>OY829508.1:7461227-8061227 GCA_963691665.1 Clepsis dumicolana | reverse complement strand
TTATTTCACATCACTTAAAACCAGTTTGAAGCTTAGTTTCTTGGGTTTCCTTTTTTTATCAAATTCTCATTTTGACTTTGTGAATTTGATTGAACGAGACCGAATACAAGAAATCCTCTCTGCTACTCGTATTTTAAAGTAACGCTATATAGAATGCTCATATTTTATATCTATTTTAACCACGTTAAAAGTTGAAAGAACTATTACTTTAACTACACGAGTCCGAAGAAGTTATGTTCTTATGTTGGTAGTTTATCGTGCCCCTAACATACTCGTAGCATTGTCAAGTCAGTATGTTCGCTAGAAATCCAAGTGAAAAGTGACTCAGATATGTATAGGTAAATAAAATTTTGCTTCTCATATAGTTTTGCATTCGTTAGCTCTTTTAAAGAAATATTCAATATCCCCTATTCTGCATCCTTATTCGTTGTTTATTTTTTCGTGAAAACTATGTACTTATTTAATACCAACGCGAAGCGAACATTAAGAATACTGCGCAAATGGACGGGTTTGAAATTTGACATAATAGTTATATACCTACTTAGAAGAATGTGAGTGGAGAATGAGTTCAGAAAGCTAAAATTTATTTATAATTTCATTTCGATTGACTGGGGGGCGATTAGTAATAAGTTGAAACTTATCCGGTGTACCCATAAAATTATAAATTTTACCATTACACACACAATTACAGGTTTTGGCATTTTTGTGTCCTTGTAATCATCAACCACAATTTTATGAAAATTAATAGGCGTTTCAACAAACCTTTTGTTTAGCTTCGAGAAGGCAGCTGTCAAGCCAGAATTCAATGTTTCTGTTTGTGACCTCCGCCTAAAAAGATAATCTAACAGTTTGTTCGTAAAACGGACTATTCTGTTTTAACAATGAATATTTTGGATTTTATAGTTATATGACGGTATAAATATTTGAAGAAGTTAGTAAAAAAAATTGACCCGGTATCTAGGTTCTAGGTTGTCGAAAGGTTGCATTTTAGGGAAAAAATATTTTTTTTGTACGGAAAATAATTTGAGGAAATTCAATCGGCAACATACGAACATGCTATTTGACCAAATGTTAAAATTAAAGCTCAAATGTTTTAATTTAATGTCGGTGCGAATGCAATAAGCTCTTTATAATAATCAAAGGCAAATCTGCAACAAGAGCGTAAAATAAAATTATCTAAAATTATTACCTACGTAAAACAGACACAATTTCTCATAATCGTACACACAGTAAATATTGTCAAAACCGACACCATGCAGCAACATAACATACGAACTTTTAAGGAGCAATCAGGAAGATTCTCAAAATAAATCTTGCACTCTGAAAGTGCAAGGTAGACCATTTCTCAGCGTCTCCCTGCAAACAGCTGTGGGGAATGACTCGAATCTTAGAAAGTCACTGGATGTTCTCGTACTCGCGGCGCGGTATATTTGCGCCGAGAAAAAGCTGTTTCAACTTGTCTGTCTCAGTTTTATAGTGGATGACTCCTTAAATTCC
Organism: Clepsis dumicolana; assembly: GCA_963691665.1. Lineage (NCBI taxonomy): Eukaryota > Metazoa > Arthropoda > Insecta > Lepidoptera > Tortricidae > Clepsis > Clepsis dumicolana. Next base: position 8,059,730 of record OY829508.1, on the reverse strand, counting down.
AAACATTATTTAGTACAGACCTTAGCGTTTACATTTTATTTCTAGACTTGGGGTAAATAGGTTTATATTTTTGACTGACGGTCATAACTAGAGTGTATGCCATAGATGTCTGAAACTTCGCTCCAAGTTTCAATGGCCGAAATATAAAAAACAACAATGTTTTCAGTTTTCTCGAGAAGTATACCAAGTAATTAAGTAATAAAATAAATAAAATAAATAATAAAGTACCTACTTAACACACATTTTCATTTGAATTGTTCGCCTAATGATACTTGAATCTTGTAGTTATTCATATTAATGAAGGAAGTTACGGATGAAAGTTTATTGCCATCCGCGATATTGTAACATTTTTTATGGAAGTTTTCTCTCGTTAATCTTTGTTGTTCGCTTGTAACATCTGCTCCGGCAATAATTTACAAGGCAGGTCACTTTTTTCTGAATACAGAGAGTTATTCTTGTTACGATTGTTTTACGATTCTCAATGCTGCTTGCAAACCTATATTGCATCAAGTTTCTGTGTTTTAAGTTGATGAACTGTGAGGCCTAGGGACGATGTTGTATGGGAGTAAACGCTCATATAACAGCGTATGCTTTAAAAGAGTTACCTAGGTCATGGATGTAGATAGACAATGTTTCTATATTGCGAAGACATACATACAGACATACAATGACAATGCAAAGAAAAATCCGTTAAGCAGCTGGACTTGAACCAGCAACCTCGGTAATCCGTACCACGCTCCACCAATTAAGCTATACTTAACGTTGGTGTACCTAACGAATTTTTCAATGCCTTGTGTCATAACGGATTACCGAGGTTGCTGGTTCAAGTCCAGCTGCTTAACGGATTTTTCTTTGCATTGTCATTGTATGTTGAATTTCATTCTATGAATGTTTCATAAAAATAAAAACAAAAATAATCAATAAATCGATTATTTTCTTTTACATACATACAGACTTTTAAAGCAATAGAATGGAAAAAATTCAACATAACTAAATCGATTGTCGATCGTAAAATAACAGATATTGTTTTTGGCTCTGTTTATTTATTTTTTCATTAATTAGATCTTACATTGAGTTACTTCAAGGTAAACAAACACCGTGAAAATTACACTTAAGTATGTAAGTAATTATAATATAACAATTAAGTTATTTACATCGATGTTATTTTGTCATATTAAAATTTTGGACCAACAATGGAGACTCAAGCGACGCAGCTGCAAGGGTTGAACTAATTTCATCTCAACATGACAAGGATATTAGTCGGGTCGGGACCCTTTTTATAACTCAGGTCACTAGTAAAGCCAACCCTCGCGTCGGACCCTAATAGTCGTCACTGAAGCTCGCGAGCCAACCAATTGTTTTCGTTTAATTTAAATGGGAAGGTCGACTGCAGGTGATTAACGAATTAAAATTGCCTAAAAATACTATCCTGGATCAGTCTAATAAATAAGTGGCGTTGTAGCGCGACACTTTTGAGATTTAAGGAGGCTTGCGGACTTATCTTCTGTGACGCAACCAGGATAAGCGTTCGGGCGATGCGGCATGTCAAAATGACGACAAATTAAAGAAAAGTGTAACACCAATAAAGTGCTGATATCATGGCTTAAGTTTTAAATACAATATTAATACAGTACGTATTAAATTACAAATACAGAAAAACACGTGATTTCCTTTTTTCAACAAAATAACGAAATCTGAGAATTCAAACATTCAATTAGTTGGTATATTATACTTGAATGAATTGCAAAGTTTCAAGTTTATTATCCCTTTACTACTTAATTCTATTTATCTTCTGCACAATGAATTCTACTGCGAAAAAGTATATTTTCGACACTTAGTCGAGACCCGGGTTTGCGAAACGGCAACAAATTAATCTTCGAGCCAAATCGCGTCAGTCTGTATCTGATAGAGAACAATTTTCCGCTACGGCTCCAATTGATTCGATATAAAACAGGGAAGCCGATAATTCCGACGCGATTGTGCACAGCAGGAATCTAATCCGAATTTGAATACCCACTGCTAAATAATGCAATAATTTGTCACAAATTAAAGGCTTGTAAGTGTTTGTGAGAGTGAGCGCCTAGTAATCGAGTTTCGGAAAGATTTAGGAGCGTCGTCGCTCGCAGCACCGAAAGAGATAAGACTGGATCGCACTAAGCTGGTGAATTACCGCCGTTTCTTTGTATGACACCGCCCGTTCCGAGTTCGTCTGGGAGAGGAATAACTTTCAGTGTATGCCCGAATTTATTTAAATTCGTAGCATACCGCGCGCCGTCGGGAATAAAATGAACTTGGCATGACATCATTAAGTCGACAGTCATCGTAATGAAATGACTTCATAGCCCTTAAACGTAGGAGGCGAATGGCAATATTCCAACGTTTGTTAACATTCTCGAGACTATTTCGCTGTTGTAGCAATTAAAGGGTCGCAACATGTTAAAACGGAGAATAACATGTGGTGTGTTTGCGTCACAACCAACAAGATTTGCGTCAATCCCATATTCGTGGAGGCAAGAAGGTAAGGCGGATGTATATTATACGTAGACGTATCTACGCTTGAAATATGTAGATTTTAGTGACGAATACGTCGTGCTCATAAGAAATTCACCCTTGTCGCCGGCGCAGGGCGGGCCTCCGTGAATTACGACATCAGAAAGCGCCAAGTTTTTGTGCGGAGATTAACTGCGTATTACAAGCCGAAAGTATGCCAATGAGCTGGCGTTTCTTAAACTTCTTAATTACTTGCAAGGGGTTTGCGAAACGAAAGCCTTTTTAAAAAACGCGTTGTTTTCACGTTGCGATAGAAAAATCGCTGAAGTTTGCATAGTCAACGTCTAGTTCCAGAAAAAGTTTGCGCAGTGTGGCCGCACAACGACCGGCTTCGACAATTAATTAAGTCGAATTCGCTGGTTACATTTACACTTAGTCCGGATTTTTTTCTTGTGTTGATATAAAAATAAAACATCGAATCTGATGCTCTCTTCTATGCTAGGGACTAAATTAATCATAACCACGTAAAAAGTAATTATAAGAAATATAAATACAGTAAAAAGTACACTAGGGGCAACGCGCGATAAAACTGTTTAAATAAACAATTTTCAAAATACGCCTAATAAATACTTGATTTTTCTGAGCAGAAGAATTCACAAAAGATATTTAAACGAAGCTTAAACACGAGAAGATACTGCACGTTAGAACATAAGATTAAAACGGTCGAGCGGTAAATTAGAATGCCGGCAGCGTTTTACAAAACTGCATCCTCCTTTCATTGCGTTTATTTATAAATATATTCTCCTGAGCGTTAATGCAATCAGGTTCAACGAATGTGCATAATTTCGTTGATCTGTTCTGATTATAATTTTGTATTGGGACTTTTCGATTTCGATGGGTTGTTTCAATTTATACCGTGTTAAAGGCCTCGTTTTTGGTCTATAATAGCATAAGTACCTACTCTTTTTTGTAAAATGTAACGAAGAAAAGTATACTTTTAACATGAAACTACCGTGAGACTCAATCATAGTGAAATAAACCGCAGAGCAGAGCCGCGGCGCGCAGTTTACGTCTCCCAGAGGAAGGACTACGGATTAGTCTGAAACATGTCGGACTATACTCGACTGACACACGTAAGTGATCCGTTTATTTCACTAAGAAAAGTATAGTTAAACCCATAACTCGTCTGAGGTGTAGGTATGGTCACCAATAATAATATAAATGACAGCGGCAGCGCTGCTGAAATATCTGATCATTGGTGGAAGGCAAAAATATGTGACGACACTCAAACGCATAAAGATCTGATGGGTTGTGGTTTGCTTCCACAGTGAACCTACCAAGATAATTTTATGCTGGTGATGTGATGAGTCACATAATTTTGGTTTTCTGGACTATCAGATATTTGACGGCCGAATAGCCTAGTGGTTAGAGACTCTGACTATGAAGCTTGAGGTCCCGGGTTCAAATCCCGTTCGGGGCAGATGTTTGTATGATGAATATGAATGTTTGTTCTCGGGTCTTGGGTGTTTAATATGTATATAAGTATCTTTGTATCGTTGTCTGGTACCCACAGTACAGGCTTTGCCTAGTTTGGGACTAGGTCAATTGGTGTCAAATTGTCCCGTGATATTTATTTATTTATTTATTTTAAGCGACTCAGTGTCTATATACTTATGCCATTACCCAAAAACTATGATGTTTATGCCGGCCACAACCCATCAGATCTTAGAACCCGTCGAGTGTAATCGTTTATTTTGGCCTTCAACCAATGATCAGATATTTTTGCAGCGCTGTCCATTGTCGTTACTGGTGACTATACAGTACAGTCACCAGCAATAATATATTATTATGGACAGCGCTGCAAAAATATCTGATCATGGTAGCAGGCAAAAACATATGATGACACTCGACGGCAATAAGATCTTATGGGTTGCGGCCGGCATAAAAATATCGTTCTCGGGTAACGGCATAAGTATCGGACACCGAGTCGCTTAAAAATATCTGATACTTGACGAAATCAAAAATATGTGATCAACAGCAAACATGAACTTAATTCAGTAGTATTACGAATCTAATTTGAATGCAGCGATCTAACGCTTCTTGAAAACAGTGCGTACTTGTCACTGCATATGTCTGTCTCATGTTTTGTTTTATCTAAATCCAACAAATTCAGTTCTTCGTTTCTAATACCCTGTTGACGTATTTTTTTCCATATATTTTACCAAGGAGTTTAACCGCTAATAATAAACTTCAAGCACTAAAATTATTGTTCTTATTTCAAAAGCTGAGAAACGTGAGATAGACATTATGTAGTGACAAGTACGCACTCTATCCAAGAAGCGTCAGATAGCTGCATTCAAATAAGATCCGTAACACAGGCGAATTAAGTTCTTATTTGCTGATTAATGACATATTTTCGATTTTATAACATGTCAGATATTTATGCTGTCCGTGTGATCTGATGTTTTTGCTTCCAAAGTGAATACATATTTATGCTGTTGATGCGTCACATAATTTTGATTTTGTGGAGTATCGGATATTTTTAAGCGACTCAGTGTCCGATATTTATGCCCTTAACCAAGAACGATATTTATGCCGGCCGCAACCCATTAGATTTAACGTGATCAGATATTTTTGCAGCGCTGCCCATCATCATATATTATTGCTGGTGACTGTACATAAAATGCATACCTACCGGAAGCTTCATAAAGAAATACTCGTGGTACTACATTTTTTATAGAATGCACAAAAACAATAATTTAATCTTACAGCATTAACAACTAATAAATAAATACTTAACTAGCTTCATATAATTTAAAATTATGACTAAACATTGTCTCAATTGCCCACGCAAATGAAAACATTCTTTCCACGAATAAATTATAATAATTGCTTAATTAATAATTGTACCAATAAGTAGCTGATTTCGTTATACCATCAAACTGTAGTATCTAATTTTCCATACCAATTTAACGTTAGGTACGTTAGTATCGTTTTAGCGAACCGCTGTTTTGAATAGTTAAGTGAATTTATTAATTGAGGCTTTAAATATACAACATTTATTATTAATTTCATTTTAGCAGTATCAATCAGCAAAACAAAAACACGGGCAAAGCGTGAAAAAATGTAAAAAATCCGTAACTATATAAGGTTAATTAAGAGCCTTAATATTTTCATTGAGCTTAAATACTAATTGGACATGATGCCGTGGCTATTCTTTATAATGAAAAAAGGACAAAGACACTTTTTTAATATTACTTCAAACATCTAACTCTACTCTTAGATATTAAAGATTCAGACGAGTAACGTTAACATGTCACCACAACATTACCCACAGTTATCTGAAAAACTATGCAGAAAATCTGAATCTTTTAAAAACCAGGGTATACATTTCAGCAACGCATGTACCCATCATCATTCCGCGACAGCGCGGCGCATGTGGCAAAAATCGTATCACTGACGAAAACGGTTAAACAGTGCAACAAACGTAATGCCTTTAACCGAAACGGTTCATCAGTATTCAGCGGCGAAGCAATTGAAACTGCGGCGGTGCGCGGTCCTCCCACTCAATTTTCCTTGTTCCGACGGCTCGAGTTATTTGCATCACAAAAACACAATGTCGAGGGAACGCGAGACCATTAATCACGCGTAGCGGAACTTCAGCGTGGTGAATAGCGTCAACCACACGCGAGTGATTCAGACGTTTTGGTGCAATGAAGGGCGGGACGTTTGTCGCGGAGCGTCCTCGATGCACGCCGCGTCACTGAAAATTGACTTCCTGCCGCCGACCTGTTTGTAGAGAATCTATAGTAGACCAGAGGCCCGAGTACACGTATTCGAAACATGCGTAACGTAATCGAGTAGTAAACGTTATCGAGTAATTTGTACAACCTTTGGAACAGCGCCCACCCGTGAGCGTATTTGGAACTAAAATTTAGTATGAGGTTTGTCAATTTCGATATGATAACGTAACGTTACGCAGGATTCTTGAACTTCGTGCTCGGCCTACTAGTTGGTATTAGGGCGAGAAAGATCGTGCTGGTTCTGATCAATCACAATGTAGTGGCATGTTGACATTTGTGATCTACGCCTGAAGAGTTGCAGTAGCCCTGTTAGCTAAAGTTTAGCAATGACCGCTAGTAAATTACTATATGTACGACAGACCTAGGTACCTACACAATGGAACAGTCACCACACTATTTAAAAAGTGTGAATGTACAATAACAATGTCACAATGCCGTGGTCTGTATTAGATTTAAAAAGGCAAAACCTAGACTTATGTTATCTATGTCATTGGTCTAGTTACTCTCTGCTAATCTGTGTTTGACTTCAATATGGCCATCATTGTGTAAACTTATATGCTAATACATTCTCCTTGTGTTAATGGTGGCTTTTCATTTAATACTCCAGTCGTATAACCACCACAAAAAGTAAACAAAACATTTTAAAAGGATTCAAGGTGTCGTCGAGTCTTAATAACTCCTTACAACCAGTAAACTCGGAACACGAAACTTTCCAAGCCACACGACATAAAGAGCTTTGGCTCGCTGCAAATTATGCTAGTATGCGTAAACATGATACGTTAATTATAGCAATGTCTATGAATATGTTTTAATACGTACGCAATCATCCCACTGGCTTTAGCCGGCTTATGCTTAGCCTGCTTAAGTGCGCGTTGAAGCATTAATTGGTTACGTCTGTGGAATAAGCATGTACAAGATATAACTAGTAAGTATATTAGTTCACTTAAAATCGTGTCAAGATACATTTTTTCACGTATATAGATGAAGATAAACGTATAAAACGTTAACCCTAAGTATATTTATTTCACGTGATTTGAGATGACATTTTCGTATATTTTCATAAATAAAATTATTAGAACGAAAAGTGACGACGAGACCAAAACTTTTTTATATTGTTGAATTTAGCATCAATTTGCCGCTGCCGCAACCTTTTGCAAATGACTGCAAAGAATTTGATGTAGTCAACAAGGTGACTTTAAATGGCTATCATGAAAATGATTATCTTTTTCGTGATGACGCAAATCAAAATAATGAACATATTTCAAAATTTCAAAATCCCAAAATAATAAAAAAAAACTTTACTTAAAAATAATTAATCAAAAACTGTTAGGTATTGAATGTGGTTGATAATCAGCAGTAATAATCATCTAAAGAACGAGGAGCTTACAGAAAAAAACCGAGTCCATTTAATGTAAGGGCTGACTTATCTACTTACTATGGAAAACCCACTATGGCCCTTCGTTAACATCGGAAGAGGTAACAAACAGACTGAAATACTTACAGAGTTACTTTCGCATTCATAATACAAGTTTGGATAGAGCTATCACATAGCGCTAGAATTCGCCAAAAAATTTATGTCTTAATTTAAACGATGTCATCAACATTATCGTTATCATAATCACAATAACTATTTCGAGGGTTAAGTGGTCAAACCTAAATGACGAAATAATTGACTGTTGATTAATATTAAGATGCAAAATAAATCTGTACCTACTTGTTGCTACACGCTCTAGCTGCAAGGCTTAGGATAATCGGCCGTGATTTTATCCAATAACTGGTCGACCGTTCCAAGATGGCAAGGATCGATGCACGGATGCACGCTGGATGCCAACAAATATAATGTTTACTGTTACGCAAAGCTGTGATGATAATACGTATTATGTATTAACTTTATGATAAGATCATAAATACAATGGATAGAGGAATATCTTGTATACTGTCTCAAAGCACAAATTACTTCATATAATAATCCGAAGTCGAACATTTTAATGCTGTCACGCAAAGCAACTAATCTTCTTACGTTTTATAGTCTGACCTATCCAACAAACCTAAAAAAATTCAAATAAAACCAAAGTATCATACAGCGTACATACTACTTATACCTCAAGAAGTACCTACATGATTATCTAGCTGAAACTTTATCATCACCAAAAGATAATAAATAATAGTATCACATGTTAAATGATATAACCTGTATGTATGTGGTGTTCTCATGTAACAACGTTTCCTGAAATTTCACGGCAGCTCTAGTCTAATGTTATTAAATTAATAACTTAAACGGATCTCCTGGCAAAGTGGCAGTAGAGCGAAAGATAATACACAAATAGCTCCCGACACTAATGCGGTAAGTTCGCCTGTGGTTGCACACGAGTTTTAGTGTCACTCCTTCAGCTAGTTTAATGTGTTGAGAAAAAAGTTCGCCAGGTCAGAGAGTTCCAGTAATCAACTCCTTACTTTGGTCAGTAAGCTGTATAATGAACATTTAAGTGGGCTATTATTATTTTTAGTAGACAGGTACTTCTATTGCCTATGTCGTAACTTCATGTTAACTTTAATTTACGGGTACTTACTTATTGTACTCTTTGTCTATTTTTGATATAAACTGAACATAAATAAGTACAAAACGGACTCATTTAAATATGTCCCAGGGCAAAAAAGCTATCACTTGGCAAGCGCATACAAAAAACAAGTTACATAAATAAGCTTTTTCTACATGCTGGCTGGTACACAAACACAGTTTAAATTGTCTCTGCCTGTACTTTAGAAGTTTTTTTAAGTGCCGGAACAAGCCGCCGTTTTAATTGCGCGAACAGGAAAGGGGAGAGAAGAATGGAAGGAAACGGCAGCAGGCTTGCCAACCGCCCTACATTATTAAAACTTGCCTCTTACTCCAGAGCTCTCCACTCCTGCAACTCTGCGAGCATAATTAATCGCGCATCTCGAATACTAACACTGGCAATTGCATCTTGAAAAATTTTTAAAAAACTTTGGAAACCTCAATCTAAATAAAAAATACGAAAGTGAATGTTTTTTTGTTTTGAATGTTTCTTTTTTAATTTGAACGTTTCAGTGCAAATCCCCCTTGCACCCCGATGATGGGTTCCTTAATACCACCCGAACGATGTTTGCACTAGTGCTCTTGTAAACATTGAAAATGTACTAAAATAGGCTGGCTGCCGTGTTATCGTGGCATTACTACAATGTACGAGTGTACCTTTACAAAGCCTCAGGCGTGCCTTATCAGTGGTTACCGCCGGAGCGTCATAAGCCCAGGTTGTTACCTTAGAACACATTGTAACACATTATGCGCCAACGCGACGGCGACCTAACGCCATCCCCACGTAATAAGAACATGTAGTCTTATGAATATTTTGCTACTTGACAATGCGCGGTTAGGGATTACGGATATGCGGTTTATGTAGATCGCGCTTACGTGTTGCGCGTTAACCGATTCCGCGCGCCAGATACCAGGGCTTGCCGTAAGCTATTTATGAAGATGTGATACGCAAGCTGCGTAGACAAAGAATATTTCGCTGCGATTTTTACGTTACCATTTATTTTTAAGTAAAAAAATACTATATGAGTTCTATGGAAGACGGACGTCGAGTTATTTTACTAAGAAATAACAAATATTTTTAGGTCTGTTACGTAAGATTTTTCATAATAGATCTATCATCCCTCTTTGTTTAGACGTTAGTTTTCGGGACGACCTACCATATTATATTTAAAATGTTTGGTAACAAAATAAAAAAGTGTGAGCCTATTGTTTAGCATTTTTCGATCCCACTTCAGTTTCTTATTCTTTATAAAACAAAGTCGGGTCGAGTTGAGCCACTTACAAAACCATCTCGGTATTGTATGTATCAGTTGCTACTGCTACTTCCTTAAACCTTATACACAGTAAAGCTTTCCGCTCTATAGCCAAATCGAAATCATTAACGTTGCCGAAACATCCGCAACCGCCGATCTGCGGCGGATTGTAGACAGATATGCATCAAGGCCACGATTGAATAACAGAGATGATCGCTCACTCGGCAACTATTAGTTGAGGAGCTTGTGGCGTTTCTTCGACGTGAATAATCCGTTTCAGTGAGTCGCGGTCATAATCTGGGTCTGTAACGAACCGGCCCGAGTGGCCCCGGAGATAACCGGTGCCGCCGAAACGTCAATCACGCGAGGGTTGAACCAAGGATGAAACTGAAGGGTTGGATTATAAGGGTCTAATTTCTTGTTTGTGATTATTATAAAGCAACAAAATTATTAATATTCAGAGCTCAGATAATGACCTTAATTTACTTTTATTTAAGTATACCGTTACAGGTCGCTGGCGGAAACTCACGTTCATTAAAACAGGACTAACAATGCCTACTAAATCTGTAAGTACGTCACAAAATTAAACATTAGTTTTTGAACAGTCAGCAGCAAAAGAAGCTAAGCAACCAATGCGGTCATAATGATCTTCACAAGCTCTTATGTCTATAACAACAGAGCCGTGGTTAGATCATAGTGACCACCTCAGTTCTGTTGCTTAGCTACCTATGGTGCTGACTGAACAATAATAAGTAAAGCCGCCGGTGCCCTTCTTGCGGCGATGAGGGAGAGCCTAGCTAACTCTTGAGTAAAAACTCCCAAGGATTTGAACTATTCTTTATTTAATTAAAGGTTACTAGATTTTCAAGTACATGCCAATTCACTCGGTGGTGAGATAAGTAAGATGAAGAAAAAGAAAGAGGTCCCTTGAAGAGGTTATACAGGGCTTTGATACAGAGTAATCCACGCCACGTCCTCTGGGGTGCGTTTGGTTTTTACAGTAAAATCCATAGTTTAAACTCTTTTAAAATAAATAATGCGGTTGCTTACGCAACAAGAATTGCTCTCTTTTAGATACCTAAGTACATTTTAATAGGGTATTTCCGAAAGCGATGACCGTTCATCTTTCGTGAAATTGCTGCGAACGTTTGCAGTACCTAGACTTGATTAATGAAATGATTTTAATAATCGTCGCTAGTTGACAATGCACGGGTAAATCGTAATGCGGTATTAATCGCGAATGCCACTACACCCGTGGAATAGGCCGCAGCAAATAGCCACAAAGCCTAATTGACACAGCCGAAGGATAAGCGGTTAACTTTATGTACTAATCAACGCTGATTTTCAGGCAGACTAATATCGCTAGATCGCAATAGCATAGAGAGGCAATTTGACATTGTAGTTTAATAAATGATCACTCAAAATAAATACAACAATAACAAATCCGTAGTTAAAATTATAAATGTGGTTTGGGACTTATCATAATTTGCTTTAATATATATATATATGGAATATTGCTCTCACCTCTGGTCTGGCGCCCCCCAATACCAGCTCTTACCATTTGATCTAGGGCGTGTCGCATCATTGGTGACCCTGTGCGCTCTGGGAGACTTGATCCTCTAGCTCTTCGCAGAGACGTCAGTTCTCTTTGCGTTTTTTATAGGATCTACAACGGGGAGTACTCCGAAGAACTTTTTGGCCTCGTCCCAGCTGCCAAGTTCCATTATCGTACTACGCGTCATAAAAGTAGTTTCCATCAACACCACCTTGATGGATGGTGCTCCTCCACTGTACGGCTTAAACGGTGTTTCTTGCCCCGTACGTTGACTGTTACTGGCAGTTGACGTTTTCCCATCTTGCTACGACATGGGCTCCTTTATAAGGCGAGTGTACCGCTTCTTGCAAGGCCGGCAACGCACCAACATTTCCAATGGTGCTGTGGGTGTCTATGGGCGGCGGTGATCACTTACCATCAGGTGAACCGTATGCCCAATTGTCGGCTTTAGTATAAAAAAATATATAAGTATACTGGGCACAATGAGCTTAAGCATCATTTTTGAGCACGCTCACACCACCGCAAAAGCGACGCAAAACAAAACGCACGGATATCTTTTTTTCGTCGATAACTTTTGAAATTATAGTCTTATAAATAACAGTAAGACTGTGTCGAGATGGAATGAGCAATACCAGAATTCAGAGCGTTTAACATTTTTATCAATTTCGTCTTACGAAATTCATCAATATGCAGGGCTGAAAATAAATGAATTACGAGCCCAATGATCGTCAAGTTATGTGAATTGCAAATGGAGCGAAAGATTGTATTTACGCGAAATTATTCATTCAAATCTTGGCCGCCTAACGAATTGTTTGCATTTTCTTCAAACTTTTACAATTCCGAAATATTAAATTGTGGACACTGCGTATTCGATGAATTTTACATTCCAACTGCGAGTTCAAAAAAGAACAAAGATACACACAATGAAAAATATCGAATACTTCAGCATTACGGGTACCGCATAAAAGCAAAGAATACTTAAGTTATTATTATGACCAGTCTTCAATGTTCTTTCAATCCTAGTAGGAAAATCAGTGTCAAAGCGCCATTTCATTTTATCGTTAGGTATGCATTTTTTTTTCGTTAAATTAGAACGAGATTAACGAAATGCTTTGAGGACAGTCTTCTTAGTCTGATGTTGATGTATGCCAAAGTACTTGATGCCCGCTTCGAAGAAACAATCAGAACTTTGCAATAAGTAGGTCTAGGTACTTACTTACTCGTATGGTGTATCAGCGGATGTCGGGTTAAGTTGAGAATACATAAGCAAGTCTGGGAAGACGGTGGAATGCTCCGTTAAAGACAAAGGAATAAGGCAGAAGCTATTCCGAGCGAGTTGTCTGAATCTCTTGGGGTTAGCGGTGAACGTTTGCAATACCATGTTTTCGTTGTGACTTGCCTGTTGCTGTGAGGTCAAACACTATTATTAGCTCTACTTTTTCTTAAGTATTATGTCATATACTTAATTAATAATTGGCTTAAAAAAATGTATTGCAAAATATAAAAAAAACATCGCTTATTAGTCAAAAGGCAAAATTAGTCACATGATGACTAATAAAGCTTGTCAATATTGTTTTCGCGGCATAAAGTAAAAAAAAGCACCCCGCCTTCACTGGTACCTACTGAGCGTCTGTCACAAACAAACACAAAACCTAAATTGAATATTCCATAAATGTTAGCCGTTTTACATTCTTTCATTTTTCACAGTATTACTCTCAGAGCTTCAGATGGTTTTATTACAACTTTTTTAGAATGTGGAATTTTTGCGTGCCTCTGTTTTGTTTCTCCGTTTCATGAATTCATTAAACAAAACTTTGTGTTTTAAATTTAACCTGTTATTATTCGTGAAATGGTAAATGCAGACGTCATTTTGCAGAAATTTTAACGTCTGCCAAAACATTTATTTTTATAGCGACGTTTATGCAAGGGGTTTTTATTAGTCCTCTACGTTTCTTTCCTTTTATACTATTTATAAAGTTGGACGGTAGCTGAGCAGCTTAGGGTGTTTAAATAAATTATAAATATGTATACTGTTAAAATACACTTAAGCTTTTTGACGTTATTTTTACCTATTTCCACGCTTAAGATGTTTAGGCGTTAGGATTTTTTACAAGATTATGTAAAGTACTACAATCATAAAGTTTGTCAGTCTATGATTTTACTTTGTATTTCTTGGAACACTTAACTTACACAATACAATTAATTAGTGTCGTTCAAGGGGTCAAGCTTGGCTTGGCGTTGGTACATTCTTAAGTGGCATTAAATTAATACACTTATTAAAAAATCTAGCACTGTGCCATTTAATACGTTGAACGCACTTCAACATTGTATCAACTTACACAGATAACCCGTTGGAGCCAAAGCAAAAATCTCGTTATTTCTGCAAATGTTCTTTTATTACTTTAATCGATGAGATATATGATATTTGACACGACCAATTAAAAACTAGTTTTTTACGTCAAAAACGTTGTAGCAGTTACGTGTCAAATACGGGGGCCACGTGCCCTCGTCGAAAGGAAATTCTTAATTTGAACTAAATACATACGAATTCATACTTGATTTATTTTCTTTTCTTCGAAATACTTAAACGCATTTTTTAATTTCCTTCTGTGAGTGTCTTCACTCATTTCATGTAGTATTTAAAATCTAACAAAATAATGAAAATGGTAAATGAGTTTTAAGTCTTTTGAGACACGAGAACGTAGCCGACTCGGTTGTTTTATGGGGACACGCAGTTCCCGCCCCTAACATTGTTAATGATATTAGTGCTTAGTGACCTATTAGACAAGTTCGAACCCCGCTGTGGCTCACCGGTGACCCCCGTGGGCCCAACAGATCAATAGGGGATGGCTCACCAGTCATCACTTCACCCGTGGCTCCAATGAAACAATCACCATTTTGACGTGACGTTCAACGTACTAAAAACACTTATTCTTATTATGTATTTTATGTAATTGAATAATTATGAACAAGTTTTAAAATAAATTAAATTCTTCATTCAAATGTATTTGCTTTTCATCAAAAAAATTATTTACAAACTGAGCACGCAGCGGTATTATCCCGTTTTTTGTTTTTAAAACATTTCTAATATTTTCATTGTATTCCGAAGGGAAGCAAAAAAATTATGTAGCCGTAAGCACGAACAAATGAACTCACGATTCAATTTGTTATCTGTCCCTTTACACATTGTTTCACGGAAATCTAATCAAGCCGGTGAAAAACACAATGGGCCCGAATTCAATATCTGTTAATTAAAATCAATCCTTTCTTTGTATCAAATAATGCTTACGTTTATAAAAGCAACGCGTTTTTGTTGAATAACGAACGAGATTGGCTGGCCCCTCTCATCGATAGGCGCATCATTGCCTTAATAGCTACGACTTCGACCCAAACTATGTACCTACAACACAACGATCAAAATATTTGGAGCTTCAAAGCTGAAGGTTATTATGGTACGCGCTCTGCAAAACGCTGAAAGTGACTGCAATATTAAC
This sequence comes from Clepsis dumicolana, assembly GCA_963691665.1. Lineage (NCBI taxonomy): Eukaryota > Metazoa > Arthropoda > Insecta > Lepidoptera > Tortricidae > Clepsis > Clepsis dumicolana. The sequence goes on along the minus strand of OY829508.1, from coordinate 8,044,578 downwards.
CGTTCTTTTGTTTACAATATTTCAGAAATTTGAATTCTTTCTTTTAAAATAAAACTTCGAGGATCCTGAATATTTTTCTTGGAAAATAACAAAAACACTAAAAATCTCCAAGCAATGCTTTGAGATGCAACTATTTTCGTGATTGGTAATTCGTAACGAGTATACCTACAGTAGGTAAAATGCAAAAAAAAAATGAGATAAAAAGCAAAGTCAACACCAGCCAGGTTGAAAACTGTTTTATTATAAAACGACAGCTAAATATCCGAACAGGAAATTAAATAGGAATTAGAACAAATCCCATTATAAACTGTCATCAATCATCAGGTTCTCAAGGTTACGGGGAAAAGGTAAAGCGGACCTCATCGAGATTGAGCCACAAAAATTTATATTTACCAACAAGTTACTCTGTGAAGAAATCGCACAATTATGGTATTATCTTTGTTCAAGCCTAATTAAGCGATGGATATAAAAAATAATCTAAATTTAGGAAACGTTAGTAGCTATTTAAGTTCTAGTAGTTTTAAAAGTCTTAATTTTCGGATACTATTTCAACATTTTCACATTCCATAGATTTTAAATAGTTATGATTTTTATGAAGTGACTATTTGTCGTAAATAACGTTGTAGATGTGTTTAATTTGTTGGTATAATTATTTCGTAGCAGACAAGCACAACAGTCACTCCCTCTCGCTAACAATTAACAAACTGGTACCCCTTTGGCAAAACGGGCTCGTCAAATAAAAATGCAAATGTAAAATAGCTCCTTATATACTCTACGAATCTGCTAAAATAACAATGTAATCTGTAAACATTACCAGACGTCCCTCTTGCTCGCCCAAATCCATAAACGTAGCCTTAAAATAAAACAGCTGAGACAGAAACCGCGGAAGACTGGGATGATGTCTGGTGCTTCACCGGAGCGACCTCGAATTGCTCATTTTGTTAGCTTTATGTAACAATTAGAAAGGGGAAATAGCAGGAAAGAGGTTTCCGTGTTCCCCGTAATGGGCGCCGTTTGGGAACCAAAATTAAGCCTTAGTACGACATCCGTGTCGCGAATGCTTTTGTTCAATTTTTAAGTAGAGCGATGTGTTGTTTTTGTTTTAAGATTTACTATAAACTTAAAAGAAAATACCTAACTGCGTATTAATTATCAACAAAACAACAGCAAATTACCGACAACCGCCCGGAGAAAATGTTTCTAGAGTAGTGACCACGAGCCGGAGGATGGATTGTTGGATGAGGACGACCCCTACTAGGTGGACAGACGGCTTGGGCAAAGTGGCAGGGAGCCGTCGCATGCAAGCGGCTCAGGAACGCTCGTACTGAGGCCTGAGTACGAATATTCGAATCCTGCGTAATGCGAGAAACTTCATTCTAAATTCTAGCTCCAAATACGTTCACGGGCGGGCGCTGTTTCAAACGCCATACAAATTTCATGATTTTCGTTTTATTTTTACTACTCGATTACGTTACGCAGGATTCGAATGTACGTACTCGGGCCTCTGGAGATCGTTGGGGAGGCCTGTCCTATGTCCAACAGTAGATGTCTTATGGCTGAAACGAAGCTATATTGTTTTTAAACCATTCTTAGTGCAAACCTCAATCAAAGATATTTTTATCGACACTTCTAATGCTATTTAATTCTCTCAAATCAGCTACCCGCATTCACTTTGATACCGTAGATTAAATACTCGTATGTCCTTCTATGGAATCTAGATATTAAATGCCTTTCTATTTTTGTACATTTTCAACAAAATATTCAGCATCATGCCGCTAAGCCTTCACTGATAGAAGCACAACTGGATATTTAATTAAAAACCATTATAGGTAAGGTACAGGCCTGTAGCTATCTTAAAACAACGTAACATAATGTCTTAGAATATTAAAACATGAGCTTTAAAATATCACTCGGCGCCTCTGCATTTCCTTAAGTGTAATTGCATTTTGTAATAAGTAATTTAGGAAATTCTCTCCGCCGGCGCTAGCACGATAGTATAATTAGATACGTCGTTAATTAGAAGGTAGCTACATAAGTGCGCTTTGAGGTCGCTTTCGCACAAGCCTGGGCTCCTAAGCTACCTGTCTCGCATCTCTGGCAGCTGAATTATAAATAACACTTTTTGCTAGTGCTTTAACTGTTCAACGATTTCAAAACGCAACGTTCTCGAGAGTAGGTACTACTGATGGTGATGAATTTTGACGGCTTCAAACTACACAAATTTGGATAAAGCTGTGTTAATAGAGTTCTCAATCTCATATTCTTCTAATTTGTAGTCTAAAATAACATGGCTAAACCTTACTTATTACAGAAAGTAAGTATTTTTCAGCAATTTTTTAAACTTTGCTTTATTTATCTATTAAGGAATTATAATAAATTCCATTAGTATAACAGCAAGTTTATTATTTCCGAGGTAATAACTCATTGCTATACAAAATGATAATACAAATGCGTCCCAAAGGGCTACTAACAACAAATAATTTAAGCGCATTTACATTATTGCACCACAATGCCACGGGAGTTTCATAAAAACACACCATAAGTTAACCCATCCGCAAAAGAAATAAGCAGATATGATTTCGGCGAAACACATGGCGTCCGCTGGGAGGGCGCGAGTGTAGGGGAGAAAGCTATTTTGTTAATGGAAGCACAATGGAAAAGAAAACTCAATCAAGCGCACGAGTCGCCGTGATTTCTGCGCCTAACTACGAGAGATATATTGTGGGACGGGAGTTGTCATTAGTCGAACGCCCGCCCGCCGCGACCTATTCCGAATCGTTCGACGAAAACCGGGAGAAAACGGGACTCTTTCCTTTGCTTACTTGGCTTGCGAAAAATTACAACACATGCGTGCATTGGTCTATTTGAAAGTTCTTTAACTATTGGCATTATATCAAAAATAGTCCGAAATTCTTCTACATAATCTTTACGTAACTTTTCATTATCTAAGCCTAATTGGGCGCAAATTAATATACTAATATACAGCGATTTTCTTTTCATCTCATCATCATCATCTCCAGCTTTTTCCACGTCCACTGCTCGGCAAAGGCCTCCTTTCACAATGATAGGGCTTGGGCTATAGTCCCCACGCGGGCCCAGTGCAGACTGAGAACTTCACACACACTATTCAATTCCTTCGCCGAAAAGCTCATGACAAATTACAAATATAATCCGCAAATCTCTGAGTTGCGAGCCGGGGCTTGAACCCACGACCCTCTGCTTGAGAGGCCGTAGGTCAAACCACTTAGATGAGAAGAGACTTTAATAGCCTAAGTTGTGAATAAAAATAACAATACTTATGCCATTTCTCTAGTAGCTTAACTTAATAGGTAGCTACCTTATTAAGTAACTTAACACGTATCAAAAGTACTTGGATAAAAGGTGCACTTCTGGGAAAAACATTCTAAGGGCCTGTTTCACCACCCTCAGATTAAGTTATATCACTTATATCTAACAAGTACTTATGTAAATGTGATGTCACCTCTGTTAATTTTAACAAAATGAACACAGACGGCATGACAGTTATCAGTCAGATAATATTTATGAGCGGGTGGTGAAATAGGCGGTAAAAGTATTAAGCAGGTAGTTAGCGGGTGGTAGGTACCTTTCACTGCGGTTCGAAACCACTAATACCTACAAGCATAACAATATTATCTCCCGACCTCATTCCTAAAACTGTTTACTCCCACCAGCCTACGCAAAATAATAGCTTTTCCAGGCCATTTCCTGCATTATCACATCAGCCGGATATAAAGATTAACTCGGTAGGTAGGTAGGCGCTTACAAAACTCGTAATCCTAAAAACGTCTGTTCCTAATTTCTTTTCCGATTTCAAAAGAGCCATCATTCATTTACGTCGACATTTAGAACAAGAAAATTTCAAGCTTTTACACGAAGTTTTGGCAATTTCCGCACTTTACGACGCCTTTTTGCGACCCATACTTCGCCGTTAATCTTGCAAACAAAAAGTCGCCCATGTTACAGAGTCCTCACTGCTACTAGCAGCCGGGACAACAGACTCGAATAAATCTTAATTGACGTCAGTAAATAATGGCTTAACTTTGTTCTATCCACTTGCAGTTTAAATACACGTTCAATGTACATACCATTCCTGTATTTTATTGCAATTCCGCTGCTAAAAGCAACACTTATATTTCAAAATCAAAAAGTGTAAATAAATGTATCTTATTCGGTATGTGGCGGTTAAATTAATGCTCTTTTGAGTTCATGAAAAACCATAATTGCCGAGGAGACTTGGCACAAAGTCATCTTTTCTAAAAACAAGTTACAATACATAACCACAAATAAAATAGGTATACACAGAAAACTCGCTAAATCATTAGAAAAAATAATATTACAGTATTATAGGAACAAGAGTAGAAAATAGCACAGTAAAACCAGAACACTTTACTGATACAATTTTAATTGACCAGGAGATGACTGTCTACACATAGACCATAGTCAAATTATTTCAATTACTATTTATGATTTATCGCATCAACCAATATAATGCTGCGTACACTTTAAAAACAATACCAGAATCTGTTATTTTTAAACACGAACCTGAATTTAATGCTGGAAAAAAGATTTTCACTCGATTTTATATTACGGTTGTCTGGGATCGTTCAGTCTCTCCATTCGAGGTTATATTCGACCCAAATTTGTCCAAATGTGTCCACATTTTCGACGTCTTCCAGAACACTTCTTTCTTTTATTGGAATACACGCTTTACAATTTCCATCGGTATACGCGAACAAGGAATTTTATTCTATTATTTCATTGTATTTTATGATTACGACAAACTGTGGTACGAACAATTGGAAAATTACACGTTGAACTTCATTTCGTACTACTGAATGTTGTAGTGGTAATGATTTTATTAATATAACAATATTTTTCTAACACCGTGTAACTATTGATCGAATGTAATTAATTTCGTAAAACACTTTACTTAATCATGCGTTCGAATAGTAAAAAAGTTGCTGAAGGGTTCCCTTGCCTACCTATTTTCCATTGTAACTTTTTATGAAATAACAAAATAAAGAATCAACCTTATTATTAGCCTGTTTGCAAGACCCGTCCTAAACCCTTTTCGCGATTTGACCGCCATTACGGCCACGTGTCCATACATTTTTAACTCCGCATATTGCTGAAAGTATTCCCGTCGCAACATTAAGTATCATAATCTACCCTATCGGAAATTGCTAATACATTATTGGAAAATTTTATGTTTCCGTGCTTTTTATAGACCCATATATCGGACTTACTCCATGCTGAAACCATTTTATGGCTTTAACGATCATAAGTAGGTGTTTTATAGTGCTTTCGTGCAAAATATTTTCGCAGTTACAGTTTTTAAAACTGCACGGATTTGTCAGCTCCATGCAATGAACTTTTAATAATGTCGCATGTTAGACACGCGAGCTACAGGCATTTTCGAAATATACTGTAGTAAAATAATGTTAACGAAGGCATTCGTGGATCTTAAGACGGCAAAGAGTGAAAAATTCAACGTTAAATCCAATGGCGATGTCAGATTTACTACTTTGTACCTACTTATATCGTGGCTCACTCGTTTATTCTTCCAATTCCTGTTGTAATCGTCATCGCTCGTGCCACCAAAACGTAAACGTAGTAAAAGACGCATCTATTTCGCGGACATCCGGTTTTTCAGCATTCCGGTTCCAAACGAACGAGTGGTATCGCTCGTAAAGTTTCACGGCACGCCGCTCCGGCGCCGCGCGGAGCCGCGAGCGTCACAAACCATTTACCACGATCAATCACGACCGAAACGGTAACGTCTCCGACGCCTTTAGGTATCACTTTAGGAAATTGACTGAAATTTCTGCTGAGCAGCGATGCTGAAACTAAGTCGCCAGCTTGATTTCTATAATGAAGCATAAGTCGAATAAATTTATTAATAAAAAATACTGAAGATTTTCTGTGGCAATATTAGCTTTGTCACTACGTCTGAATAACTTTTGGAGCCACATTAATTCTTCGTATGCGGTTGTTAAAACCATTTTTTTTTTAACTTTAACTTATCTCAGCAATTATTTAGTTTACAGATTATTATAAAAAAGATGTCATAAATTTAGCGTGAATCCGTTTTCAAACATACGAGGTTTCAAGAAAAGGTGTAGAGGAATCGGAGGTCTGTGTGTGAAAAGAGTCGCTGAAAATAGTCGCTGGGCTGATTCTATCGATCCGATTGATTTTTGCTCACTCACTGCTCTGCCTTGTACAACTTCAGTGAAAATAGCCTTATTAGTTTTTAAGTTTCTTCATAAGCTAACAGTGCAATTATTACTCTTTTCCGTCTGAATATTAGCTATTTACGGGTTTTATATCGATTGCTACAATAACTTTACATTTTCAAAGACATTGTATCGCTGTCAGCGGGACAACACAGTTGTACTTAACAGCAATCTAAGCACACTTGCTTTACAGTCACACATGTCGTCTCAGTTAAGCCGCAAAGATTTATTTATTTACTTATTTATGATGCCAAAGTGAGCTTGATAAGTGCCGAAAAATAGACCAAGAGCGTATCGGACACGCACAGGATAGGGCTCCGCAGCCATTATGAAAAAGTCCTTGCATTTCTAATTTTAGAAGGTGTTTGTTTACTGTGTAATAAGTTGGTCAAAATTACTCATTCACCTGTAAAACCTACATAACTATTATTATTAGAGGCATTTCATCTTAGTTCTCTAGGTTGGCAACGCATCTGCAAACCCTCCGGGGTTGCGGGTGTCTATGGGCAGTGGTGATCACTTACCATCAGTTGACCAACTTGCTCGTTTGCCTTCCTCGTCGTATAAAAAAAAATATTTTTCCTCTTAAACTGATTTAATGCACTACTACTTAGCATGATTTTTTCCATATTTCTTACAACAGTTTCGCTGGTATGGGGGGGGGGGGGGCACATATTTATGACTCTATCAAAATGAGCACTGAGCAAAATATTTCGCAAACGGATCCCTGAATCGGAGAATTGTCTTTGAACACCCCCAATATTTTTGATAGACCTAACTAACGACACCCATATACCTAAGCCATATACATAAGCCATATACCTAATACGAGAGAAAAAAAAACATCCCCACTTTATGTGTAAAGGAGGTACAACAAAAAATATTCAACGTTTTATTCAACCACTTTGTCAGCATGTTCAATAATAATAATATGTTTAATGTATAATATCCATGCCATTATTATACTAACTTTTTAGTAGCAGGTCTCTGAGCTAAGCTGCGGACAGACGGGCGGATGGACGGATATGGCGAAAATATAAGGGTTCCTTGTTGTTGAATACTAAAAATATGGTGTGACCCATCGTTAATATTATTAAACGAATTTTCATTTTGGTTATTTATACAAGGCTCGTAAGTTCATTTTACCGCACTACACTAGCGCGATTTGTTTACATTTTTTTTTTAATTATTATAAGTCCAATTTAAAAGTCTATTTATTTAAGTAAGGAGTTTTGAATTCCTGAAATAAAAATATATCGATTTATACCTAACGTAGATAAAAATATAAATCGTCGGGTGACAAGCAAAAGTCACTAACTACGTTCACTAATTAAAGTCGATAACCTTGACGACCGGATAGCCTAGTGGTTAGAGACCCTGACTATGAAGCTTGAGGTCCCGGGTTCGATCCCCGGTCGGGGCAGATGTTAGTATGATGAATACGAATGTTCGTTCTTGGGTCTTGGATGTTTAATATGTATATAAGTATGTATTTATCTATATAAGTATGTTTATCTGTTATCTAGTACCCGATAGTACAGGTCAAAGCCAGTCGATGTCAAATATTAACTTACGTAAGTAAATAGTTTTGACTTTCGTGAATAAAGACAGGAGCGCTTGTATAAAATTTTAACAGTTCATATCAGTTGAAGCGAATAGGGTGAAATTAAAAGAGCATGCCATGTTTTGCTTTGATTTTGTATGAGGTGATGATAGGTCCTTGTGTATAGAATGTCATGTATGGCAACTCTTTTTGTCAAGGATGTATTCCCCAGTGTTTTTCAAAATTGGATCGGATCGGAGCGATCGGTGAGTTAAATAAACTAAAAAGGTCGAAATACGTACAAAAGTCAAAATTAAAAGGAAGTTTAACCTTCTTAGATTTATGATTTATTTGCGTCATCTCGGCACGTAAGTAGAATTTACCGCCCGCAACGTAGGCTGAAAATCACACACACGCGGTAATACGTAGCCTTCGGATCGCATGTTAATTGCCGTCGCTTTAGGCTCGAGTGATAAATACCTGCAACCCAAGACATTCTTCACTTTACCTCTTATTATTATACGTACTCGTATTGTCGACCTAAAACACAATTATGTGAAGCTATTTCATTAAATTCCTTTTCCTTTGGAGTTTCCGAACTCGTAGGGATTTGAAAATCAGCTCCACATAGAGACGGGAGACCCAAGAAACAAGACTTTTGAGTAGGTCAAAACATGTTAGGTTACCAAAGTTTTTTTATTTTGTTTTAATCGCTCGTGCACAAAACAGACCTCATTTTATACTATATAATAGTTACATATCCCACAGATAAAAATTTAGCAAGCAGCAGCGAAAAATAGCAAAAGCAATATCTCGTTACAATGATATTATTTTACAAGTAAAATAACAGTTGTATCGCTTACACAAAACACAGTTGTAACGCTAACAGCGTTAAATTGCATTCGTTTAAAAAGGATATCACTTGCATTAAACACTTTATTCAAATCAAAAAGTCCATCCCCCCATTCATCCCCCAGATGTTGCGTCTACAAGCAACTCTGTCGAACGGCTGTTTTTATTTAATTTACTTGGATTATTCAAGTTTTAAGGGGGTTTTGGTTGCAAATCTTGATTGATAGCTCCTTACTAGGGCCCATCAATTCTCGCCCGATAGCGGCATTTACACTTTAATGGGGGCGAGTAAATTTTACAAGGTAAATATAGGCTTGAAATTGATTTGTGGCACGAAATAAATCATCGATATCAATAGTTAAAAAGGCAATTGAAATTCGATAATGTTCACATGCGCAACGACGTTTGTGTTTGAAACATATGGTATGACATAAAATCCTGCTAACGTAATAAAAGATTATACAATGACGAGGTATCATAATGTACTCAAATAATACGCACCAAACAATGTCGTATAAGATTCAACGTTTACTGACTTTAAATTAGATTTGGTTGGGTTTCTAGAAGCAGGCTACAATGTACAAAATTAAGTTCTTGCTCCAGAGAAACAGCCCTTTCCTTTCATTAAATATGAACAATTTACGTAGGTAAGCAATCTCAAGGGGATACATTCCGAGATGCTGTTGGATGGATGGGACTGAACCTATATTTCTGTGTACTACGAGTATAATAATGTATAGCCGCTCAATCTTCCAAATGTCTCTAGTAACTTTTATTGTTATACAAATATGAAAAACATGGTACTAAATGAACTCGAAGCTCATTGTGGTCAAATTAATATTCAAACCACACAAGTGAATTTTCAACTCAACCAGGACGAAATTACTGCAAGCAAATAATTTAATTTGTGGGCTGCAAAAATAGTATATTATGCGGTTCTAGAGCCAGCAGCTAACGTCGCTAGGGTCCAAAGTTATGATATATATTAGGAGTTGGCATTACCTGGCTCCAACTTCGGGAGTGCCAGCAACGTGCTCCCGAACTCTGAACGAAAAGGTAATATTTGGAACATCTTTCGAACATTGTACCGCAGCCGCATGTCGCGCGCACTTCTTGGTCGCCTAAATTATGGCCGGTACAGACGCGCAGCCGCCGAACTTGCCGTTTTTGTCCCCAAGATTAACGATGAACAACCGCCCTCGAAAAATCCTGTCGCCCGAAAATGGATATTGCCAAAAAGTTGCGATATAAAATTTTCTTTTGATCAGTTCGATGGCGCTTACGTAAATAAATAGAGCCTTTTATGGATTTGCCGTTTTTCCTTCTCAGCATTTTCCGCTCGGAATCCTTAAAATTTCGAGGTTACCATTACTTATTGAATTGGATAAATTCAACAGGTATGAAAATAAAAGCAGGAACAAGCACGTGTGGAGAGCGCAATCAATCTAATAATACCATGTGTGTTCGGGAGCATATATGAAACGGTTGCAAAGCTAAACGGTTTTTAACACACCCTTCACTTAGCCCACGGCAGGCTCTAGGACGAGAAGTACCCGCATAATATTTACATAAATACATAAATGTATCCTTAAGCAATTTATGTAAACGATGCGAATGTAATTCCTTAAACTATGTAGGTTAGGAAATTGTCTCCACGTTAGGTAAGTATTATTCCTATATTTTTATAAAAGGTACCGTATATCACGGTAAATGTTTACACGTGGAATGTACGAGACGTCGACGTGAGCAAAGATAAAAGTCCTTTATAGACACGTTTTCTGAATATCAAAACCTGAGCTTGTCGAAAGATATTCCATGTCAAAGAATACAGCCACTTTTTAGGGCTGATAGCGGCAACACTTTGTCTTATAAATATTAATATTAACGATACTACTCTTTACTTGCAATTATTATATTTCAAGCTTTCTGGATTGTTTTTTATAATTTCGTAGAGGTAGGTACATAATTATAAGTCGGGCTTTTAGTAAAAGTAACAGTTTTTAGGAGAGGTGAGCCAAAATCCGAAAGGAATGTTCTTACATTTTTATTTTTCATTTATACGTTTCACGGCTACAATTCTGGACTGGCCTCGGGCTTGTCAGGGCTTTCTCGTTACACCGTTACCTCAAGCGCTGCAGCCGCAATATTATTCAAATTTGTGACGAGGGACAAAGTCCATATATTATATAAAATTACATAGATGTAACCGCACCCTTACTCTCGACTAGTGGTTTTTTTATGGATGCTTGAATCCTGGCCGCGATTTATCAGTTGAGATCCGAGAAGGAAACATTATTACCTAATTATTCAAAAAGTTTGTTAGTTGGTCGTATTTGGAATATTTACCACACAAGAACAGTATGTTAAAATATACTCAGCGGCACAATTAATCGCCCACCCTATTTTTACTATTTATCGTAAAAGTATTATTTATTTATTTATTATACAGTTTTTACATTAATCAAGGAAAAAATGGCGGTCGATTAATTTTACCTCTGAGTATATAAATGCTCACTGAAACAAGAATACAAATAGTATGTATTGACTAACCCCGGATACAGCTGTAGTGAAAAAAGTATTTCCATAGATCAGGCCAATATCAATCTTATGTCAAGGTCATAAACAAAATATTTCTCAATTCTACTATACCTACTTATCGAACTCGAATCCTTGACATTTCATGTCACGTGCATACCCATAACAAGACCAGTTAAGTTATCTTGTCCTCTTCCCAATAAATAAACGTATCTAGCGACAAATGAGGTACGGCATGTCATGTCAGCCTTCTCGACGTCTGCCAATTCATCACGTGACTGTACCTACAAACCATAACTTACACTTTGCCTCAGTAGTTTTACCGTGAAGGGGGTTACAAAAAGACAGAGACAGAGTTACTTTCATATTTAAACAATATTGGCTAATCTAACCTACCCGGCGGTGGGCACAAATTATCAAATGCTTACTTACACCACGGTGTGACAACCAGCTTCCTAAGGCAATAACGACACAGCAACGAACGCGCATTCGGGCCATTAACTACCGCATTATCTCGCAGCTTCTCTTTTCAAATATTTGGACGTTTTATTTGCCATCAGCCGGCAGCCGGGATTCAGATTCATATAAATTTTCAGCTTTACCATCTCATTTCGGTTTGAGCGAGTGATTTTTAATCATTTGTCCGATTTAACGAGTATTACGGTGCGGTGCATATCATTGTTTTATTTTTAACCGACTTTAAAAAAAGAAGGAGGTCCTCAATTCGTCGGAATATTTTATTTATTTATATTGTTTTGTATAAAAGTTGGCATGTGATTAAACTTCTATTTCTACAAGCTTTTATTTAGAAGTTTCACCTGTATCGTTGCCTGTCTGTAATGAAATCTGGCAGTGGTCGGATTGACGTGAAATTTGGTAAGTATGCATAAATATGTCGCTTGCATGACAATGCAAGCACCTACCTACAGTCAATAAAAAGTAATGACACAAAAAAAAAAACTCGCACTTCCTTTTTTTTACGTTGCGTACTGGTGTATTAGGTAGGTACTGACGATTACATTATTAAAGAAAATAATTAAAGACCGCAAACCCACTGTTAGTTGATGCTGAGAGCCCTAGAACACTCAATTTTCATAGTTTAGAGTCCCTACGAGCATAAGATTACTACTATTTTTAAAACATACCTACTTAAAAAAAGCGGGCTCGAATGAAAAGATCAAAACCAATTTAAATATCATCATTTTGTGAAAATAATAATGAAAAAAAATAAATAAAAACTTTACGTCCACACTCATAATCATCATAAGTTTGTTTATAATTTCATTCCATTCCCGCTTTTAGAAAATAAACGTACTGGAAGATTTAACGCAAGTACAAAAAAATATTAGACATCGGCTACATAATAAAATAATTTAGCTCCCATCGCCCTGTAAATAACACCATCTATATAACTATAACACCATAAAGTAGATATTAAATTACGCCGCTTTTACACAAGAAATATCTCAAAAACAGATATCGAATATTTCTCTTAAAATCAAGATGAAAAGAAATCAAAGTGATCGAGCCCTAATATTATTCATGTTTATTAAATCCGACTTATTTTTACATAACAAATAATCCGTCAAACGGGACCGCCGTTAACGACCTAATGCAACATTTCGCAAAACGTGAACGTAGCAAGACTGACAAAAATCAGTTAACATATAAAGAAATCCAATTATGGAGAATAACGAGACCTCGTTTTTGAACGCGGGAATCTCTGTGGAATATAAAAAAAAATTGACTGCGTAAATACTGGGGTTTGTTGAAAGCCTCGACTCACTCCCGAGGCCCGCGTTACCGAGTCATCGCGTAGCGACAGGAACTCTTTCGCGGGCTAAGGAAGCTTAATCAGTTTGTGAAGGTTAATTTCTAATGAGGTTTGGAGACTTTAAAACTTTTGATGGTGTGTCAAAACTGTGACGAAATTTTGTCTTTAACTAGAAGTCAATATTAAAGAGAAAAGCTGTGATTATCTAACTAAATGCGTGGCACATCATTCTCCTAAAACATAACGAGGCCTTAGAGACAAAAAAATTGGTACTAAAGAAACACAACGAATTTATTTGTAACCAAAATCAGTTCTCCGTACAGGCACAGACTTTAGATAGGTACTTGACCGGTGAAATAATAACATCAGCTTTTATCCGAATTTGAACATTCGAGTGTACTTAGGTACTGCGACAAAATAAAGCGGATTGGCTAAAAGCTATCGATGTTATCGATACAATAACAATGCATTCTATCCAAATTAACAAACAATTCGAGAACAATACCGCTAGTTCTGAAAGCGAACTTCGGATTAAACGTTAGAGTACGGATCTTTTCTACAATACAACAGCAAAAGGTCGCAAGTTCATTAACAGTGTGGGTTGATACTGCATTATGAGTTTGTTGAGCTTTATTCCCGGCTACCGATAGACTCTACCTGTAATTAAAGTTTGCGGCAGATAATATCGGTTGTGATTGCAGACAACTACTTAATTACCGGGATAAGAACCCAGGAGTGGGGACCGCAAGTGGCTTTGAAGATATATTTGCTCTTGACCCCCACTTGATATCCACGGGGGATGCTAATACCAGGGGTGCTTCGAACCGAGAGTGCTGTAAGAGTATAATTGGAATCATACTGTTTTGCAGTCCCTTTTGTTGTCAATTCAATATCTGCTTTTTTGTGCGTGTCGAATTTGTGTGAATAAACGTCTCTCTCTCTCTCTCTCTCTCTCTCTCCTTCAAAGCAATCGAATGAAAAGAAACAAACAAAGGATTTAAAGCAAATAAAAAAGGCGACAAAAATCTCAATTGTTCATAATAATAAACATTGTGCCGAGCGACAGGACCCTAGTACCTAATTACGTGTTTCATTTTTTGTTCTGTACGATAGTACGTACAAGTATGGTGTGGAGTCCATTAACGTGTTCTAGACTAATAAACGGCATCAACACCCATAATAAACACCCATATTAGAACACAAGCATAATCTATTTAAAATAATCAAGAGCTTGTATTTATTTTCCATGATAACGACCGCGCAACGCATGCCAGAGTACTATGTCTGTCTGTCTATTTTTATTTTATTTAAAACCTGGCAACAAATGCCTTGGAATTTATGCTAATAACGTCAACATTGGTTTAGCGATATCGCATAAACTCAATATTAACGCTAAAGTAAATATTTTTACTAGTAAAGTAACTAAGTGCACTATTTTGAGCGTTCGGTAGGCAACAAGAAACCCATAATTTATAGTTTCGTCATGTCCGTCTGTCTGTCAGTTTGTCCACGGCATAGCTCAGAGACTCTTTATGCTAGAAATCTAAAATGCATGGATAAGCATTATACAAATTCATCAAGCCGACAAAGTGCTGGAATAAAACGTATTTTGAAGTGTTTTTTTTATCTATCCTATGGTGTGGGGTATCGTTGATAAAAATATTGGGGAATTGTGAAGACCATTTTTCGATTCAAAGGATTGCGATTGCTCATTTTTGTTAGATTCACGTGTACCAAACCAGCAAGAGTTAGTAATAGTTAATGATGATGACCATTTAACCCACTTTTAAAAATAAAGAAAAACGTACAAATAAACTGCATATTAAAATCAGATGGCTACGAAACCCTATTATACTGGGCGTGTCCGATACGTTCTTGACAGTTTATTTTACGAACCTACTGTAACAAAAATAATTAACTTTTGGTACTTACGCTTACGTTGGAAGGTTCCCGAGGTTTCAAACGTTTACAGGTCGTTATTCTAATTTTACGGTTCGCTTGCCGCAGTTACAAAACAAAAACAATAACTGGTTAAGTTGAGAAAATAATTGAAAAAATAACGAAGTTGAAAATACGTACATGTTTATAATTATAACACATAACCTATTTACTCGTAGATTTAGGTTTGAACAAAGCTGGTTGGACTCCGAATCCCGGCGGAGGTGGGGGGCCGCAAAGGCTTGTGAGTCCATCTATTGGTTCACAGGCGAATCGTCCACTTCTAAACGCAAACAAAGTAATGATGTCTGATCAGTTTCCTTGAAAGTTATCTAAAGCATCGCACGCGAAGCACTTGCAAATTAGCAAAACTTATGTTGTTCATTGTTCAATCATCATCTAAACTCGACAAGCAGGTCGGCATATTCGGCGGTTGCGCTATGCCGACCTGCTTGTCGAGTTTACCTCTTCTGTCATGTACCGCATCTCTCAATCAAGTAATGACTAGAAAATGATACACATTTCACTAGCAGCTTCTCGTGATAACCGTTTTGGTGCACTTTATGTTGCACATCCTAATGTTATGCAACTGTGTTTAAAAACCGAGTAAAGTAAACCCTATCCTACCTAGGTACATATTTATTCACTATTAGTTAAGTATTAATGTTATTATGACATTTAAAAAACACTCACTGAGGTCCAAATCGGGGAATGCCGCCACATCGTAAAGTTAGAATGATGCCCTTGATGTCGCATACCGTAAGGTCTTCCTGTAAAAAACAACAATTTATACGTGAATACAAGATTCTTACGGATATGCCGCATAGCATCCAAGTCTTCGAGACGCTGCTGTTTAAAGTGATCCACTTTTCTGTGAATAGTAGAGCGCCAATGTAATCTTCGAACCCCAAATTAAGCAGAGCTTGTGTTATGTGTACTAGACAACGGATAATTATACTTATATAGGTACGTAAATACATAGGTGGGTACTATAAACATCCAACATTCGTATTCGTCATACAAATACCTTCCTCGACAAGGTTCTCTAACCGCTAGGCAATTCGATCGTCAAACGCTAAGTAAGTCAAATCCTATCCTCTAGTAGTCGTCTTGTTCAGGATCCCTAGATCTGTTCGGTAAGAGCACTTTGCAATAATGGTATGGCATGCGTGCTTAGCCCACTTTTATTACAATACACATACCTTTGTCGTATTCATCTTTCGTAGTGGCCATCGATATTAAAGGTACATCGATGGTAGTGGCTTTTTAAGCACCCAATCATCACCAGCCTTTTTTATCTCCCACTGCTGGGCACGAATGAGAGGTCTTGGGCTATAATTCCCACGTGGGCCCAGTGCGGGTTGAGAACTTCACACACACCATTGAATTGCTTAGCAGGATTATGCACGTTTCCTCACATGTTTTTCTTCACCGAAAAGCTCGTGATAAATTAAAATTATAGTAAACTAAAAACAATTACTTTGCTCACCCGCGACCACCGTGTTCGCGGTTAGTGGTAACGCCTGATTCAATAAATTATTTAAAATTTATAATGTAATCTATACCTATAAAACAGTACCATGACTGACTGACTGACTGATTGACAGACAACTCACAGCCTAAACCATGGACCTATAAACTTGAAGTTTGGCAGACATATACTTTGAGTATCCTAGAGGTGCACTAAGAAGGGATTTTTCGAAATTCCCACGGGAAGGAATATTTCACCGGGGCAAAGCCGCAGGGCATAAGCTAGTTTCACATATAAAAATACAAAAACTCACGTGGTGCCAGCCGGAGCTCGAACCCACGACCCTCTGCTTGAGAGGCCACAGGTCAAACCATTAAGGCTAATTAAGCAGCCAATGCCTTACATAATAATCATCGTTTACAGCGACCACAGGCGCGTTGACGCAGGCTCCCTGGCACTGCACCTCCTCTACTCCAAAGACTCCGTCGGCCGAGACATGGCCGGCCGTGCAGCAGCAGGCCTCCTCCACCGCCTGCAATATGGCGTCCGACCCCATGATCATACAAGGTGTTGTCACGCACACCTTCACGTGGAACTTGCCTTTGTAGCGTCTGAAAAAGAGAGGTAAACACATTCCTAATGAGCGCTATTGCGAGTCGAAAATGCGCTAGGATCGCTATTTAATGAGAGACAAGCTACTGGAATTTGATTAGTGGAAATTGACATGGATACCTCACTCGACACTAGCAATCTTAGCGGATTTTTGCCTCTCGATAGCCTTCATTGTGCAATGGATTGGCTAATTTTTACACTAAAACCAAGATTTTGGAAAATTAGGCCGTAATCTTTAAAAATATTAAGACAGTGTTTGTGATTATACAATCTTACACAACGACTTCATCTCTAAGTTGACTCTATTTCAAAAGTATTGAGGGAAACATGTGTAAAGCAATTTATTTGCATTATTATTTTGCCTACATACACGTATTACCTAAATACCAAGTTCAGCACAATCAACACAAAAGACACACATACTAGGTGAAAACAAGCTCCAAATACTTTTTTCATAACCAATTAACAATTTTACAAAAAAGTTCGCAGCCAATAAAATCACTGCATGATAATTTAAAAAAGTTTGGCTTTCGTTCTAATTTCACGGAACATAAAAGTAATAAAGTAAACGTCCCAATGATTGACACGTTAATTCCAATAATTGACACCCTGCTCGTCACCTTTATTGCTACGTATTAAGATTGAAGATGTCGGGATTGGGACAGTGTCGGGCACAGGGACATTCTTAATGCATAGATTATAGTGTCTTTTGATTTGATTTCTGAGAAAGTGTAATATTTGTTTAACTAGCAAGCAAATCGTATTTCTTCCTCAACCTATATCCGTCCTCGCTTCGTACGGGCGGGTTAAATATCTCAAGTCAAGTGGATGCTTTCACGCCCTCGTATATAACAAAGCGTCATCTTGCTACAATAACATGAGTAATAAAAATCGCATAGAATACATTATGTGAGGAGGTAGGAGGTATCGTAACTGTACTTGCTCAGCTGTCATTGTTTACTTGATTGACCATCAACTATTTAGGCATTTAATTGATGTGAGATTCGATTTAAGTGTTAGGTTGAAAGCGTATACAAAAATACTATGAGATTTATGTTGCAAAACAAAATAACTTTCACGGTTCTTTGCATAAGTTTTTGGTAAGAGCATAATTTCATAAAAAAACTATACTTACTAAACATGTTGTTACCCGCGACTTCGTCTGCGCGTAATTATTTTATCCCTATATCGCGTAAGTTTAAGTTCTAAGTACCTAACAAATATCCATTAGGTACCAACCATTGCCATAATGGTGGTCTCATCAGGAGTAATGGTGTTCGGGTCTTTTTTTGATACGGGACGCCATTCTTTTGAGCCTCTCTCCCCCCTCTGCTTTTAGCTATCGCAGTACTAATTCGCTACTAATTAACGTGTCCAGGCGAAGAACCAGATATCTTTGGGTTTTTTATTGGAGGAGGGGGAGGGGGAGGGCTAGGCTTAGCTCTCTGTATTCTTATTTAATTAAGAACTCTAACGAGTGCTGTGACTTTGAACGAGCTGTGCCATGCCGGATTAACAATTTCGGCGGATAGAAGGAAAGAGTGTCCACTCGCGTGCCGAAAAGAATAGCTGAGAACCTGATTACGCGTTTCAGCTCCCGACCGCTTTTAGCGTGCGACGTCAGGTTTTAAATACAAAATACCCCGTTGTTCAACAATAACTGCTTAAACACCACCGAAAAAGTTCGAGCTGTTTAATCAAGGTATTTCCTCAATAAATTACACTCGTGACGTCAAAATATTTAAGCAAAATCCTCATACTAATTGACGAACCTCTTTTCTTCTATCCCAATACAGTTCTGTAATTTCGGCTACACGACAGCATCGAGGCTGTTAACCATGCCATTACATAATGGTTCTATTTCTTGAAAATAAACATGCTTTTATTTGTACTATTATTAACACTGAATTGTTAATAATTAAGTACTTTTATAAAATATTACACTAAGTAATTAAATTATATCTATCTTCAATCATTAAAAAGAGATATACAGTGGAAGAAACTGAATAGTTTCAGCTTTAGAACAGTTTGTTGTTGTGTGTGGCAAACAAGAAAGTCTACCATTTTTCTCCTACAGTTAACATTGTAAATCAGTGAACGCATATAAGACATGGAAGCATTCCTGTCACTTTAAAATGACCCCACGAAAACTATACCGCGGTGGGTGGGGCTTGAAAACTGTACCGGCGCGCCGATCAGTTAGGTTGCGCGAGTCCGCAATGGCGGACGCTGTTTTGACAGTTTATTTTAATCATCAAAAATAAAAATTATGTTTTAAAATGCCTTCATGTGGGGTGAAGTTGTGCAAAAATCGCAGGGATCACTGTCCCAAGACATCCAAGGGTAGTGGAATCACTTTTCACATGTAAGTACACCATTACCTGAAAATTCAAAAATCTTCTTGCCTACCACAGGGATGTCATTATGCATACATAATGTAGCAGCTCATTTTACTAATTATTAATTGCCTGTTGGACTATTATATTTATTAAGATACAGATTTGGATTTCAGTCGAATTCAAGCGAGTGGAAATTCGGAACGTTGTCCAAACCCAGGCTCGCGAGAAACTAAGTAATTCAAATGCCCGCCAAGGCATTTGAATTTGCCCGCCAACGCGTTAATTAGCCAGCCAGCCAATAGCGCGACGCGGCGATGGTCGGCCACACTGTTTCCACCTCCAAAAAGTAGTGGACTTAAAAAATTTGGCCCAGTTAGAAAATATATTGCCAGCCTTGTTTTATAGCGTTGTGGGCCTGAGGCGAGGGTTGACTACCTATGTTATCATATTTAACCATATTCAAAATGTATACTGTTAGCTTTCTTAAAATTAATGGAATAATTGTATAACAGTTTATATTCAATTTAATGTAAGTACTCATTTGTTATTAATAAATAAATGCGACGTGTTGTCTTTCGCTTCGTGCTGTCCGCCATATTTGAATGCAGAAAGAGAGGAGGAAGCAGAGAGGGAGACTGTGGCGGGAAAACGAAGAGGAGCGAGAGAGAAGGAAGCTGGCACGGTTTTTTGGAGGGAGACGTTATATAGAAGCTTAAGGATTTTTCAGGGTGATAAAAACTTGTAATGCAATATTAGAAGGACGACAAATAAACAAATTATAATAGCTATACATGGTTTTATTGGATTTACGTAAGTAAAAGTAAAATCTTACAATGCTGTAAATTTGCTAAATATAATATATTATAACTATTAAGATAGTGCAAGAATATTTTTTTATGACTGGTCCCCTCATGCATAACGTTGTCCACGCATCTGACCACATCTGACAGACGTTGACATCGCAGCAGACGCGCGAACCAATAATGGCCGTAATCTGTCATGCCGAGAACCAATCACATTGGGCCAGTGCGCATTGCCGGACGCTGACAAACGCTACTGGCCTTCTGGTCAAATATTTATGTATTTATAAAATGGCGTAACTAGCAAAGCACATCCTAATAGCAACCTAGATTGGTGCGTATTAACGAACGAAGTGAACGATACGTTGTATGGAAAGACTGCGTTCACTGGTGTAAATAATCAGAAACTTCACAGCTGTACAATGTGTCAGGATTGACTTCATAGCGGTGGGATACTATAGATGAATATGAAAAATGCAACAAGTGACAACCGAATTTGCGTATTCTTCATCAATTATTTTTACGACGAAAACAAAATGCGACAGTAAACACACCTGTTGTACATGGTGTAGAAGGAAGCAAACTCGTAAACTCTCATCCTCGGGATGCTGAGTACCTCCGCAATCTTGTGCATGGCTGATATGGGCACCCAGCCTATTTGCCGCTGTACTATGTCCAGTGCCGCCCCCAGCACGGAGCGCTGCGCCCCTTCGGGATAGCTCCCAATAAACGCTGCTATTCTCTGAAAATATAAAAAGGTTGCTAATCAGACTAGTATTGGAGATGAAAAATAATAAATAAATAATGACATGCGTTCTGAAACCGTAGAAAATGACCAGCATTGCAGTACATCGTCGCCTCCCCCGCCAACCACCTCCACCAGCAGGTCCTGCAGTAAAGTAATAGTCATTACGACATCGAATTCGATGTCGTAATGACTTTTCGATATCGAATTCAATTTTTCGAATTTGACGACCAACGTAATTTACAATCATAGTGAAATAAAACGGATCACTCACGTATATAAGTCGAGTTCAGTCCGACATGTATAATTAATAATGTGATATTGATTTCTTTAAAAAAAAAAAAACAGTTTACGAAACGTCAGCTCGGTATATTTGTCTATGATTAAAAAAAACAGTCAAATTCGTGACAGGTATGGGTATGATATATGCCTTCGGCTTCTGAACCCATCTTAGAGTACTTATAATATGTGTGTAGATAATAGTAGTTTATGCAACTGTTACATAATAAGGCCTAATTATGTGGAGTTGCATACATTACTTTATCTACACACATATTATAAGTACTCTAAGATGGGTTCAGAAGCCGAAGGCATATATCATACCCATTCCTGTCACGAATTTGACTGTTTTTTTTAGGAGGTGCTGGGGCTGGCGCTGTCGGCGAGAAGGCGACGGCGTACTGAAATGCTGGTCATTTCTACGGTTTCTGAACGCATTATAGAGGACTTATGATATGTGTGTAGATAAAGACATTTTGTTAAGGTTTTCGATTATTTTGTTTCGTTTAATGTCGGTAGTTTTTAGTTTTAGGTAGAGTTATGAATATTTCAGGCTCCAACAGTGAATTTATAACAAGAAGACTCATTTATTTATAGGTGTATTTTTATTTTCAATTTTTTTATTCATATCATATTTTTTATTCATATCTGTGTTTTTTCATAGAATAAGGATAATTTATTGTACCTGTTTCTACTTCAAATGCAATGCCATAGATCTGCCGCATCGACCGCTCCTATTTTTTAACGATGTACACTTTTTCATTGTTATGGCACTCCAGGTCTTTACTTAAAAAAAAAAAAAAAAAAAAAAAAAAAAAAACATATCAGTCATACTAGTAAATAAGTAAAAAATATCAACCAATGGTCCATAAATACTCTCGTATAGAAATAACATGACGTTATGCACAATAATTTCATCGAATTAACATTATTCCAGACAAAATTTCATATTTGCAAAGGTTTTGCCATAAAGCTTTCAGCTCGACATAATCAAATATTAATTAAAATTCATGAAACAAGCGTTTTAAATTAAACCAATACGATGTTAGCTCATTACAGCTATATCAAGTTTGAATTATTAAATACGCCGTTTGAAGTACAAATGTGAATTAAATGACAATTTAAATCAGAGCAGTTGACTTTTGTATTTGTTCATACAATAATTCCTTAAATTCATTGTGGTGGGTGGTAAATTAATTTGGAAATAAATTATAAAATGAATCGTAGAAGATCAAATCGAAATAAAGATTTGTTACAGAATTTGGCTGAATACCTAGTAGGTATACGAAGGGATGTAAATTTGCAAAAAGTTAAACTCCAGCTGTTTTTTTTTCTATTTCGCCATTTGATGTTTGAATATTTTTTTATTAATGGTAAAAGTAAATAAAATGGATTTCACATTCAAATTTTAATTTTTTCAATGTCCATTTGTCCATGCTTTTATTATCTTAATCGATAAATCAGGTTTGTCAATATTTTTTTAAAATTCATCTTATTTGCTTTATAATTAAAAACACGTTAGATAATTAGAACTATATTTCAGAGATCCTAAATCACTCAGCACTTACGATAAACATGTAGAGTTAAACCGCTGTCCAGATTTACTTTCCACCACGCTGACATTTTGTATGTGTTCCAGCTATTTATAAAGAACATACGTAGGTCTAACTTTTGTTGTTTCAAAGCGAGCACAGCGTCGTTCCCGAAGAAACACAACGCTTAGATAAACACATTGGCTCACCGTCATGTTGGCCTGAGTGAACTCGAAGGGTGTAGCCGCGTTGTTATCCGTACTGTCTCTGTGAATGACTGGCTCCTCACTGCGAAGCCTGGCTGTAGTTGAAATTTTACAAAAATGCGCCAGCTGGAAGAAAGACTTTTCTAGTAACTTCTTGTGTGATGAAATTACGTCATTGTTGGATTGGCTCCATATCATCTGTATAAAACTCAACAATACTGACTGTGTGACTGACAGATAACGCACAGCCGAAAACATTTGTGCCTAGATAATGGTATTACATATAAAAAGAGGTAGATACGTCACAGCACGCCGAAAATGAAGCGCAGAAAAGGCTACAATTGTAGCTTCTTTGGCCTCAGTCACTCTCGAATAAGGTCCAAACTTGCGCGCAAATGTCAAAATGTTCGGAACATGATTTTCGATTATCTTGTGAGTATATGACGTATCTTTACTTATAATATCATTGGCCCTAGAAGGCTGAATTTTTGTATTATAGAGGTTGCCCTTATGGTGTACAAGCGCTAAGGACGGATTTGTTGAAATTCCCGCGGGAGAGATAATAAACGGGATTTTACGAAGTCGCGGGCAAAAGCTAGTTAAATTAACATTATAGTTTTAATGAAATATACATAATTAATACAAAGCCAGTCAACCCTATTAATAGCTATACAAGAGCGTGTTCGTACGAATTACTTACTTGAGGCAAGCGATACTTCTTTAAAGATATCATTTTAATACCCTAATTTAACGGATAAAATAGTTTGTTATTGAATTTCCTAAATATGCGAATGTCAATAAATATCTCTAGTCTGACAAATATTGTAATCCTTACTGGCCAGTTTCTGACAGTACGTCTAAACTTCTATTGACAAAGGTAAAAACAAGTAGGTTTCTAATAAAAACCATCTATAAAATAGTACAGGTGAGCTTATCAGTAGCGTGGGAGTAGCATTATAAGTATTATAACAATAAAGAAAATATTTCGACGAATTGAGAACCTCCTTCGTTTTTGAAGTGGGTTATAAATAAACCTTTTTGTTCAAGTTTTAGTAAAAGGCTACCGTACAAAACAGAAAGTTAGTCAACTTCGACAAATCTTCTACAATTTTTTTATACTGTTGACATATAGAACCCACAAAAATATCCATAACCTTTTCACCACATGTAGCCAAAATAATTCTAATTAAAACGAACTTAGTCGCACGACCACAAACAATGACAAATGAAACAACGAATTACCTTTATTTGTGAGGCTGCTATCAAAATTATTTCGGACGCAGACCTAAGTAATCTCTTTCAATTATTTTGAGTACATAGGGTCCACAAGATCTCGCATAAAAGAATCCTGGAGCAGCGTGTCCGACGGAGATAGGGTAATTTAATTAATATTCAACATAGGCCACGTTGCTGTACACTCAGGACTAGGGTTGTAACCACGGGTTTTTCATTCCATACAAATAATTTTCCCATAGAATTACGTCGGTCATAAAATTCATTGAACTTAACTTATTATTCAATATGCATGAATTACATATTCCTTCAAATGAAATAATGGAACGTAAAAATAGGAAATAAATATTTTTGGACGTTATAAGTGGAACGTAATATTAGCCCCAGAGCCGCGTCGCGCCATTTTGACGTTTTGACACGAGTTGTCATTATCAATGGCACGACATTAAATTGATGTTTATTTTCTACGACTTTTTTGCCGAACAACTGAGTTTAGAATTTTAGATCTACAAGAAAAATCATGCATTGCAATACAATGCAAAGCCGTAAAGCAAACTAGGTTGGAGTGAGCGATCGAATAGCGCAATGTATTGCAACATGCACGATTTTTCTTGCGGGTCTTAAACTCGGCTTATCATCATTTGGAACCCGCGGATATAGCAAGCTCTGCACCACCGCCTCCGCTAAAACGACCACCGTTACAACTCTATTCGGGACCCTTTGAAAGCCGTCTTGGGTCAAATATGCCTGTATATACAATAATAATGTTCCATAGAATACAATTATGAACATATTTAAAGGAGTTTCAAGATAATTGGGTTTTGAAGGATGTCTGGTTTTAGTCAACGTGAGCCGTCGGACAATTACGTCATGACTTAGGTAAATGTGTTTTGCCTGCAGGGTATTTTTAAAGTACAGTTGGCACGATTTATGAAAGGTTTATGGTGTTTTCAATATGGTTGGGAATAATAAAAATTAACGAAACAAATGACATCTATCACAGCGTTTGTGGTTTTTTTTTAAATTTCCAACTGTGGCAAAACGCCCACCCACTAAATTCCTCCGTATGTTTTACAATGCAACGATCAATGACCATAGATAATTTATATATGGCAAACGTAATCTACAAGCAAATATAACGTACAGTGCCTTGTAGAAATATAACTTGTTCATCCTAGAATTATTCCTCATATTATAAAGTAATTATATTAGACAGATCAAACGAAAACGTTGGAACGTTTACGTTATGCTTAAGTTTTCATTGATTTTAATAAAGACAAACGTACATTTCGATAAGGTCCCAAAGTTTCATTCATGAAACATTTTATTTCGATAAGTACCTACTGATTCATAAAATTGGAGAAAGCAGGTACATTTTTTGCCAATAGATGTTAACTCAGTTATTTGACTCAAATTGCATTAAGTCTTGCGGAAATGGAAGAGGTTGCGTCTCGAGTCATCTCGGGCCGCCTAGACGAGTAGGTAGACAGCGCCCTTCTTTACACTGCAACACAGCTGTTATACGTCTAGCCGAACAACACACGCTTTTAGCATTTAAATTGCTAGCTCACATTTACCGCTTTATACGTATAAAATAAAATAAAATGTAAGTACTTGCGTAAGTACCTATATTTTAATTACGTACAAAAGATTTGCTCAACGGTAACCAAATTTAAAAAATAAGTTTGTTGACGACAGGTGACGAAGGAAGGCAGCTATTTAGGACAGCGCCTGAGCCTTTCTATCCAGCGCGGTAACGCTGCCTGCCTCCTGGGAACCATGTCTACTAGAGATAATAATTTAGACTGTATATTTTACCTGTATTTTTTTTAGGTACCCCTGTTTTCTTCCTATATGTATTGATGATGATGAGGATGAGCTCCCGGCCGATTTCGGCCACGGGGATTGCATCTGCATAGTAATGTCTATTCTTGCTTTTGTATCATGCAGGGCGACAAACAATCACCAAACTCTACCTACAGACGTTTTATCGCTTATAGTCAGGGAAAATTGCAATGGCCAATGTAATGCTTTGATAAAAGCCTACCGAGCATATTTCCTGTAAACACGCTGCCGTAACTATATCCCTAACAATTTGGAACTATTTGAGACGATGCTTCAGGAGACCGCTTAAAAATAATAAGGGAGGTGTTTTCAAGGATCAAAAAGTTGTTACCAGGCACGGCCAATATTAACGGATATTGGAAAAAGATGGTAAAAGATGGCAGTTGCCGGATCAAGTAGGCACTAATATTCCTTGGATGCAATATCGGGGTTCATTGCCATAAAACCGCTCGAGGCGAACATCTTGGGTACGTTATTGACCTCATAGAATTTTCCTGAGGAAGCAGATATCTAAGGCAATTCCGACATCGTAAATGATGTCTATCGATGTAACCCACTGACCTTTTTGCCTATATTCGAATGCTTCATCAGATACTTAAGGACGCAAACTGCATTAACGAGACACATCAAAATATAAGTACTTTTTTATATGGAATCCGTACCTGTCGTACCTAGTTTATTTTTAGTTAGTAAAAAACATTATATTCAAATTGAGGGCTTCCTCCTTTCTTGAAGTCAGTTAGAAATTACGTAATTAAAGACGATAAGATATCCATTATTATTTTTTATACTTTCAAATCCTCACGGAAATATGAATACACAGAAAAAAAACAGAAAAATATAGATAACCCAAGGAATCGAACCCGAATCCTTGATATTCCATAAAAAAATTGGAGAAAAATACAAAAAAATACAAAAATACAAGAAGAGTTACTCCATTCCATCGTGATTATGAGTATACTTATGAATATTCATCAATGACAGCTAAATTACATTTTATTGAGTCTTAATTATGATCACTCTTCCTTTTTCACCCTATCTCAAAAAGGAGGGATTTAATAAGCTTGTCGCGTGTATTTGGGTGTCTATGTATCTGTGTGGAAAAGTAGCCCTAAACGGAGAGACTGATTTGGACGCCGCTTTTTAGGGTCCGGATCAAATTGGTAAAAAGTGGCCAAGAGCGTGTCGGTCACGCCTTGAACTGGGTTCCGTAACCGTTACGAAGAAGTTCTTGCACATCTCATATATATATGCAAGTCTACTTAATATTGAACTTTGAAATGAAAATATTGGGGGTTTTTTAACTTTTCCAAATACACCATTTAATCCCTAATTATACTCGGCTAGTAGTAAAAATAAAACTCAAATCAACACTAAGCCATCCGTTTTGATGGAACCTTAAAAACATCGTTAAATTTTCATCACCAATTTTAATTCCTTGTTGACTGCGGCGGCGCCCGTGCGCTCGTTAGATTGAAACGAATTTCCAATCAAGCCATTCAATGCACAGATACAACTGAGATAATTTTATTTCCCGTATATGTCATATACTTATACTAGCTTATGCCCCGCGGCTTTGCCCCCCTGAAATATTTCAAAATGGGCTAGTTCCCTATGCCGTAGGAATTTCGAAAAATCCCTTCTTAGTGCTCCTCTAGGATACTCAAGGTATATGTTTGCCAAATTTCAAATCTCTAGGTCCAGTGGTTTTTAGGCTGTGCGTTGTCTGTCAGTCAGCCAGTCAATCGCGGTATTATTTTATAGGTATAGATGTGTCATACTTAGGGGATATAACGCTTTTTTATGGAACAGATTTAAAAGTTCAAAAAAAAACCCGACTGATTGAGAACCTCCTCCTTTTTTCGAAGTAGGTTAAAAAGAAAATGAAACACAAAACAATTACAACTTACAATTATTTCTGAACAAGTCAAAAACAACAGAACTTATACCTATCTAGTATTATCAACCAGAAATCCAGCAAAAATACAAGAACATAATATTTTTTTATTAAAAACAAAACTTGACACGGCTGTTCACTTATAAGACTGCTCATCACTTGACGGATCATATTTGGCACACCCTGTATTGCAGGGGTGACTAACTTACTTTCACCTCATCATCATCATCACCAGCCTTTTTGTTACGGCCCACTGCTGGGCACAGGCCTCCTTTCACCTATGATCTACTAAATATAATATTAAAAAAGAAAACTACAATTTTGTTGCTGTCGGATTTGAAACCTTGTGTCCATGGGGTCGCGGCGCTTACAAGCTTATCTTCAGAGTTGCAAAAGCGCTTGGTCGATGTAACTTGTGACCAAAGGGCTGGCAGTTTTCTCTCTCAAAGAATCAGCATCGCTATTCAGCGAGGCAACGCTGCCAGCCTTTTGGGCACCATGCCACTGGGGCCTTATTTAGATTTAATTTATTTTTAAGTTTTAGTTTAATTAGTTTTAGCTTGGATTTAATGTCATTGTATATTGCTTTTATTTTACCTGGAGACCCTATACATCTCCTGCCCAATTAAAACGTGCAAAGTAAAGTGTTCTGGTTTTGCTGTTCTAATAATTATTTTTTACACTTATTTCTAAAATACGGTTTTTTTTTTCTCTTTATTTTCTAATGATAGAGTGAGGTTTCTTTGTATAGTTTATCTGTGGTTACGTATTGTAAGAGCTAATGTAACTTGTTTTTAGAAAAAAATACTTTGTGCCAAGTTAATCATGGTCTTTCCGAAAGCGCTGGTCGACTCAAAAAAAAAATGACGCGTAAAAGAGCCTTCAAATGCCTATTTGCTGAATATTTTTTTGAATTTTGAATTTTCGATTTTTTTATTATGTAAACAAATGTTATATTGTACTTGTATAACATGGATAACATAAATGTCATATATTTTGTATTACGACAAAAAGGTTTACCAACTAACTTTGACTCTGTGCGATCTAATTAGACGTAATAGACTGTGTAATTACACAGTAAGTATTATTTTATGTATAATATTTATTAACATTAGACTGAACAAATAACCGTGATAAACAGTGCCCTAAGCACGACTTGTCGAATCCTGCGTCACGTAAAATCGAATAGTAAACTATAACGAGTTTGTATGACGTTTGGAACAGCGCCCGCCCGTGAGCGTATTTGGAACTATAATTTAGTATGAGATTTCTCGATCTCGATACGATAACAGTAACGTAACGCAGGATTCGACAAGTCGTGCTTAGGGCACTGGGCGCTGGTTGGCCACCCTTGCTGTATTGCATACCTACGTAACGTAGCGTAGTCATTCTGTCATTTATCAACATAATTAATTTTTGACTGGTTGAAATCTCTTACGACTCTTACGAAATCTATAAGTACTAGGAAGTCAAAAACAGCAGACTTATTTAGAGAATACACAAAAAGCTTTTCAAGCTTTCAGGCCGTTAGAATGATAATTCGAATGCTATGGAAACGACGCTGTCCGGGCCTAGGTCGGATAACGCCCGGACAGCCGGACAGGAGGCAGGACAGGGGACTAAGGCCGTCCCGTTTCATGCTACCTTCATGCCCCTACTAAAATTGTTTAATCTACACTGCTTCCAGATGGTTCTGTGACTTCCAGTATTGACCACATTTTGAATTTGCAGTTTTAAGTGATCATAACTCGTGGAATCATTAAGATTGCGTCAGTCGGATGCAGAATCTAAACAATTTAGGTACTTTTCACATTATTTTAAATAACGCAGTTCTAAGCACAATGCGATGTTGTAATACGTGAAAAGGCAAGGAACGAAAATTTGCCTATTTTTACTGTTACCTTATTAAGATAAACATCCCAATGCTTGACATTGACAATCGACAGCCAGCTTGTGACCTTTGCTGCTAAGAATTATTGGGTCCGTGTCGGTCACTGGGACATTTACCTTGTTGACACTGGAGAAAACAAACGTTTGGGATAGGGAAGTCAGTGTATTTTTTTCAGTACTCACAGTTTTTATAACAGTAATCCTTCACTCTCTATGAGTATATTTTTTAATGGAATTAAAAGGATCACTCACGTTTATAAGCTGAGTTTAGCCCGATATTTTCGGACTATTTTCGTAATCCTTCGTCTAGGATCGCAAGTTTATTTCACTGTTGAGTCTCACGGTAGTTCCATATTGAAGGTACACATATTTAATAAAGCACGTAGTGTCAACGAACGTTAAATATTATTGTAAAGATCCAAATACCGTCACTTAAGCATGGTCAGCTCAATAGCTACGTGTTTCCGAAAGCCTTGAGGTCTTACACAGATTTGGAGGACAACTTGAGACGAGAGTCCAAGTGATAAATTGCCACGACCGTTTTCTGTCCTTCTAACGGAGCAATCGCATTAGTTTTACTGAAAATTCATGGGTTACTGAAACGAATTTCTCATAATCTGTGGATTTTGAATTAAGAATCGAAAGTCTACTGGCCGATTTCGAAATTTGATGTTTAAATTTATCTTCAATTTTGTTTTATTCATTATGATAGTGATAATAAAAATCACATAAAGCTGTAAATCGGTATTTTATTGTGCACGCATTTTACAGAACAAATTTATATTAAAGATCATTTTTAAATATTTAGATATACCTATCATATTTCCGCTTCAAAGCCATCCGGTACAAATCTGGGTTGAAATAATTTATGTCAGGGATTAAGCTGATGCAATGAAAGGGAATCTAAAAGGGCCCCGACATCAGAATCTCTCGAATGGACGCAGCACGGTTCATTCCCTTTGTTTTATGAGACAATTAAGACGCGAAGGGATGTCGGGGCGGCGCGAAGAGTACATTTTTGTTCACCGTAATAAAAGAAGTGGAAGCGTTTAAATAGAAAATCGAAAACTCCTAAATGTTAATGCTCTCGAAGTAACAAGAATTAGGAATTGATTGTTGTTCTCTTTTAATTGAATGTTAACGCAGAAAGTTTGCAAGGGGACTTGTTTTGAGCGTTTAAGGCTTTATATCCAATAAGGCCAAAATTTTGTAAATGCTGTTTGTTAAACTTGGCACGGCAACAGTAAACTGATTTTTGTGAGAATTGATTCGGAACAAAGTTTTTGCAATTGGTCGTTATGATTTATGTAGTTAATACTAATACAAATGTAACAAAATTACAAAATTAACAGTACTGTAAAATTACAACAGTACTGTACAATTACTCAATCCGAATTAGTGAAAAGATTGAAAGGTATATACGATCGATAAATGTCCCAAAAATCAACAATATTAAACTAATACGGCTGGATCGACCAGGTCATAAGCAAATTAATGCAAATTTTACCTTGATAAAAATTCCATATTTTTAGGGCTACGTATCTCAAAAGGAAAAACGAAACCCTAATAGAATCACTTTGTTGTCCGTCTTTTTGTCTGTCAAGACCTTTTTTTTCTGGAACGCGTAGAGGTAGCAAGCGGAAATGAATATCAAAAGGCATACAATCCATTGAAGCTGTGAAAAAATCAAACTTCTAAGTCAACGTAATAAAGTCAATAAAAAGGCTTAGGGTGTTGTAGGTTACTTACAGTTTTCCTGGACAAGGTTCTGCTAACACTGGATATCTTAACACACTCGGGGAAAAGCGAGAAAAATCTTCGAGACTCAATTACGTGAATTGAGAATTAGACAAATTAATATTTACCTACACCTACAAATTTGTACTGAACCCTCGGTGCGCAAGTCCGACTCGCAGTTGGCCGGTTTTTTGAGATACTGTCACTTTTATACGAATCCTGAAACAAATCACTTTACGAAAGTGCCAATATCTCGAAAATCATAAAATTTTCTCTAAGGTAAAATTCGCTTACCTAATCAGATACTGTTTATGAGCTGCTCTATTAGCTCTAAGGTTTATCGTTGGTGTTTGGACCATTCTGTACCTATGTAGAGACGGTAAACTTCGAAATATTTTAACATTTGCTTAAGTCCTAAATACAATTATAAAATTGATTAAAGCAATCTCAAGAAGGGAGTAAACATTCGGATTAACAGTTGCAAAAAACGGTTAACAATTACAGCGCAGCCGAGCAGAGCAATCTTATCAAAAACTTTTCCATTTAAAGTTTGAGCCGCTTTCTTTTTCATAGCATTAACCGCGACTAATTAGTCCTTGCTTACTTATTTTACGTTCTGTCTTGCAAAGTCTAGAACCTCTAATTATATAAACTTTCCGTTATAATAAGGAAAGTAATAATTGATTGTATAGCGCCATCTTTGATTGAGCCTTGTTGTTTGGATATACTTAGCCAACATAATACCTACATAGACTGATATGAGTACTTTGAATGAGTGAAAGTGTATAAAACACAGGTTGGATATTTTGACTAGCATATTCGCAGACAAGAGCATCATAATAATATTAATAAAATTAATGCCTTTCAAATGACCGGGTTCCCATGGGCTCGTGATCGGAAATCCGTAGGTACCAACAATTATAATAATAAACGTCGAATCAGTAAAAAATGTAGACGCACGCTAAAAGAGAATAAAAATTCATCAGAACCATGAATTTCCAAATATATGATCTATATATTAATAAAATTGCCGCGCGTCAGAAATGATAACATCCCGGCTTAACATTAATGCGCATAATTAAAAGGTTTTTCGTAAAAGCATAACGCTTTTGTGTCTTTTTTCGGACCCTCGTCACGAGTAATTGTGTTGTGGAGCAATTAATTTATTATCATTTTACCAACAACGCGACGCAAAGCGCAGTATTTTAAGTTATCTGAGAGAAAGGTTCGGCCTCCTCTGAATTTGAAATCAGAGTCCGTAGCGCATTTTACTGAGATTACTTTTTGCGTTTGTTTTTCAAGCCATTGAAGAAAACAATTAACGATGTTGCAATTGGCAAAATGTTTTGTATATACAGCTGTATTTTCAATTCTCTGAATGTCAAGCCGTCTCCGTCTCTGGGAAGTAACTACAAATTTAGGCTTTAGAAAATAAGCTTATCTTAGACCCTTATAATCCCTGCCCGCAACTTTGATCCCCTCAAAATTGAGCAGACCTACGGAGATTGACGTTTACAACGTTATCTGTCCCAGCAGGCCGCGAGCTTTGAAACTAGCGCCCTGCGAAATATGATCTCTGTATATTGCGAGACAGACACACACATCAAACGACCTACCTAATATCCTTCTCGGTCTGCGGAGAAAACGTGTTATGCGAAATCTTCTTTGTACTTTGATAGCCTCTGAGACACTTTATTTTCCTCGTTTCACCCATAAACTATTCACGACTTTATCCTTTCGTTATTCAAACACAAAATTGCTGTATTGTCTGATATGGTGGAACGATGCAACAATAAAAACGTAGGAGTCATTTTCGCATTTACATAGCAGCCATTCATCCCACATAAACAAAGATACGCTAACGAGTATATTTGCTTGCCTCTCCACTTTAATAGGCGGAGGCTCTCGCGTCTGATTTTAAAGCTTAAACAAACATTCATTTTCACATTCAGTTGCGAGCAAAAAGTGAACAAGGGAAAACAACGCGGGATTTTGTTTTAATTATAATGTATATTAGTAACTGCATTTTTTATTATTTTAAGGTGCCTATATGCGGTTTTCGTGGCTTATGAGCTTGCATGTTTTAGTGTCTTGCATTTTATTGAGATGGAATACACTTTCCAAAGGGCAATAAATTTTAAACATGTATATTATTCTACTAATTTATTTATTTATTTTATTGCACAGTACATAAAATTAACTTAAGTTAACCTAGGTACTACCCTTTTATTAGATCTACCGAAAAGCCTAAAGTAATATTATAGTAGACCTAATAAAAGATAATCTGCTTTACGATATTCAAGACTAACCCTTTGCCAGTTAACGTTAATATTTTTCATGCCTTGGGATCATTTTGAAAACGCAAATGGATTACGTGAGTGGTTTGACGAGTCTCAGTGAAGCCTACAATGTGCCGCTTATAATGTATGCTGGTATATTGCAGCCCCGGCGGAATCAGTCGGCAAGGGATTAGGGAGCTTGCTGCCATTAGTAATTACAATATCAAACATTCCTCACTGCTACAGCCTCCTGCTAAAGCCTTCCGTATATTCTGATTAATCTTACTGGATGCCATGAGTTCTACCCATGAAACTGTGTGGAAAATTGGAGAAAGCGAACCATAGTATAGACGCTTGCATTATGAGTTCGGTACCTACTTGTAAATATCGAAATAAAATACGAACGAAAACAAAACAATCAGTATCCTAGTTATCGCATCATATTTCATTACTCTTATAATGACGACAGTAGAAAAACCGCTTCACTTTATTATAATCTATAGAGAATTAGGTTTTCTTTTTAATCCAAACCTGTACGCAGTTGTCTGGTGGATTTTGACTGCGAAAATCTGCATACTTTTATAAATTACTCCATGCTCCTGATTCAGTAAAGTAATTTTATTTCAAGGAATTAAATGAAGGTATTTACTGAAAGATAGATAAAATGTTAAATTAATTACGTTACACGTATCCTATGAAACAGGTAGAAATTCGTAGAAACCTATAGCTGTGCTCGCAGGTATGTGGTGACCCCGAACCATCAGAGCCCGATATCCCTTGTGGCTATGACGTCGCCGGTTCAAAGGAGCTTAGTCGGAATCTACAGAGGCTTTAAATATGAACAAGCCTTTGGAACAGAGAATGGAGGTTTCACACATCTGTAATAGAATTATGTGCTTAAATGCACTTTTGTGGCGAAGTTAATACCTACGGGCAAAAAAAATGCATTTTACTTTGTGCACTTTTTGTAGCACCTATGCTCAAATTATTTGGGTTTTATGCAAACGTGTTTTCTTTGTATGGTTTTACATTGTTAGATTAAGACGAGATTTTAAATTATCTATTATTGAAGCAACCATCGAGTTCCTTAGTTATGGTTTACGAATTTATCAATCAAAGTGAAACATTGGCAGGAAGAATAGTCTGCTCTGCATTTACATAGTTAGGTGAGAGATAAAGTCAACCCGTATTTGCCTGCATTTGGATTACAGCCTCAATTGGAGTTGTCTGTTTTTTTGCAATGTATTGAAAATCGAAAACCATTTCGAGATTAATACTTTTTTGAATTGCTTTCGGTATTTTTTTCATTTTAATATAATGTAAGTAATTAATTTAACATATACAGAATAAGCAA
This sequence comes from Clepsis dumicolana, assembly GCA_963691665.1. Lineage (NCBI taxonomy): Eukaryota > Metazoa > Arthropoda > Insecta > Lepidoptera > Tortricidae > Clepsis > Clepsis dumicolana. The sequence goes on along the minus strand of OY829508.1, from coordinate 8,009,460 downwards.
TGACATTCATTTGCCCTTCACAGCCATTGACAACTATGACATAGCGGTCCGAATTGTATTTTATTGGCGTGAGTACAAGAATTTAACGCTATTTACCCACGTTTTATGCTGCTAAGTTCGATTTGGACTGGTAACTTGACAGTTGTTATAGACGTTTGATAGTTCAGTGACAATGACAGTTTAACGATTCACCACAGATTAAAACTGAGCTAAAGCAGGGTTTCAACATACGCTTACTGACAAATTTATTGAATAAGCAGCTGTGTGAAAGAGCTGACGTCATCAGCCTAAATTATATTAATAAATAATTTAAAAATAAGTAGTGATTTAAATGAGAAAATAGCGAAATTTGTTTCTTATAATTGACTTTACTGTACAATAAAAATATAAAAAACAATGGTATTTTTTTAGACAACCCCAATTGCAAGCTTGATTTAGTTTCCATAAAGAATACTAGTTCTACTCTCAATATGTTCACCTGAATACTTATTGTGAAAGAATTTTATAAATAAAGATTTCACCATTTATGTTGCGACAAAATATTCGTTTAAAACGATTCCACCACTATTATTTAAACTATATTTAAATACATTCTGAGGCCGCAAACGAATCCAAATAAAGCCAAACGTTTAACAGTATGCTAATGCTTCCGTATTCTGGCAGTAAGTGATTCTCCGTCCCCCGCCTCCTACTATCGTAAATTACTGCGGCTCTCGTGTGCCTCGGAACCCCACGTCCTCGTGCGGGAACGACTCCTTATGGCCCTTAAAAAGACAATTTTAGCGTACGCTACATTAGAAAAACGCACTAAAACGCTCTAATGGATTGCCTACGGTGTCAGCGTAAATCTGCTCGGGAACAGTGGCCTAAGCACGACTTGTCGAATCCTGCGTTACGTTACGGTTATCGTATCGAGATCGAGAAATCTCATACTAAATTTTAGTTCCAAATACGCTCACGGGCGGGCGCTGTTCCAAACGTCATACAAACTCGTTATAGTTTACTATTCGATTTTACGTGACGCAGGATTCGACAAGTCGTGCTTAGGGCACAGGGATTGCTTGCTTTTGGACTATGTTTCATTTTTTTACTCGTGAAAACGGAAGGTGGTATTTGTGGAAAAATTTTGGAACTATATTTCTCAACTGAACTCGCGATTTATAGTCCCTAAAGCAATGCGAAATTCTGTTGATTTATTATCATAAATACAGGTATCAGCAGAGCCAGAGTGTCGTGGGTTCAAACCCCGGCACGCACCTCTGAGTTTTTCGGAATTTATGTGCGGAATTACATTTGTAATTTATCATGATCTTTTCGGTGAAGAAAAACATCGTGAGGAAACCTGCACAGACCTGCGAATCAATTCAATGATGTGTGTGAAGTTCCCAATATGCACTGGGCCCGCGTGGGAACTATAGCCCAAGTAATCTCATTCTGAGAGGAGGCCTGTGCCCAGCAGTGGGACGTAAAAAGGCTGGTGATGATGATGATGATGATATGTATCACAATATTTGTTACAACATTATGTTTCCTTGCTTCCATCAACATCGGAAGAAAAATGTACCTACCTGCATAGGCAGGTAATGATAACCTACTGTTGAGCATTTTTATCAATTTAAGTACTACACATCACTTCACTCAGCCTGAATCAGTGCCCTAAGCACGACTTGTCGAATCCTGCGTCACGTAAAATCGAATAGTAAACTATAACGAGTTTGTATGACGTTTGGAACAGCGCCCGCCTGTGAGCGTATTTGGAACTAAAATTTAGTATGAGATTTCTCGATCTCGATACGATAACCGTAACGTAACGCAGGATTCGACAAGTCGTGCTTAAGGCACAGTGCCCTAAGCACGACTTGTCGAATCCTGCGTCACGTAAAATCGAATAGTAAACTATAACGAGTTTGTATGACGTTTGGAACAGCGCCCGCCCGTGAGCGTATTTGGAACTAAAATTTAGTATGACATTTCTCGATCTCGATACGATAACCGTAACGTAACGCAGGATTCGACAAGTCGTGCTTAGGGCACTGAAGAAAAAAACTGAATGTACCTAAATACAAATTTCGTAGCAAATTCAAAGTTCAACTGTGAGCATCTTGATGAAACCCTAGATGAAAAAATACGTCGTACGTTGTGGTATAGGCGGTCATTAACACCTCAACACGGCACCACTGGCATGGCGACACTCCATTAACCGACGCATTATCTTACCGGCGAGCACTCCACGGTAAAAATATCTACACCTCGAGCACGGAACTGACATGACATAATATTTTTAAAATGGCGAACAAATAGTTAAGGATTTTTGCGGTTCCGCGAAATATTTGCGTGTGGTTTTACAACACAGTGTTATGTTACCAGTACTACGACCGAATCTCAGCAGTAGTTTCATATTACGGTGATAAGTACTTATTTTTAGGGTTCCGTACCTCAAAAAAAAATCGGAACTCTTATAGGTTCACTTTGTTGTCCGTCTGTCTGTCTGTCTGTCAAGACCCTTTACTCAGGAACGCGTGGAGGTAGCATTCTGAAATTAATGTTAAGTACTCAAGCTTGCAGTCCCTTGAAGCTGTGAAAAAATCAAACTTCTAAGTCAACGTAATCAAAAGATACAGTAATTAATAAGGCTGTTTCCATACAAATTCCCGTACCCTGAAAACCTAAAGAGTGCTTCCAGTTGTCCTTGAAACTTGAAATTTGGTATGAAGGTAGCTTTTATAGCAGAACCAGTCAGAAAATTCTCAAAATCTGAAATTTTTATGTCTGTCTGTAGATTTGACATACCAATTTAATATGTCCCCACACTGCGTACATTTACCTCAGGAGCAGGGCTCTGCTAATATTGGACTACTTAAAACACTGGGAAAAAGCGTTAAAATATTTGTACGGAACCCTCGTGCGCGAGTCCGACTCGCACTCGTCCGGTTTTTTACTATGTAATTATTATTGCTTGTCTATTTGTTTTGGTACTATTATAGCTACTTAATACTCGTTGGCTTTGTTCGCGTGAAATAATAAAAGGTAGCCTAGTTCCCTATTTCGTGAGGATTACTGAAAACGCCTTCTTAGTGCACTTCTAGAATAGATACTCAAGGTATAGAGGTATAATTATTGTCTTTCGATAGGTTCTCAATTATAGATTCTTCAGTCTTAGATAGGTTTAGTCAGGTATACAGGGTGCGTTTTAATGAATCATCAAGAATTCAGCCCGGGGTTGAGTAAGTTTAAGCGAACACATTCATTGCCTTGCCAATAAATGTATATAATGTGGTTTTGTAAACCATTCAGTTATTGTTGGAATAACGAAATAAAAACTAAATTGTGTTGCTCTGAAAAGAGAATGTTTTAATTAAATACAGTGCTTAACAAACATCACTTCACAATATTACGTTTAGTAAAACTAACTATTAAGCTTACCTGAAAAGAGAAACAACATTTAAAGCTATTATTTCCCCAAATTCGTTTACTTATAATATTAATATGTTATCTTCTACACTCGTTTTTACAACATAACCTTAAAACCTCTCTGTCATCCTTCCATAGCTTACTCATGACAAGACGTCAAAGAGAATGCGCGGCAAATTCAAATTAAATGAAGGAACATGGACTTCATTTACATGTACTTACGGGAGTTTTTTATAATAAAACTTCACAAGGATGCTCCCTTAGACTTACTCAACCCCTGTCTGAACCTTGACGGTTCATTAAAAGGCATCCTGTATATTATGTTTGTTTAAGTTTTAAGATTCTAAGCTTTAGTAGTTTAGGTTTAGGGTGTCAGTCAATTAGTTAGTCAATGACGTCAGGTTTTATAACTAAAGAGATAAACAAAACACGCTTATAAAAGCCCTCATTGGTTCCAATAACGACGTACAATGAACTTAAGACAAATATAAGTACTATAACCAGAAATTGTTTTTCAGCAAACTGAACTTCAAACAAATTATTATTTATAATGTCAATGTCAATAATCTTGGGTCCATGGGGTCCTGGCGCTTACAAGCTTATTTCAGAGTTTCAAAAGCGCTTGGTCGATGCAATTTGTGACCAAAGGCCTCGCAGTTTTCTCTCTCAAAGAATCAGCATCGCTAAGTTTTGAGTTTTAGTTTATTTAGTTGTAGCCTAGATTTAATGTCTTTGCAAATTGCTTTTATTACCTAAATAATGTGTTACTCTAGATTATTTGCATATTTCTTATCATTGTGAATTATTAAAAAAACTTTTCTGTTAATTTAATCAAACTTAAAAATACATCTAACTATGTAATTATAAATTATACCTATTTACAAAATCTTCGATAACTAGTAATTAGGTGCTAAATTAACCGTGAGTTAAAATTTTACATTGTCAATTTTCAATCTCTACATACCGAAAAATTGGAAATCAGAGATAATAATAATTGTCTCTCAGTTTCATCAGAAATGACATAAACGCTAGCAATATTAAATTCGCTAAGTACCTACAGTATATTTATACTTCACTAGTTTCATCAATTAACCGCGTCACAACAAATGACACAAGATCTCAAATTGAGCGGCGATTGTCAAAAGGCAATTGGCTGCTGTTAAATTTAGATTGCTTAATTGAAATAATAATTAGCTCGCTTTAAACTATGTCACTCCTAATTTGATGAACGATCGGCAATTCACGTTATTGTCAATATTTAATGTTCGTAATGTAGATTACTTCCTTGGAAACAACGAATGTGACTTGCGTACCTACCTACTACACTGTTAATCGGAGTAGTTTGGTACCAAAATAGTACGGTATAGAGTTTGCTTTATTTCAGCAAGCAAGAGTTTTTAAAAGTGAAATAGTGTTTAAACTATAAAACAGTACCGTGACTAACTGACGAATAGACAACGCACAGCCTAAATCACTGGACCTAGGGACTTTAAATTTGGCCTAAAATGGATTAAAATATAACCAATTTAGTAATCTACATATATTAACAATTACCAATAAGTTTTAAAGAAAATCTCTTAAGAGAAGAATACGATCAAGCGGTGCATTTACCTACGTCGTTTAAAAAATATATATGCAGTTATAAAATAATTCATAGCCTCGTTATCCGGCTCTGAGTTTTCTTAATGAGATCATAAAACATTTTATCGTGCCTGCATACGTTTAAGTTTTATATACTAAACTTAATCCTATAGTTTTAATTATAATTTATGAATTAATTCCATTAAAACACACCAGCTCTGCTAAAAAGGAGCCAAGTTCTATCCTACAAAAATGTTGAGAACTAAATTTGCCATTAAAATAATTAGTAAGTCAGTTAGTCAGTGGGTGGTAAAAAACCGGACAATGTCGAGTCAGAGTCGCACACCGAGGATTACGAGGGGCGGCTGATAAGTAATCTCCTTGGTCAGAAACATATCCAAAAATAATGCTGGCTGGTATGGATTTATATTCGTTTGTTATTCTATTTTCAAAATGTATTACATTCATTTGTTTATTGCGTCACGTTTATTTGTCTCCTACAATTGTTTCAAACATGTCGGTAGAAAAAGTGAAAATGGATAAAATCGAGCAGCGTGCGGTGATTAAGTTTTTGACTAAAGAGGGGAATACGCCTTCGGAGATCAGACAGCGTATGTTACGTGTGTTTGGCAGTTCGTGTTCTTCCGAATTTGTTATAAAGTTTTGGTCAAAGCAGTTTAAGTTAGGTCGTGAGAGCCTGGAAAATGATCCTCGTAGCGGAAGACCAGTTTCGGCCGTCACCGATGAAAATGTAGCCAGGGTGAAAAAAAATATATTAGAGGACCGACGAGTGAAGCAGTGGGAGATAACTAGAGATGTGGGCGTCAGTAAAGAGCGAGTCAATGAAATAATTCATGAGCATTTGAACATGTCCAAGGTTAGTGCACGTTGGGTCCCCAGAATGTTGACTGCATTTGACATGGATAGGCGTGTCAAATGTTGCGAAGAGTTTTTGGACATGAGTCGAGGGAAAGAGGAAGAAATAATTTCTAGAATTGTAACATGTGATGAGACTTGGATTCGACAATAGGACCCGGAAAGTAAGCAAGAGTCGTTACAGTGGAAATTTAAGGATGAGAAGCCGCCTCGGAAATTCAAGGTCTGTCCATCGGCAGGTAAACTTATGGCTAAAATCTTTTGGGATACAGAAGGGATTTTGCTCATAGATTATTTACCGAAGAAAACTACAATAAATGCTGATTATTACTCATACTTACTATATCAACTAAGAGAGACAATAAAAGAAAAACGGCGAGGTAAACTAAGCAAAGGAATTCTGATTTTGCACGATAACGCACCAGTGCATACCGCCCGCACAACGAAGCTAGCAATTAAAGACAATGGCTTCGAAACGATTGACCACCCCCATTATAGTCCAGATTTAGCCCCCTGTGACTATTTTCTGTTTATTTACTAGCAGGGGACTATATAGAAAAATAAAAAAAAATTGTCACGACACTCTTTTGTTTCATTGTTATGTAGTTTACTTTTCAGCCGCCCCTCGTATGTCTTTTTAACCGACTTCAAAAAAGGAGAAGATTCTACGTTCCACTGTATGCATGTTTTTTTTATGTATGTACATCGATTACTCCGTCAATTGTAGGCCGATTTTCAATTTTTTATTTTATTCGAAAGGGTATACTCCTAAGGTGGTCCCATTGTCATCAAGTCATCATCTGATGATGGGATCCCAGGGAAATCGAGGGCAACCTTGTGTTTCATATATTTTCTAAGGCTATTCAAGTATTGGCGTCTGGTAGTCATCATCTCATGTTGATGAGCTGATGATGGAAGGTACAACTCCTTAACGGTTAGGAGTTGGAGGATAATTCTGAAAACGTTAAATCATTATTCGAAAGGGTATACTTCTGAGGTGGTTCCATTGTCACCAAGTCATGACCTGATGATGGGATCCCAGGGAAATAGAGGGCAACCCTCAAACTTTATAGGCACGTATTATGCGTTTAATATATTTTCTAAGGCTATTCAAGTATTCGCGTCTGGTGGTCATCATCTCATGTTGATGAGCTGATGATGGAAGGTACAACTCCTTAACGGTTAGGAGTTGGAGGATAATTCTGAAAATGTTAAATCAACACCTTCAAAAAAAAACCTTAGAAAAATAACGTAAAATAATCCTCTAAAGCCTAAAGTTTTATGGCCTAGCACTAAGTAGCAGAAATATTAAGTCCCTGCTTCATTCAAGAATATTTCGCTCGCACCGCACCGACTTCATATTTCTGCTACTTAGTGCTAGGCCATAAAACTTTAGGCTTTAGAGGAATATTTTACGTTTTTTTCTAAGGTTTTTTTAGGTTATTAATGTTCATGCTACTTTATATTATTATATACGGTTCGTTTGATGTAGGATAGACGGCCAGGTGTAGTGCAGACTGTCATTTATTGGTATTATTAATACCAGATTTTTCCCTGTGTAGTCTTTCAAGACAAGGATAAGACGGTATTTAAAAAAAAATCATCATAATTTGAAAACCATAAGGCTTATAAAAAGAAAAGATGTTTTAGAACGTGCAAACAAAACCCTTTCATATGATACCTCACTTGAGCTAGTATCCCCACTTTCAAATTTCAGTTCAGAGCCTGTTTCAATAAAAAACAATATAATTATGTTTTTTTCTGTTTTCAAAAAACTTGGGTAAACATCATCTTAAATTATCCCATATTTCAAGTCGATAGCATTATTAGTTCGTGAAATAACCAGCTGTGATAGACAGGCAGACAGCCAGACAGACCGAGTTATATCATAAGGGTTTCGTTTTACCATTTTGGTTAGAAAACCCTAAAAAGGTGACTCATCAAAAATATTTATAAATGAAAGAAAAGTCAAGCCAAAATTTGAGCGTTTAAGTTAAAAGCTAAAAGCTATTAAGGCTTGCCCTTTTATTTTCCGAACTTGGCTTGAGACGCCGCGGTGCCTAGATTTATTTATCACGACACGACCCTTATTGGGATGTTAATTTTGTTTTCAGTAACAAGGTTGTGTGTATTCTAGAGAAAGGGACTGGATTCCTCGTTTGAAATGTCTAAAATGTAAGCCACCTTAACCTCAGGCTATAGTAATGAATCAGGTTTTCTGACTTCCCGTCTACTATAATTTATTTATTTACTTGTAAGCAAGGCGCTTTGTTTTATAACAAACAGTTGAAGCAATATTTCGCAAAGGGAATCCTTTTGTTGTAATAACAAGTGTAAGCTAGTTAGTGTCAGAAGTAACGAATTAAACAAAACATGTATGTAGTTTCATGTTAAAATATATGTAATTAATAACATGTAAGTACGTACTTAAGCGCAGTTTTCTTTTCATTACCAACTAACGACGTCGAGTCTTCTTCACTGTGTATTATTTAATTAGAACTTATGAAACTAAATTAAATTAAATTAATTTATTCCAGAATATATTCCGCATGTAGAAAATTAAATCATTTGAAAATTTAATTTATTGTATACCTTCCGGAAAAGCTTGTCTACTATATCTACATGATCAGTGATTGTTGTGCGTTGAGATAATTATGCGCGAACATCTTTTGACATGACCCATTCATTAACTTCTTAAAAAGGCTCAATTATCTTGGTAGAAAACACAAACGTGCTCAGATTAGATAGTATCACCCTGGCATCCGGTGACGGCTGGCCTACCCCAAGGCAACCCTCGCTATTAAGTATCGAATAGTTGCGTTTTTTAAACGATTTCCCTTCCATTCCACTAAGGGTTTTATTCGCATTCATTGTCTCGCGGTAAAGGAACTTTCTTTGAACACGTGTAACGAGCAGGCGGAGACATAATGGCTGCCTTAAAACTGTGCACATAAATTTTAAAAGTTTTCCAATTTGAATTTAACTAACAACTTGAGATTTTCTTCGGAACATACTAAAAAAGTTTTAGTGTTTTAACTACGTAAGGCTTGCAAGTAGGTGCAGGAAAGCGATTAGGAGTGATTTACCGGGCAAATTATAGCCTTTTTCCTAATTAGGTATTTGATTAATTTGGTTATTTATTACACCGTGCTCTACCCCATCAAAAGCAAATGAGGTTGGAAGGTACGCAAAGTCGACCGCGAGCCGGAAAACCGTACTTGATATTTGCAGCCGAAAGCTAGCTTTGATAAAATGAGGGCTTGAGCCAATTAAAAAAAAACAATTGCCTTTGGGTCACTTATCCTCTTCTGCTGTTCTATTGAGTTAATGTCGGCGTCATTTTTTTACGTTAAAACAACTTCAACATTCTGCCGAAAATAAAAATTTGGTACAACTTTTTATCGGTTTATTGAAATACTTTCGGAAATATTTTGTAAAAATTGTTGAGTTCAAGTTTAATTTCATCCTCTCTCCCGGAGTTTTATAGGTACGTAGTAATATTATAACTGAAGTTTGGAAAGTTATTTCATTTCACTAGCTAAGGGGCTAAGGGATAAAAGTTTAACCCAATCTGAAACTAATTTTTAAACAGCAAAATCCAATATCAGCTTACAAATAAAATGGGTTTATTATTAGAAGTAGCGATACTTTTATGCAGTTTGATAACTTTCACAGGGCCAATGATTTTAAATAATCAGTGTTATTTGGGTTATAAAATAAAATGGCATGGTTGAGTCGGATTATCTAGCGAGATTGATACCTCGCAACAGCACTTCGAGTACCGAGGCGTCGTTCTGTATTCCGCGGCAGCGGTGTATATTTTGTACATAATATCTACAACCCACGATAGAAGCCTGGCGTGTAGTCAGAATGATGCGAACCGAAGTGACTCTTTCCCGGGCTTTCACTGCTTTTTTATCGGTATAAGCTTTCGAGGTAGCGTACGATGGTTATGTCAAATTCATGACTTGCTTAGAAACAACCCGATTCAATCTCTCTGCGTCTGTTACAAATAGAAATATCTGTGGTATTTGAAAATACATTTTTTATTAGTCAAACGTAGGTTATTAATATCGAAAAACATTCGATTCCTAATTGATCACCTCATGCTGAACAAGTCGTCGGAAACTAGGAATATCGGCTAAGCTTAAAAAAAATTGCTTGGGTGACTAAAAACCGGTCCGAGCTGGTTCTGAACCGTCCTTTAATAATAATAATATTTGTGCCACTTTATATAGGAACGTACAGTCCGTTATACGTACAACAGCTTGTTGTGGGATAGACGGACAGGTGAAGTAGAGCTAATGTATTTTTGATGATTTCCTGAGAAACTGTGCTATTGAGGAGTAAATCGGTGAATTTTAATAATTTAATATTTTGAGCCATTTATAAGTTAGATCAAAAATAAAAAAGAAAACTCAACAATACGATAAGTACCCTCATGTTTTCGTTAGGTACACTCTTGATTATGACGGTTCCTATATCGAAACAAATTGTTAACATTTAGAAAAGGTCAACAACAAATCATGGTCGTTCAATACAGTATTCGGCGAACGACGGTCATATTTACCCATCCCTCAGCGAGCCTCATTCGCCACAACAAAGTGATCCCATGTTTATAATACCTACCCCATCGAATGAGCAAGGTTCGAAATTCGAACGCTTCAAATCATCACTTTACATAAAATCATGTATTTTAAGGAAACAATCCCTTACCTATGTATACATAAACGGTATTGATTTTTCTTCTATATTGCAACTTTGTCTGCCTTTAGCTTTTTTCCGGGGAATCTTGACGAAATATCAGATTTTATTTCGATCAAAAAAGAATATAAAAAAGACATATAAATTGCATGAGAACCTTACTTCCTAGAAAAGCATATAACGTGTATATACGACAGATAATTTTTGTCAACATTGAGGCAATTAACTTCATCCTTAAAAAAGAGAATTTCAAAACCAGAGTGCACTTATAAACTAAAAAAACAATTACTTTGCTCACCCGCGACCACTAATGACAAATAGTTATATCTGTGCGGCAAATGTATGTTTCCATGCAACACCTCCGCCTCCACTGCTACACGAATCAACACATGCCACACAGACCCAACTATCACCACCACCACTATACTAAACGCTGACGCGTTTCGGCACTCTCCACGAGGCCATTTACGAAGCACAACAACAACCGCTCAACATGCCACCACTTCCACTACTAGTAGTAGTGGACTACTAGTAGTGGAAGTGGTGGGTTCATAAATATGGACCTCCGCAAAGTAACGCCTGATTCAATAAATTATTCAGAGTGCACTTGTTAAACTATAATAAGCTACCACCTGAAGGTCGCCGGCAAGCAGCTCTTTACAGACATGCCACGTGCCACAGTTATAGTACTTTACTTACTCGTAGGTACTTAAGCTGTGGTAATAGTCATATAAGGTGTCTGAGAGAGGAGTGCTCTTTTAAGCAAGATATTTTGGTTAGTCTTGACTTTGCATATTGCGAGGAGTTGTATATTGTTGTATAATTTTGTTGAAGATTCCATTATTTTCAGGATGAAAACGTCTTCGTGTGAAGACGTGTGTGAGTGTGTGCGAATCTTCAACAAAGTATACTCGAATACTACTTAAACTGTAAGCAGTTTACCTCGTATCTGAGACTAGGGTTACTCTATGACGAGGATTGTCCTTCTAGTCATTACTAACTTTCATGCGCGAGTGTGTTTGATGAACGATGTCTAAATAGGTACCTAGTTGTTTATGTTTACCAGGCTATTTAATCCTATTAATAATATAATTGAATACAAAAGTTTGTGAGTGTGTGTTTGTTTCTTCTTCACGGTACAACGGAAAGACGGATTCAATTCAAATTTAGAAATGTAATAGCTTATACCCTAGATTAAAATATAGGCGATCTTTTTCCCTGAGAATTGTATAGTTCCTGCCAGCTAGCGATAACCGAATTCCACGCAAGCGATGTTGCAGCTAGTATTTCATAATAATATGGTAACTGTTATAATTTTATTTAAAATAACTCTGGAGAGAAATAAAAACAACGTGCTCGTTTTTGAGAGAACGGAAGAAGTAACTTTATATTTCTAAAGACCCACAGATAAAACAGGTTTATATTAAGAAGTAGATATGGCGCTACTATGCTAAGTTATAGGGATATATTACTGGTAGTTTTGAGTACAATTATAACACATAATTATTTTGCATGTACTTGTTTTATGTTGTGCAATAAAGTGTTAATTTTTTTATTATAACAATAACATTATAATTATGAGTCAAGGCATAGTACAGTCACCATGAAATGTTTTAGTTTTATTTTAATCGCGCGACCAAAGAGGTGGCACATGCCAAGTTACTGAAAGTAAAACTAGCCTAGGTTTACGATGCGTTCGGGTGGCCAACCTAACGGCCGTATGAAGTAGGTACACGGTTTACATGTAAAGTGATGTGTTTATTGTTAGGCTAAAAAAATACTGGCCATAAAGAAAGAAATAAAAAAAAGGCGGAAAAGTGGAGAGAGTGTAAGAGCTAATTTTCACTGAGATATATGAGCATGCAGCATGCAGTTGCTTACCTACCCAATAATTCTGTGCCTCCTGTGATGAGTGATGTAAGTCGACTTGTACCCTTTTTGTGTTTTTACGTAGAAAATAATCAGAAAAAAAAAACGATTTTTTGGGTCTATGTCTCGTACTTCTATGTCATATAGTTTCGGACATAATTTTGTGAAAAGTGATATAAGTAGCAGCATTTCGGCAAAAAAAAATGTGCGCATTGATATATGTCAATTTGTAACCCCTTTATGTAATTGCTCCAAGAGCTTCTTGGTATAAGTGAAATTGAATTCATTTTCACAATTTATTTTTCGATATTTTTTTCAGACCCCATTGCATCGACTTTTAAACATGAAAGACTGGCCACGCACCTCTTTAGCGCTGACAAAATGCGGCCTTCACTCATTAGCTGTCATTACACTGACATGTGGAAGACACATGAAGAATTTATCAGGTGGGGAAATAAATTGATGGCCCTGGCTATAATATTATAATTTTAAATGCATGGTTTTCTTTACAAATAATGAGTATATTATTTATTTACTTATTGAATGAGATTCCTTGTGCTTTGTTTTTCTTTTTCGTGTTGTTTGTACAATTCAAAAATGTGTAAAACTGTTGAAATTGGGCAAGTCAAGGAGATGTCACCTGAGCGGCGGCCGTTGGCGACTAAGTCATCGAATCACCTGATCACCTATATTGCTTGTCCGCGCGCGGTGAAGGGGTGGCATATCTATTTTTGATACATCAATGCCCCATTGTACTTAATAATATACGAAATTTTATTATAAGTAGGTATGTAGTTGAAAGAATAGCAGATTTATGCACTACTAAACATTAATTTCTGCTTGGTGTCGACTAGAAGTATGTTAGGGATATAAATATCAGACAAAATACTCAAAGGGATGTGTTGTGTACCTACCATAACTCTTACAGAGGTTTTCTTTAACAGATTTTATCTTCTGGACAGATTGCGTTCATATTTCTTTATATTTTATTACGACTTAGGATCAAGCCCTTGTAGCAGTGCGGTCATAATCTGGCGATTGCGTTGCCATAACAAACATCTGACGGGTATTTCTAAGAACCAGGCCACTTGTTTGCCATTTATGCCCACTTAATAGGATTTGGAAATGAAGAGGCACTCTAGTACTACAAGTGGTCAGCGGCCCAGTTTATGGATAGGATTATTCTTACGAGAAGTTACATGCTTAAGTCTGCTTACGCAGTAAAAGGGAGTGGGCAATTAAATTGCTATTTATATAATAATTATGTGACCTTTTAGTTTATTAGCGGTTGACTGCGACTTTGGGTAGATTTCGCTTGATTTTACTGGGACAAAATGTACCCTAATTCCAAATTCACGCCATGGTCTATCTGTGTGCAATTTTTTTTTTCAAATAAGTCCAGTAGTTTGAAACAAACTTACTACATTAACAGACTGAATCCCTGAATCAGTGCCGGGAATAAAATACGATTTTCAAGGCTTTTCAAACAAGTGGTATTAGAACACAATGTGTCATTCTTTACGAATATCAGATGAGGATAAAATATTAAAAATTAAAGAACTCCATTCTAAAAGATTAGCCCAAACATATTTTATCATTGCTAAGCAACAACTTATTCCACTTTCAATGTAAGTTTCCGTTGATGTTAGAAGTATATGATGGGCTCGTCTTCCAAAGCTTAAAGTAGCTAAAGCTTAGTGAGGCAGATCTGAAGCATCAGTTTAGGTAAGTTTATCCCCAGTAAGAAGGTTTATATCCTGTTCTGTATTGGTTTAGAGGCTCTTCGAGCGGAAAATTACATCCGCCCTCTGTAAAAGAGATATTATGATTTGTGAAAAGAATTTTTGGTTGTGCAAAGTACTTTAGTGATGTTTTATTTAAATCGGGTGTTGCTTATTTAAACGGAACCAACTTATTTTATTGCTTTGAAATGTTGGCGGTTTATTTCATACAGAATTATTTAAAAAACCGGCCAAGTGCGTGTCGGACACGCCCACGATAGAAGAACAGAAAATGTCCTTGCATATCTAATTTTAATATGTAAGTAATTTTTATAAGCTGATAAAATTGTCAACTATTAGTCATTAACCTGAAAAGCCTACTTAACTGTGGTATTTTTCCCTTTAAAAGCACTTCTCCCTGTTTTTTTTTTATTCCAAATATAATAGTTTCGCTGGTGTGTTTCAGGCGGAAATATATGCGGTGCTGAAATGCACTGAAATAATACAAGAAAACCTGAAGGACGGTAGAGGTGTAGGATCCGTGATCATATACTTGGACAGTCAAGCTACACTGAAAGCACTAAACAAACCAATAGTCAGCTCTGCGCTGGTGAGGGAATGCAGAAATGCGCTCAGCGGACTGGGAGAGCACACTAAGGTCACGGTGGCCTGGGTCCCAGGACATCAGGGGGTGATGGGAAACGAGACAGCAGACGAGAGTCATAGGAAGACTCAAGGAGCAGGATCAGGAGCAGGAAGGCGGCATCCTGCACTTTCTCTCCATTCTCTACTCGATTGATCTACACTTCATAAAGTGTAGATCAATCGAAGGTATTGTTGTACCTACAAGTGCTTCCATTAATTTAGACTCTACCTAAAATAAAAATATTTTACTTTGTTATTGGTGCATCAGATTTTACTACTTTTCGCTATGGAAAGACTACGTTGTGAGACTTGTAATTTTTGATGGGACTTCATTTATTTTTGTTGGCCATTTTCCTTTTTTTCGGGTATTACTAACAATTAAATTAATCACAACGGTCAGATACACAAAGGTCAAAAGTGCTGTGCGTCACTTTTAGAAAAGAACGGTACCTAGTACGGCTATGCACGACTTGGCGCGAGCACTGCCGAGCCCCCGACGTCAGGTTGTTTATAGGCTAACAAAAATTAAAAGAATTGTAACGTTATCGTATCGCCATCGAGTTGGTGAAATTTTACCAAAATACGCTCAGTCGCTCACGGAGGCCGCTGTTCCAAATGTCATAAATTTTTTTTTCGATAGCGATGCGATAACGCTACCTACGCGCTTAGTGAAAGCTCGTGCTCGAGCTACTGAATAGATGAGCTCGTTTCTTCTCTGTTTAGTTAAATACAAACGTAACAGCTAAAAGAAGAATTTGAACATTATATCCTGCAGCGATTGGTAAGGTTCAACGTTGATTATTTATATACCTATTGGCACTGTTGCTTATGTCAACCGGCCACAACTGTTTGCTGGACATACGACTTAATGACTGTGAACAAGTTCCGTCATTGCTCATGCCTGGTAGCTCAGTAGCTCATAAAAAGGATCAGTACAAGCTTTACTATCCGCGGGCAAATGAAATATTTCCTTCACGCTCGTCTGCCCGATCCTCGGCGAGGCAGCACGGGAGCACGCACGAAAGGATTCCTTTCCTTGAGGTGCTTATCTGAATTTTCATCCTCTGAGATGTTACGCAAAGTGACACTGTACATAATTTTCTTGAGAATTTTCGTGTGCCTAAAATGTGAATTGTTTGCGGTTCGGGAATAATTGGCGTGGAAACTTTTGCATACACAGTAGATTTTGAGGAGAAAATAAATATTAAACGATAATGAAACTGTAAGAAAATCTGGTTAATTTTTGCTTAAAATACTGCCATGTGAAAAATAGTGAGTGGCTTCAGTGTCTTCAAATGCGTGACACTTAGAATATCCTAGTTTTGACACGGTACCCTGAGGGTCTTTAGGTTAGCCTGCGACGGATTGTTCGTGAACGAACGAATGATGCAAGTTAGCTCAGCACTGTTGACTTTGTGATAGCCTTTGGCGTAGGTAGATCGCTAAATGCGCCCTCACACTGGCATCACCCCATAGTGGGACTCTGACAATATTCAACTTGCATCCATCGAACTGGTCGTCAGTGACATGTCCTTTATGAGCCTAGGACTGTATTCTTTGTTGCCCAGAAACTTGACTAGCTTGGCCTTATGATGCACTGAATAACGTATGAGGACCATAAGACAAGTGCTGATATTTTGTAAATAATTTCTGTGAAGTTGATTTCAGAACAGTATTCGTTACAAGTAAGAGTTAGTAAGTATATTTGTTTCTGAGCTACCCATATCCTCTCTGAACCTGAGCAAGTTTTATTCCTGCCATCCTGGCCAGCAACCGCGCACGTGCAGCGCCAGGACGTGACTCCATAAAATATGACCGTGACATACGATGCACGTAATATTTAATACATATTTATTTGGCATCCTTTCCTTTCCGATACGTGTGGTATTTCCATTAGCAGCTTCAGCGGACTAGCGTTCACTCAGTAATTGGATTTCGTGTATGCATAGTATATAAATACCTACTCGTGCGAATTTTGATTACTTACAATGCACAGGCGGTCGAAGATTTGGAACGTGTTCAAGTTTGTGTTAAGGATTCGTTTTACTTTCAGTGTACGATTCGGTTATGTTTATACAGATAACACATTTAGAGTGTTTCTTAAAAATGCTTTTTGGCGAAATCGTTCTCATTGCTAGTAAGTCTTTTATTACTAAAGAATACCTATAACATGATAGTATACAGAATGTGTTGATTCAATACTCACATTTCTAAAAAGTCTAACATTTATTTTATTCAAAAGCGAAATAAAACTCTACGCGCTTCGAACGCCTTAGCTTAAAGTAACATTGACAGCTAAACGCCCAGCCGCTCAATTTGTTGAAATAATAATGAACTTTACAAGCCACGCTGAAAAGTAAAGTACAATTCAATGCTTTACTCTGATGCGCGGCGCTTCTGCCACGTTACACTCTTTAAACCAGTTTATTCTAAATCTAAAACACGGAGCATCTAATGCAGATCTTTTTACAAGACATACGCTAGGAACTTAAATGTCCAACGTCACATTACAAAGAACAGTCCCGGTCGGAATTGGAACGTCGACTTTCTGCATGCTGAGGCAGCTCCAGCCCGCATTTGATATCCCCTGCCTCGAAAACATCAATAGTAGAAGAAAAACGAGAAAGTCGAAGTGCTAGTCAGCGGTTAAATCTAGATATACTAAGGGTTATTAACGGTATTTTAGTATCTATAGCCAAGTTGAAAAAAGTAGAGCTAGGCATTTTTAAAAAGTTTTTAAACAGAAAATCAACGAGTATAAAAAATCTACAAAAAGTAATAAAAAAAAATCTGGGCCTGGTCCTTTAATTGGTAACTATGTAACTTTTGCGCAGTCGGACAGACCAGGCCCAGTTTTATTTTTGTAGGTTTTTTGTGTCTGGGGTTTTTTTTAATATAAATATTTTTTTTGACTTTCTTTACATTAAAAAGATACTCGTATCAACGGGCTCCCGGATTCTGGTTCCCGAACTTATACTGAAGGCATCAACGGGCTCTCACGTTTTGGTTTGAACTTGACAAAACCCCCGACATTTTCATTTCAAAATGTGATGTCTCAAAAACAGCTGAACCCATTTTAATAAAACATATCTAAGAACCATTGCTAGAAAACCTGCTTTCAAATAAAAAAAACGTATTCAAATCGATTCAACCGTATAAGAGCTACGGTGCCACAGACACACAGACATAGCGGTCAAATTTATAACATCCCTCTTTTTGCGACGGGAGTTTAAAAAAAATTAAGCTGAAAGCTTGTAATTTCGGTGTAGAATTTTATTTTTATAATAAAAACGGAATTTATGGAGAACTGTATTTTAAACACCTTAGCCACTGTGCTTACTACGTTTATGCCTGTTGCTAAGACCCGTCTGTGTAAAATTGCTTAATTACTTACAGTACGTTTTCAAGGGGTCGAAAATAGCCTATGTCACTCTTGCGCCTACTATCACAGTGTGTGCTCCGTTAAGGACAAGCCAACAATTGTATTTTCTCATTCTTTTCAGAACCTTTAGTAACGGTCTACTTACCAGTAGCTACTAGCTAAATTAAATACTCTAAAGTTTAGTAGGTATATGTTTTTTACCTCTTACTCTAACTTTTACAGGGTATTTTTTTATAGGTGCACCAATTTTAATATTTGCTTCGCTATTGTTAATCAATAATACGTGTTTTGTTATTTCTACTGTAGCTTAAAAAATTAGAGATATTGCCGATTCAATGACTCCACTAACTTAACGATTTATACACGAGAAGGTAAAAGCAGGATAATTTGCAATAAAAAAACATTTTAATTTACTGATTTTATCATCGTAAGTATTATATTATATTAACGATACAAAATCATACCTCTACGAGGGCTGTTTGATAAGTACCCGTTTTCAAATGTTATTCTTATCACTGGCTGAAAATATGTATACGAAGGTTTTAATGCATCCTTTATGGGTCAGAAAAGGTAAAAATATATCACTGCATTATTTTGTTTTTTTTCGTTTAACGAATGTTGAAGGTCAGAATTCGATTTCAATTTGCAAATATGGAGAAAGAACAGTTTCGTTTGTAATTCCTTTTCTGTTTTTGGAAGGAAAACCATGTGAAGAGATAAAAGTGTAGATACAACGTGTTTACAAGGATAATACACCTTCTATGACAACTATCAGATATTGGTATAACGAATTCAAACGGGGCAGAACATCCGTCTTTAACGAAGACTGTTCAGGCCGCTCTATTGAGGTGACTACGGAACAGATGGTCAAGAAAATTTAAAATATCGTATTAACCGAGCGCCGAATAAAGCTTAGAGAAATTGTTGACACTATTAATGTTTCAATCGAGTGGGTACAATATATTTTACAAAACAAATTAGGGATGAAAAAGGTATCTGCGGGATGGGTGCCGCGTTTGCTCACAGAGGAACAAAAGCTTATCCGAGTGACCACTTCGAAGCAACGTTTAGCAAAGTATGGAAGCAATTCTGATGAGTTTCTGCTTCGTTTTGTGACTGTGGACAAAACGTTGATTAATAACCATACCCCAGAAAATAATAAACAGTCAGAGCAGAGGATCTTAAAATGCGAATCGGCTCCAAAGAAAGCAAAGACCGTCCCATCGGCCGGAAAGGTCATGGCGACCGTTTTTTGGGACTCACAAGGAATCATACATAATGATTACTTACAAAAAGAAAATCGATAACAGGGCAATACTACGAAAATTTCTTGAGCGAATTTTATTCTGTTTAAAGGAATGAACGACCCCAATTAACAAAGAAAAAAGTTATTTTCCACCACGACAACGCACCAGCTCACTCGTCCACAATCGCATGGGCAAAATTAGAAAAATTACACTATGAATTGCTACCTTATTCACTCTATTCTCCAGACTTAGCCCCATACGGCTTTTTTTAATTCCCAAACCTAAAAAAATGGCTCAGCGGAAAGAGATTTGCGTCAAATGAAGAGGTCATTGCCGCCACAGAGGCCTATTTCAACGACTTTCCGAAATCTTATTTTTTGGGTGGCTTATTAAAGCTAGAATACTGCTGGAACGAGTTTATAGAGCTAAAAGGTGACTACGTAGAAAAATAAATATATGTGTCCAAATAATACATGTTTTTTTTTTCAAAACACGGGTACTTATCAAACAGCCCTCGTATGTTAAAATATCTGCAGTAATAAATAGATTACCCAGTATTTATACTTAGATAAGTACCTCACATTCTCCCATTTTATGATAAATATTTCAGCATAACTAGGATATCTTCTGAATTATGGCATGTAATGTATTATTTTATCTCTAGTTACGTCTCTGTCTAGTGTCGCCGCCGGCTTGAAGTGAAACGAGGTTGAGGGGAGGTATTACATGGACGAGATAAGCGAGAACACTCTGTAAATGGAAAAGTCCCGGGTCAGTAAGCTCGCGAGTTTTTTTCGCGTCCTGACGTGATAAATGGGCAAGAACGTACTCTATGAACGCCTAGACTCAGCCGGAACGAATGCCAATGACGCGAGAAATTGCTGTTATTTATCTTAACTCTTTAGAAAATCGCTTAGTTGAAACATTGTTGACTTTTGATAAAAGGGGATTCAATTTAGAAAACAATAATTATGTAGTCGAATTTCGAAAGTTACACCATTTAAAAAAGAGTTTAATATTAAATTTCCTAATAAACAGTAGTAACAAAAACATTCTGTAACTGCCGAAAAATTTTGGTAGGTAACAAAATAAAAGTTTGATGTTGCACCTTTTGCACTAAAAAAAGACACTGGATAATGGTCTTCGCATTTGGCAACTACTAGCGCCATCTACACTCAAGTTAAAGAACTACTTGAGTAACTACTGGACTAAATGAAACCACTGTAAGCGTGCTTGATAGGTTTTAAGTTGGGGGACGACTTACGTAGATGGAGCCTTAAATACGTTTTAGAAGAGAAGTTAATAGATGGCGGTAGCACGTCCGGTTAGAATACACATTTTTATTACCAATGATAAGAGGAGGTTTTTAGTGACATCTTAATTTTTATTTTCTAAATTACAAAATATTTTGAATGCTTTAATACATTTTAAAGCACCAAGTAATAAGCTTAAAAAATAGTGAACTGCAAAACCTCCGCCTCCTACTTAACTCCAGTCACTGCATTACAAAACGTTTTGAAGAAAAGTTTTGAATTGTGATCGTACAGTAAGCATGTATGTACCTACCCAAGAACCAAGGATGATTAAATCAAGAGAACCGCCAATGTATGTACAATGTCTCGTTCTATAAAACCTCTATCATTGAGTTAAGCAGAGGTCTAAGTAATGTACGAAATTAATCATAGACAGAACTCTCTAAATAGTGGAACTAAATGCAGCAGGTTTATTTAAAAAAACCGGACTATTTTAACGCTTTTCCCCAGCGTTTTATGATTTCCAGTATTAGCAGAGCCCTGCTCTTAAGCAAAACGTACGCAGAGTGGGGTCATCTTATATTGGTGTTTGAAATCTACAGACAGACATTAAAATTTAAGATTTTGAGATTTTTCTGAGTGGTTATGCTATAAGAGCTACCTTAATACCAAATTTCAAGTTTCTAGAACAACTGGAAGTACCCTTTGATTTTCAGGGAACGGCAATTTGTATGGAAACAACCTTTTTAATTACTGTATCTTTTGATTGTGTTGACTTAGAAGTTTAATTTTTTCACAACTTCAAGGGAATGCAGGCTTGAACATGTGATATTAATTTCAGCCTGCTACCTCCATGTGTTCCAGAGAAAAGGGGTCTTGACAGACAGACAGACGGACAACAAAGTGATCCTATAAGGGTTCCGCTTTCTCCTTTTGAGGTACGGAACCCTAAAAACGCAACATTGTAAAGACATTGGTGGTCTTGATGATTTAATAGTCCTTGCAAGAACCAATTATTAAAATGTGACAGCGACCTATGTAAGAATACCTACGTGCATGTCTTCTGCTAGTTTTAGTTAACCGTTTAATTCAGGACAACCTTGACCGAGCCAACCACAAAAAGTAGATATTCCCAAGGTCGGCCCGATAAGGAAAAGAGTCTTATAACAACTAAGTACTTCATAAGGTTAACTGTTATTTTATATTTAATTGGATGCACCTGGCTATTTTTAAAAACATAACTCAAATTTACAGTTTGTATGATGTTGCCTTACAATTTAATTTGATTGGTAAAACTATTTAGCGATTATTATGACAATGTACCTACTTAATGCTTCAATAAAGTTCAAACAACTTAATAATGACAGAGTCTGGCCAACGAAAGCTGAAAGAGGAAAAACGTGGCAATTTAAAAAAAATCATGACAGGGTAACACAGGGTCACTCACACAGCCTTACGACATGACATAAACATGACACCTCAGATTTGCCTCAGATAGACACACATAGAGACAAAGTGTTGCCAATGAAATATAGGTCTAATAAAAAAAGTTCTTCCACAAGTTAGGCAAAAATCAGTCTTATTTCAATGTGATAAGCACTTTGACATGTAAAAACATTTCACGATTCAAGTATAACTACGAGGTTCAACTTTCGTTTGCCAGACTCTAAGTAGGTATCTAATATAACATCAGTGGACCTTTTGTCTAACGCATTATGTCTTGCTATATGGCTTCGCCATCTTTTTCTCTGTGTTTTCTTTAAACTGTACAAGATCGCGCGAGACGCTGCTTTCGCCTTCTGTGCCCTAAGCGCGACTTGTCGAATCCTGCGTCACGTAAAATCGAATAGTAAACTCTAACGAGTTTGTATGACGTTTGGAACAGCGCCCGCCCGTGAGCGTATTTGGAACTAAAATTTAGTATGAGATTTCTCGATCTCGATACGATAACCGTAACGTAACGCAGGGTTCGACAAGTCGTGATTAGGGCACTGATACGAAACAGTTTCTATCTTCTTCTTTATTTAATTTAAGTAGGTACCTACCTATAGGTACCTAGTCAGAATACGAGAAAACTTCATTTGCCAAAAACGTGTCGAAAAGCTAAAGGCCGAACCGACTTCTAAATAAATACAAGTCATAATTTCGTTTGAATTGAACATTGATTTCCAGATTTAATCTGGTCGCGGCACCTTGAAAATATAATTTCCCGTTCGTCATATTTTGGTCCGGTAGTACTTAAAGCAGCATTTTATTATTGACTTAGCTGTTGCCGCGACTCCGTCTGCATATAATTCAGTTATCGGCATCGTTATCTCGCGGGAAGTACACAATTGTCCGGGATAAAAGATAACCTTTGTTTTAATCTAGCGTATAAGCTACCTCCACTCCAAATTTGAACCAAATCCGTCCAGCCGTTACAGCTTGAAGAAGTAACAAACACAAAATTTCTCACTGATACACTCACGAATTTTGGCATTTATAATATTATTACAGAATCAAGTACCTAATTAAGTCATTTTCTAATTAACGAAATACGTTTACCTCTGGCTGAATAAAGCAATTTGCGATCTTTTTTAGAGAATCCGTTTATCCAAAATTGTATGTTCATTTATAAATAGCAGATTCTTCAAAACTTACATTTTAAATCCCTCATCCATTCTATCTCATGTTAATAAATAAAACGAATAAACGAAAAAGTTATCAAAAAAACAAAACGGAAAGATATATATAAATTACGACAGACTCGAACCCAAGATTCAAGAACGTCTAGTCAAAGAGCTCCACCAATGGGGACCAATCGGTATTTGACATTTTGAAGCAAATTAAGCAATGACTTCCATATGCAAGATTCCTTTGAATGTGTGCGTGAGTAGTACTGCTATCATTGTTGCGGTTATATTTATACAAATAAACGTATTTTGTGAATTAAAATTCATCAGAATCTTAGTTGGATACATCATAAATGTTATGCCATTTGCGCGAAAAATGCACATTATCATACATAAAAAAAATTAATACGTCAAATTAGAACATCAACGCCATCTATGGGCACTTGAGTGCCTAGCTGACTGGGACGAACCACCTTAATTAACTACGTAGTAGCACCTCGCATCATAGGGTGTTTGGTATAACGATGTAGGAACTTTAGGAGGTGATACAGGGGACTATTAGGAATAGTTTGAAGCCTGTATGCCTTAGTCCAATAAGTGATAGTTTTTTTTTTTATCGATTTTTTCTGATTTTTTTACTTGGTACCAAAAGTTGACATAAAAAAAATTATACAAACTGTGCGAACAATCAAATTATTTTTTTTACAATTTACACCGCAACTAATTGATTAACCAATCACAAAAAAATCAGCCCCCCACCGGCTACACATTTTTTTTTACTATCAATTTTGTAGGTCAGCGTGAGTGGTTTCCGCCAAAAAAATAAGCTTTATCGGGCTGTGAAAAAAAACTTCCCAAGATATTAATCTTCCAATTACTTTAAAAACATGCTTGATATGTTTACTGTAATTGAAAATAAAAATTACACCATAATTGCAACAAATAAAAAAAAAGTCAGTGGTCAACATGTTGAACGCCAGGATCGAAAAAAAAAAGCTCCCCGTACGAAGTAGACAATTATGCAAGTTTATTCTTAGATCAAATAATTTGTTTTTTACAATTCATGTTCTCCAATTAAAAAAGCTAATAAAGACACTATTGCACGCACTTTAATTTAAATTAAATTTTGCAAATTTTGCAATTAAAAGATTAATCGATAAATAAATATCATTTTCCCACTTACGCCACTAAATACAATTTTAAAATCACATTTTGTTAGACACAATGAGTGTTTTTTGTCGAAAATTAACCTTTTTACAGCTACTTCAATGTAAATAAAATTTTATTAGGATGTTGATGTTTTAACCATCACTATCCTAAGTAGGTAGCTTTTATTTAAATTTAATTAGCTGTAACAGACAGAAAACACTCATTGTGTCTAACAAAATGATGAATGATGTGTGTGTGTAATAAAAACTACTTAGGATGGTGATGGTTAAAACATCAATATCCTAAGTAGTTTTTATTTAAATTGAATTGGCTGTAAAAAGGTTCATTTCTGACAGAAAACACTCATTGTGTCTATCAAAATGATGGATGATGTGTGTGTGTGTGTATAATAAAAACTACTTAACCATCAATATTCTAAGCAGCTTTTGTTTACATTTAATTAGCTGTAAAAGGTTAAGTTTTGACAGAAAACACTCATTGTGTCCAACAAAATGTTATTTTAAAATTGTACTTAGTGGCGTAAGTGGGAGAATGGTATTTATTTATCGATTAACCATTTAATTGCAAAATTTGCAAAGTTAATTTAAAATAAAGTGCGTGCAATAGTGTCCTTATTTGCTTTTTTAATTGTAGAACATGAATTGTAAAAAATAAATTATTTGATCTAAGAACAAACTTGCGTAATTGGCTATTCTACTCTTTTTTGAAAAGTGGCTAAAATTTTTAATTATTGTTCTTTTAGACCGTAAAAAAATTATTGCGTTTTTGTGGGACTTAAAACAATATAAAAACTTAATTTTAAAATGAACTTCTCATGAACAGACGAAAACGCTGCCGGCCATGATTTTCTATAGATTATCTGTGTCGTGACTCGTGACGTCACATAATTTGTAAACAAAGTGAGAATATAAAACAAAATCACATTCGAAAATGACATGCGGATGACGTTTAGTCAGTTGTTTTCCTTGTTAACAGATTCTATGACGTCACGATCATGGCCCAAAGTGTTTTTGACGTTACAAATTACACATTAAAAAACGCATTTTCACATTTAATTTCCACGACATTTTTTACTGTTATATTTTAAAATTTACATAATTTAGGGTCGCTAGACCTAATGAAATATGTAATATGAAATACGTATATTTTTTATAATTTGTGATATGAGTCCACTAGCCTATTGTCTACTTCGTACGGGGAACTTTTTTGTTCGATCGCGGCGTCCTACATGTTGACCAGTGATTTTTTTTATTCGTTACAATTATGTTGTAATTTTTATTTTTAATTACACTAAACGTATCAATCATGTTTTTAAAGTAATTAGAAGATTAATATCTTGGGATTTTTTTTTTCACAGCCCGATAAAGTTTATTTTTTTGGCGGAAACCACTCATGGTGACCTACAAAATCGATAGTAAAAAAAATGTGTAGCCAGTGGGGGGCTGATTTTTTTGTGATTGGTTAATCAATCAATTGCGGTGTTAATTGTAAAAAAACAAATTTGATTGTTTTCACAGTTTGCATAAAATTATTTTTTTTATGTCAACTTTTGGTACCAAGTAAAAAAATCAGAAAAACTAGATTTAAAAAAACTATCACATATTGGACTAAGGCGTATAGGCTTCAAACTATTCCTAATAGTCCCTTGTATCACCTCCTAAAGTTCCTACATCGTTATACCAAACATCCTGTATATAGGTACTTAATTATATGTATCAGCGGGTTAAATTTTCGGTGACATGGAGATCAATCTCTATCTTGAGATTCTGAAGGAAATCGAACGCAGAATTCCATACAATCTCGCCACCGAGATAGATCTCGATGCTGGTCGTGTTTCAAGAAAGTGCTGGTGTCAATGCAACCTCGATGCTCACGAGAGCCAGTCTGCTGAACAATGCTGCTCTTCTAACTCCAAAGGGCGTATCTCCTTTTGAAACTCAAGGCAGTTACGGCTTTTCATGTTAGCAGCGAAGAATGGGGATGCGACGCTTCACGGACTCATTAGCCGTATTGGGTTACTCGCAGGGCTAAGATTACCACTTTCTTTGCTTAATGCATACCTAGTGCATTTTTTTCTAAGAAAATATTTTCACAGTTGAAATACTTAGTTTAATGAAAATAAATAAATAAATATCATGAGACAAATTGACACCAATTGACCTAGTCCCAAACTAGGCAAAGCCTGTACTATGGGTACTAGACAACGGATAAACATACTTATATGGATAAATGCGTGTTTATATAAATATTAAACATCCAAGACCCGATGTTTGTTTAATGTTTGGCGTTTTTATTACCTACCTACTGATTTCATTGGATTTCACTGTTGTGAACTCGTGGAATAACTGGACTGGACAATCACTTAAAAAGGCTTACAACATAAGTGCAGTGATATACATAATACACGTATAAGCTCTATTAACTGCCTGGTATATTATTTTAAATAATATTAATTGTAAATTTAAAACAGTAAGGTTTAATTCCTTTTTTTGTAACATAATGGTGAAAGCGGAACCTTCAAAAGATCTGGAAAGTATTTTATCACACTGAAATTAATAACTACAGCCTTCGTGTTCATTACAAAGATCGAAAGCCACGAGATTTAAATCAAAGATCGAAACTAATATGAACACGGCTACCTATTTTAACATCATGTCGAACATTTTGCAGTAATATCAAACTTAATAGGTATTCATAAAGTGCTGATATTTGAAATTAAATTCGATCTACTCTTGAAGATTTTAATATAAATTCACCTAACTTGACATTGTACCTAATAATAATAAATAAATAAAAGACATTTATTCAATAGTTTGTAGGTATAGCTTAAACTAGTGTACAGTAACATTAAAAACACTACTAACTATTGAAATGGTAGGCGCCTCAGCTTATGCCTGTGCCACACAGACCAAAAGGTCTATTGGCAAACAGGCGCTGTTTTTCAATCGCCCCCACACCTATGCAAATTATGATTTAATTTTATATTGAATGAATAACGATCCAGTTTAATCTAATCTTGTTATTATTAATACGTTCTTCTATTGATTTTATGTTAATACAAGTACGAATAAATACCGGTCAAGAGTGGGTCGGAATGGCGCACCAAGCACGGGTTACGAGCCATAATCTAATAATATTTGTGCTATTTTATATTATGTATAACATAACTCATGTATAATAAACAAACAGGCAGATAGCGCCGTCTCTTGACCTAGGGGAACTAAATGTAATTTTCGATAATTTCTGAAAAACTGTTATATTAAGACATCGTTTTATTTTTAATACCCCCTTTCATCAGCATCATATAAAACTAAACCAAACTATAGCTTGCGCCCGCGGCTTTGCTTTCGTAATAGAACTCCTTATCCCGTAGAAATTTTACGAAATCCCTTCCTATTCCTTGCCTACATCATAAAAGAAACCTCTATACAAATTTACAGCTTTCTAGTTCCAAGGAGATGGGCTGGGCGTAGATTTCAAGTCGATAGCATTAGTAGTAATATATAACCAACTGAGATGGACAGAGCGACAGACAGATAGACCGAACTATAAAAATCGTTATTACCTTTCTGTCTTACATAAAATTGAAGTTAACATTATTAACCTTCATCTTAGTTCGGTTTTCAGCTTATTTCAACAAATTATAATTATCAAATTTGTTTAAATAAACTACCTACTTAACCTTTAACCTAATTATGTAGGTACCTACAATAGTATGTGAAAAGCTTTAGAATGAATTTCCTTAGAAAATTAGAGTTATGAGTGGCTGAATAATACAAACTTAGTGAGTTTATCTTAAAGGCTTTTGAATAACTCGCGAAACTTGATAATATCGTTTAATTTAAACTTGGTACAGAATCTGTCAGCGGTTTCTAAAGTTTTGAAGGTTTTGATCGAAAACTTTCGTCTCAAAAATGACAGCTCAAGTTAACGAGCGTGCCTTATCTGGTGAAAATCAGCTTATCACTTGTCAAGCTCATGGAACGGTAAGATCTTCGACTAAAAAATACTAATAATTATGTAGAAATTATTAGGCCGCCTAAAATGGTTATATCTATGTTATACTAGCCATAGGCTTATATGTGTTTCAAATTGAAGCATGTGTATTATTGTATATTGTGTTTGTTGCCTATATTTCAATTTTACGCTGTTTTGTATCTATGATAGCTAAACGGACATGTCTTTTCTAATGTGTCGCTTTTTCTCTCTAAATTGTATTATTATGAGGATGAAGTGATGCAATAACAAACATATTTACAGAAAACACTCAACATAAAAGCATTTTATCAGCAGTTAGTGCTATTTGAATTCTATTTGTGATTTTGTAACAGCGTGCAGCGGTCACGCGAGCTTGTAAATAGGATGATGTCATGAAAACTTTCTGTAAAATATTACATCACGTCGTGATTTTAGTAACATACGTTAAATTTTCTATCGCTGAATTACTCGTAGTAGTACTTATTGTTTTGTGTTGTTCAATAAACAATATTTGTGTTGTATTGTGTTTTAAAGCATAGGACAAGATATTGTGTGGAATTCCGTCTTTGATGCAGAGGTAGACAAAAAGACTAGCACTGTGGAATGTTAATGGAAGCTGTTACGAGCACATTGTCTGACTGAAAATAAGTTGTTTTGAAAGCAATTTTACTCAAAATATTCTGCTTTTATGTCCCAAAGAGTAAGAGGTTAAGACAAATTATGTAGGTAGAGTTCCTATTGGTTCGATGCATAGGCGGATAACTAGTAGATCATTTACGTAAGTAAGTAAGTACTACGAATAAAAGATGCATTCTATTCTATTCTACCTGGACTATTCAAGCGTGAAGCTTGGTAAAAATTGAGTTATTTTAAAAGAAATCCTTACAAACAACTTTTTTAAGCATTTATTGTAAGGCTCGTAATAAAGAATCGTTCTGAATAAAGGGTTGCCAAAACGTCCACACATTTACTTCATTCATAGGAATATCATTGAGATTACGTTGTGTGCTTATTTTTGATCTCCGTATGCGAACAACCTGTTAATAGTATTAACTTAATACGAGCCTACTGCATAAGTACTTTCGATCAACAAAATATAAACAGTTATCCAACATAGCAGGAATAGGGTACCTGATGTCTATGGGCAGCGGTGATTACTTACTATCAGGTGACTCCGCTTGCTCGTTTGCCTTCCTACTAAAAAAAAGCGTAAAATCTAGTCGAGCGTCCGTTGCTCTGCTCAGTCAGCTGTCTCCGCTGCAGATGCCTTGTAAGTACAAGGCTCTCGTGCACGCGCCGCATACCAGGCGCGCGCGCACTCTCAATCACCGCAACTATCCCGCTCTATCGTGGAGAAAAGAAGCATATGCAACCATTTTATTGACTTCTAGTTGAGATGCATATGAAATATTATGTGCGTTAACGTTGGCTCCAACGTACTGTGACTAGTAAATTACTGTATCTGCTTGATTATGATGTGCGATTCTCGTGAACTCAATTGTGTCAAAAATACTACTTTTTTTAAAACCTATTAGGCTTGAGTGTAGGTCGTAGGCTTCCCGAATGCAAGCTGACGCGAATAACGGATCCCAGATGGCGTGTCGCGCTGTCCACCGATGTGTAACAAGGGCGTTAAAAATACCAACCGAAATGAGCCAAAGAATGGACTCAAAGTAATTTTAATTACTTAATAGTTATTTTCTTTGTAAACTTCAACGTTTTGTGTTTGACCCCTTATGTCACTCTTGCCTTGGAGACATCAAGATAAACTGTGTACGGAAATAGAGACGTAGGAAACGCATTTCAATCCTTAGCGGTGCCAACTAGGAAGGATGTGGTTAAAGTGTTCTTGCCGACCGCGGTTTACCTACTTCGCATTTAATAAAAAGAGAAACTATGTCTACCTAAATGGATAAGAGTTGGTTATTAATCGCCGTCGTCGATAACCACCCGTAATATTCAAGGAATCGCAAGCGCGTTGCCGGCCTTTAAATTCAAAACTCAACCATGCGATGCGTTGCGAATCTGTGCGACGCGATTATCTCGTTTAATTAATGAGTTATGAATGAATTCACAGAAGCGAGAAACGACCGCACGTTTTAGTGTTGCTACGTTGTATGGTGAGTTTTGGTCCTAAAATAAGCAAAAGAAAAGAAACAGTAGGAGTGGTATTAAAAGCCTCTGGCTCAGTCCGTGGGCAAATCAAGTTCTTTTTCTGTTGAATATGTGATGACTGACTAGTGATTCTGCTCCACAATTACGTTATAATAATGGACGCCGGGTTCTGTATCATGTCTAGCCGCAGGAATGTGGTTTTGAGTTATTTGCAAGTTGTATTGACGAATCGGGACGAGAAAAATATTTTCATTATTATTTTATTGGTTTAATGTCGGCATAAATATAATTAAGTACCTAAACGAAATATTTTTTTTCGCTTTGACACTATAACGTTCTCAGTTGGTTTATCTAATTTTATATTTTCCAACAGTACCTAAGTTGTCCTACGTGACGTAGTGGCAATTTGGTGACAATGGCAACATACTTCAAAGAAAAAGACGAGGGAAATGCGACTCTTACAACATGTTTCATTTGTTTCCGATTGTTGATCACAACACTCCTATTGTTCCAAATTCAAGCCTGGAGATTAAGTTACGCAACCGGTGAAGCGCATAATGGTATGTAGCCGGCACACCGGCGCACGAGCATATTATTAGCCACCATTACCTCGTGGTCAATCGTAACGGACACCAAAATTCCTGTTACTCGGGTCAACAAGCCCTATTACGGGTGTGCGACGATTTTTGAGTCCGCCATCCACACTAACATAAAATAAAAGTAGCGTGTAATAAAATTTAAACTTTTTTTCAAGTAGCTTCAACAACACGATTTTCATACAAATTTTATAGCAGAGGCATATCAGCTAGGTCTCCAAATTCGCTATTAGCTGTTAAATGTTATAATGTATACTTGTGCCATCTTGCTTGGGAAAACTTCCAAGTTTTAGCAAACCTACCCTACTCTTTGCCAAAACACCACTAGTTTTCTAAGTAAGCAGGTATACTAAGCTAATTTCAGTATACCTACCCCTTGAAGTCTTCAATGTCATAGTGTATACGACGACCCCTCTACGTCAAGTTCAACTAAATTTTATTTAAGAAAATGCTTGTAAAGGGGCCTCTTGGCAGAGATTTAAAGATGCCCTCAATATTTTCGCCCGATAATGTTATCTTGAGCTTCGAAAATTGATCGGATTGCAGTGGCCTGGGGAAAAGTCCGAGGCACGCCTCCCGAAATTACATGCTACGGCCACTCAGATATGGAGATGAACTTTTGTGATATAAACTTTGTGCACATACTTGCCGTAAATAGACATCGTCACTGCGTGATGGTGTAATTAGATTAGGTAATTTATTTGGCCAGTCAAAAGTTGTTAAGTTCTGGTTATTAACATGTTCGCCGGCGGTAAGCGGCTATAGCCGTTATAACGATAGAAATTCTATTGTGTCTGATTTACCGCCGGCGAAAGCATTAATCACAAATTACCTACTTACATAGAATTTTCGAAACATACTTAAATATACTTTTAGTTTTAAATTCACTATGTATTGAGCACTACACTGCCCTAATTGTTTTCAAAAGTTTCGCTGGTGGGGGAGGGGGGAGGGGGGGCACTAGACTCCAACAAAAATGACCACTTTAAAGCTAAATACTTCGCAAGCCCCCACCATTTTTTGAAAGACCTATCTGACGACATCCCACACTATGGGGTACGCGAGAAAGAAACCACATAAAGTGTTTTTGATCAGTTTGCTCTAACACTTTATCGGCGTACCTAATTAATATGTGTAATCCATGCCAAATTACAGCTTTCTGGTAGCAAGAGTCTCGAGTTAAGCCGAGAGGAGATGGACGGACGGACAGACGGACATGGCGAAACTATAAAGGTTCCTTGTTGACTATTAAACCCTACAAAGCCAGGCTGAAAATTTAACTTGTAACAAAGTCAAAGTAACTTTCCGAAGCCGTATATCAGCAGTGACATTTGAACGGGGAAATATTGACACAAGTGTGGGGTTTCTGAATATTCCGCCTGCAGCGGAGGTATTTGTTTGCAGACTGTAGTGGGTTTAGCCTTTGATGTTGTGAATACCTAAGCACTCCCGTTGACTTAGCTGGGACCAATACTTAACCAGGGAGCCGCCTATTCACTGTAGGTAGTACTAATTGGATTGGTTTTTCTTTGGAGTTCCTATCATGCGCAGCAAATTCTACCTATAGAGCAACTATAGCCAACAACTTGCAATGAAAATGTATATCCAGATATAAGTATTTTACTATTTACGCTACCCTAAATCATGTTAAGCTTTATTCAGACGTTAAAAACCAATACACTAGTAAAATTTGCCAGTAAATTCGGCCACTCTAACCCTATTACAGTTTTAAACAAAGACGATGTTCATTGAGATGATGTAAACATCAGATCACTTAAGACAAAACAAGCCCACAATCTATTATCATACTTATGTCATGCGTGCTGCAACGATACATCACTTTCTCCTCATAGATATCGAGCTCCGTTTATTTGGGTCATCGCTTGACTCATGGCCAGGTTTATGTATTCTGATAGCAGATAACTGAGCAATCCCCTAGAAAAGGTCATCCTCATAAATAAACCTACATACTTCAGTCGTAAGGTATGAATTATGAAGTTGCGTTACATGTCGTAACAGATTGATGCTCAACATCGAAAGCATTGAACTCTAAAGTTAACTATGAATTAATATTACGGCTTGACCGGTAGTAAATAATCTTTTTATATTCGAAATGCGTCTTGAATTTAAAAACGTATGCCAGTCAGACGCGTCAAGGTGTTCGAGTAATACTTACCATGCTTCATCCTTTTTCAGAATGTTCACATATTTTTGTTGATAATCATGTCTTTTCTTTAATTTCGGCCAGCTCTCTGTTAACATACGGTGTCGAGAAACCTTATTAAGTAACATAGGAGACGCAGATGGGCTCACCTGTCCCATCTCCGATCAAACCAAAATACATTATTCAGTTTTGTTGAAATTTTAGTTCCATTATTATTTTCTTTGTCCCAGGATTGCAGTAGGTATGAAGCTGGCGATAGCTGTTCTATTCCAGTTACCGGTCATAACCCGAGCCGTAGTACAGTGAGAGTAGGCGCAATGTAGAATTAATGATCGTTTTACGTGCCGTCGTAAACCACAACCCTCCGATATTACAGTTTCCTGTAACCCGGAGTAGGGACTTACTGCTAGGTAGTACCAGAAAAAACATGTGACTATAGAATGGAATTAGACCACAGCATACCTCCATACGCAACTTTGACATGTGTTACATTGGCCGATTAGAAAACACAGATGCATGAAAGCCCTTTGATTAAATCAGAAAATTACTATCCTGTACCACATGCTTAGTTAATACTAGCTTATGCCCCGCGGCTTTGCCCTCGTGAAATATTTCAAAATGGGCTAGTTCCCTATCCCGTGGGAATTTCGAAAAATCCCTTCTTAGTGCACCTCTAGGATACTCAAGGTATACGTTTGCCAAATTTCAAGTCTCTAGGACCAGTGGTTTAGGCTGTGCGTTGTCTGTCAGTCAGTCAGTCACGGTATTGTTTTATAGGTATAAGATTAAAATTATCATCAAATTTCGTTTAAAATAGAGATAAAATACCCATTTAGATTTTGCCGGTGAATGCAGCTAAATATTTACACATGATTTAATACATACAGGTATTCTAATGGACTACGTGCTTCATTTAAACATTTTTATTCCTGTTTTCTTTGCTTTTTGTCCAATTATAGGTAAAGCGTTAATTTGACAACGCAGTTCAAATATTAGAGGTTCCAATATTGACTCTTTAAATTTGTACACGTAAAAACCATTACTTGTTTACAGCAAAAGGAGGGCAAACTAGCAAGTGGGTCATCAGGTAGTAAATGATCTCCACTGTCCATAAAGTCCCGAAACACCAGAGGGATCGCAGATGTGTTACCAACCTAGAGAGCTTAAAATGAAATGCTTCTAGTGCCTGTAATTTCCCAGGCTGACTTACTCTCCACACCGGAATACAACAAAACGTTCCGTTCTAATGTTACTATGTAAATACGTGCTGATTCAATTATCCTAACTAATATTATAAATGCGAAAGTAACTCTGTCTCTCTGTCGGTATGTTTGTTACCTCTTCACGGGGAAACCGCTGCACCAATCTAGATGAAATTTGGTAAGAAGATAGTTTGAATATTGTGGAATAACATAGGCTACTTTTTATTCGGGAAAATTATATGGTTCCCGCGGGATAGCGATAACCGAAATCTACGCGGACGAAGTCGCGGGCAACAGCTAGTTTTTCATAAGCTTTTTGAATAATGACTACCTGACTTTCGAATACCAGGCCAACAATGAAGACGAATTTCATAGAAGCGTCATGAATGGCTCTCGGTTGTCCGTGGATGAGTGCTCGGATTGATTTGATGCTACTTGCATCGGTGCACACTCATTAATTGTTGGATTGAGAAATCTGTACGTTTAATTAAACTGACTCAATACCATTAAAATGCTATTTGGGTACGACAAAAACTAATCAAACATACGTACCGGCTTGTGTAAGCTAGAACCGGCCAATTGCATGATGCGTCATGCAGAATAAAACATTCTAAAAGTTATAAACTAGGCGTTAATCTTAATTTCACCATCTTTTTAGGGTTCCGCACCTTAGAAGGAAAAACGGAACCCTTACAGGATCACTTTGTTGTTTGTCGGTCTGTCTGTTAAGACCCTTTTTCTCTGGAACGCGTAGAGGTAGCATGCTGAAATTAATATAGAATACGCAAACTGGCAGTTTCTTGAATCTGTAAAAATCAAACTTCTAAATCAACGCAATACAGTAATTAAAAAGATTGTTTCCATACAAATAGCCGTACTGTGAAAACCTAAACGGTACTTCCAGTTGTCCTAGAAACTTGAAATTAGGTAAGTAAAAAGCTCTTATATAGCACAACCACTTAGAAAAATCTGAAAATCTTAAATTTTTATAACTGTCTGGTATATTATGTCTCAGACCAATACAAAATGACTCCACACTGCATACATTTCGCTTAGGAGCTGGGCTTCGATAACACTGCACAACATAAAATGCTCAAAAATCTTTATTCGGAACTCTCGGTGCGCGAGTCTGACTCGCACTTGGCCGGTTTTTTTTTTTAGTTCGGTCAATACAGAGTTAATCACGTTTTAAGAGTAAAAAAAAAAAACCTCACAAAAAGTCTATTAAATAGACTGAGTGCTAACCTTGCAATGTTAACAAGGCACAATAAAATTATGCTTGGTGAGCAGAAAGTAGTTTATTTTTAACTAATGAATAAATTGCACTGATTGCACTGTGTTGTATGCAGAAAAACGTCAAGGATATGCTTCTATGCAGAAGGAGTACGGAAAACAATAGATTTTTTTATCTTATTATTATCCCCTAAGGATCGTACGCCTTGCATCCGCGTTTTTGTTCCCAAGTCGTTCATGGCGGCTATAGCTTTATTATCCTTGGCCACATAGTCACTTAAAGCCTAAAGAAAAACTAGGTAAGTGGGTACTTATGTACCTACATTATGATTCAAGCGTTTACATACATGACACATGACGTACATACATCAGGTTAAACTCGACTTACATACGTGAGTGGTCCATTTATTTCTTTATTATAACATATATAATAAAGAGAGCTACAAGTAGTAATAAATAAATTTATACTTTTATGACATGACCTCGACCGAAAATACCTGGCTGATTGCATTTTTAATCTGCAATATTGTTATTGGTTTTTTAATGAAAAATTCTGTACGAACTAAGCCGTGGCCGAGCGCTAAAATAAACAACTAAAAACATCGTTATGAAAAACGGTATTTGTTCATGAAAAATGTTGATTGTCCCAGTTTTTAATGTTTGCGTTCACCTTTGTCATGAGAACGTTTATATGTATACCTATAAGTAAATCCATTCACATCATGAGTATCTTTAGGCCGATATTAATCATAATCCAATAGTAATTGTCAGTTAAGTACTGTCAAGTACTGTCATCAATACCTATTTATCCTTTTTTAGAGTTCCGTACCTCAAAAAAGAAAAAACGGAACCCTTATAGGATCACTTGGTTGTTCGTCTGTCTGTCTGTCTCTCTGTTTGTCTGTCTGTCTGTCAAAACCCTTTTTCTCTGGAACGCATGGAGGTAGCATGCTGAAATTAATATCAAATACGCGGTCCCTTCAAGCTTTGAAAAAATCAACGCAATCAAAAGATACAGTAATAAAAAAGGCTATTTCCATACAAATTTATGAAATCAAAAACCTAAAGGGTACTTCCAGTTGTCCTAGAAACTTGAAATTTGGTACAAAGGTAGCTCTTATAGCACAACCACTCCGAAAAGTCTCAAAATCTTAAGTTTTTATGTCCGTCTGTAGATTTCAAAGACCAATATAAGTTGACCCCACACTGCGTACATTTTGCTTAGGAGCAGGGCTCTGCTAACACTGGACTTCCTTAAACACTGGGGAAAGCGTTAAAGTCTTTCTACGGAACCCTCGTGCGCGAGTTGGACTCGCACTTGGCCGGTTTTTATTTCTCAAAAGTACCAAAGGAAAATAATACCTACTTTAGTGATTCGGCTTTTTATTTGCGTTGTGAGTATAAAAATCCAAGATACAAGCGCGGTCATCGTTATTGTTGTTTCATTTATGATATTGCCTCTATTCCTGAACAAAGGGCCGTACGCCTTATGCCAGTCGCATCCATCAGTCATTTAAGGCGTCCTGAATAACAGAATATCCATTAGAGGTTTCCTTTTCATTGCTTTCACAGGCCCTGGGCATACTCTCGTTCCGCCATATTGGATTTCATACAGGAATTTCAGCGGCCTTTTATTTGCTTTAAACTCATAGCTCACGTTGTATTTTAACTTTTTTGATGTGAGATGAGAAGAAATGAGAGAGCGAACCGTTGGAAAGCTAACTTTTTCGCATAATGGGACGTATAAAAAAATACATATACCTATATACAAAGTTAGTAAGCTATCGGATAAAACGGGTAGTTTTCATGAAGAAAGCTTCTGAATGTCCGTCAACTTGCCTAACACGAAAAATATAAGAGTTGACAGTGACAGATTGCTAAACAACACATGAGATGCACGTGAACATTAGCACTGAAGTGAAACAAAAACGATCTGCGTCAACGGCTCGAAGTGATGCACATGTGGAAAAAAAAAGTTGCAACCAACGCAGTGTCATTAAATTACGTCAAAACCAAACCCCTATAATAAAAGAAACACAATGAGCATCCTCAATAAGCATCCCCATTTACTATTTAGACATATTGGACACATAAAATGACTAAGAATAATGACGGAATAAATGTAAAATCTTCTTCTATCTATACCTATATAACAATACCGTGACTGACTTACTGACAGACAACGCACAGCCTAAACCACTGGACCTAGAGACTTGAAATTTGGCAAACGTATACCTTGAGTATCCTAGAGGTGCACTAAGAAGGGATTTTTCGAAATTCCCACGGGATGGGGAACTAGCCCATTTTGAAATATTTCACGGGGGCAAAGCCGCGGGGCATAAGCTAGTGTATGATAAATCTGTAAGATTACAATCAAAAGCAAAGAAAACGAGACGGACTGTATAATATTATATAGGTACTTACAGTATTCCGTGTTGCAGGTGTCCATGGGCGGCTGTGATTGTTTTCGCTGTGCTGTGATTGACCCGCTAGCTCGTTTCCCCTTCTACAGGGTGTTTGATATAACGATGTAGGAACTTTAGGAGGTGATACAAGGGACTATTAGGAATAGTTTGAAGCTTATATGCCTTAGGCCAATATGTGCTAGTTTTTTTTAAATCGAGTTTTTCTGATTTTTTTACTTGGTACCAAAAGTTGACACAAAAAATAAATCTTATACAAACTGTGCAAACAATCAAATTATTTTTTTTACAATTAACACCGCAATTAATTGATTAACCAATCACAAAAAAATCTGCCCCCACTGGCTACACATTTTTTTTATTATCGATTTTGTAGGTCACCATGAGTGGTTTCCGCCAAAAAAATTAACTTTATCGGGCTGTGAAAAAAATACTTCCTAACATTAAGATCTTCCAATTAGTCTAAAATCACGCTTGATAAGTTTAATGTAATTCAAATTAAAAAATACAAAATAATTGCAATAAATAAAAAAAATATCACTGGTCAACATGTTGAACGCCACGACCGAACAAAAAAGCTCCCCGTACGAAGTAGACAATTATGCAAGTTTATTCTTAGATCAAATCTTTTTTTTTACAGTTTTAGGTTATCTAAGTAAAAAAGCAAATAAAGGCACCTTTGCACGCACTTTATTTTAAATTAACTTTGCAAATTTTGCAATATCCTAAGTAGTTTTTATTTACATTGAATTAGGTGTCAAAAGGTAAATTTTTGACAGAAAAATACTCGTTGTGTCTAACATCGATTAATCATTTAATTGCAAAATTTGCAAAGTTAATTTAAAATAAAGTGCGTGCAAAGGTGCCAATTAATTGCGGTATTAATTGTAGGAAAATAAATTTGATTGTTTGCACAGTTTGTATAAAATTTATTTTTTTATGTCAACTTTTGGTACTAAGTAAAAAAATCTGAAAGACTCGATTTAAAAAAAACTGTCACATATTGGACTAAGGCATATAGGCTTCAAACTATTTCTAATAGTCCCCTGTATCACCTCCTAAAGTTCCCACATCGTTATACCAAACATCCTGTATATAAAACAATACAAGAACAACGTAACGTTAAGGGCAGTGTCGTAGTATATCTATGGAGTGGTCGTGATTTTTTTGTGGTCCCAGGTATTAAAGCTTAGCCACACAAACAGAACGTCTACCTGTAAAGACCTGAGGTATCTACAATTCAACATGTGGACAATATTGTAAAAAAAATTACGCCATGCCAGTCTCTGAAGTCAGCAATAAAATTGAGCCGAAAAACAACCATGATTATTATAATGTAATTCAACCTCTAAAGCGAACCCTTAGTCCAATTCAATACCTACGACGCTATTATGTTTTTTTTTGTCCACCGATGACAGCAGCAATTTGTCACCGATGACAAACGATCGGTCACAAGCTTACCTTCAACGGTGCAACCTTTGCATTAAGGAGACTTTAAGCAAAGTAAGGCAACTTAACTCATTGATTGCAGAAGCTCCGGCCCACCCTTTGGGTTTCGGGTCCGTGTTTATACCAGCCGAAAGCCCTGTGGTTAGACGGGGTGATTGAAATATGGTAGTAGCAGTACATTGCGGTGCCATCTGACTAATGGGTTACAAGTTATCGATTGGATTCAGCAGTGTAATGCTTCCGCATGATTTTACTCGCTAAGCCAGAGTGCCGAATACAGCCGAGCGGCGGCGTGTGGCAGTCGGAAACGAACGACCGTAGCCTCGCTACGTCCCGTTCGCGCCAACGCGAAAAGTTATCCTCTTCGTCACAAGCTTGTGACGATACGTGGAGTGAAACTAGTGAAAAACTGAAAATAAACTTTACAAAAAGTGGCAAACAGAACGTGAGCTTTTGGATTTTGTACAAATAGAGAGTTTGTTATTGAAGAATACCGGCGTGCTGACTGGCTGTTTTGGTTTGGGTAAGTGAAATTTAATTGTTTTTAATCTTCTTCTTTATTTTGAAAAAAAAATCAGATAAATACCTCGATGCGGTGCACCCCATAAGTGTAAGGTTTTTTTAAGTTTTCGCTTTATTTGTGTATCATAACTGTCCATAAATTTCGCTAAATGATGAGTAAGATCTTGGCGTTTTAAGGAATTTATAAACGCTGAATACACAGAAAGAACGGTCTTTTGCATGTTTATGTACATACCTAGGTATCGAACTGCCTCGTCCGCCGCTTGGAACCAGTTTTCGACCAGAAGATAGTTATTATTTTTTTGCCTCCAGCGCGTACCTATACGCGCTGCATTGAGCGGTACCTTGTTATGATAGACACTAAACTGGATTATTAAAACTACTACCTTACGCTGTTACAACTTAATGGCAAAACCATTATACTCCAAATTTAAACAAATCTTTAGAATTCAGTCTGTCATATTTTTATATACTTCGCACTACAATTTTTTTGGGTTCAGCTTCGGCTTCGGGCTACCCTTCGTAGAAAAAACATGACACTTAAGAATTAATGCAGTTTTTAGGGCTCTTTTAATTTCAAACTTGTTGGTTGATGCTAATTGTAGCGTAAATTGTAGAGTAATCTATAATGTTGCCATTGGGCAACATTATAGATTACTCTACTGCGACATCAATTTAATTGTTCAGAATAACCCTAACTTGCGTCGCGTAGCGCAGTTAGGTCAAAACAACCCGACAAGATCCCGCCAAACATTTCTAAAAAACATAAAAACAAAAGATACGTAGGCGTTTGACTGACAGGATCCTTTAACAGGAACAATATGGGAAATATGGGGGCAACGGAACAACTGCAACAAAGATTTAAACGCAAAGGATTCCTTTATTACTGTGAACAAAATGGATTATGTTTTAACTTTAATTAAATGGTATTGTAACGTATGTAGTTTGTAACAACGTTGTATGGGTCTTGTAAATCCACATTTCGAGGTAGATATTTGGTCACATTTGAAGTTTGAACTTTATTCCAAGTAGGTGTAGGAAAATTTTAACATTCATTGACAAACTACCCGTTTCCTAAAAACTTACCTTTTTCGTCACGATAGTCAATAAAAATATATTTTTTAAACTAGCAATTTTATCATAGCATAGCATCCATGCCCTACCCATCGACGGTCCTTGCTCGTTAGGCTGAATTAATTACCGTCAGGGCGATCGACTCTCATATTAATTAAAATTCTGTCTTCGCTCCACCGATTGCCTTTACTTAAGATAACAAATCCGGTCTTCGTCGTCTCGTGGATATATTAATAAACGGGATCTTTCCTTTTACGTGGTGAGACTGAGACACATTTTATTAATTTTCAAGGCTTATCTTATCGAAGTTACAATATTATATAAAGGCGAAAGTGCTCTTGAGTCGAGTACAATTCAATATTATATTATATTTTGTTAGTACCCAATTAAAATAATACTTTCATTCGTAATTTCATCGTAGATGTACATTATTAGGTACCACGTAGGTATATCGGTTTGTATTCCATCTTAAATAGCTCAGTTTTTTTTATACGACGTAAGTGATCACCACTGCCCATAGGCACCCGCAACCCCGGAGGGTTTGCAGATGCGTTGCCATCTTAGAGAGATAAGATGAAATGCCTCTCGTGGTAGGATTCTCAAATGTTGCCATTTATACTCGCTTTAAGAAGGAATACGAATAGATTGATCCGTCAGACCAAGCATTTTGAATACAAGCATGGCATAGATGACATAGATAATAACTAGGTATTATAATATGTGAAACATGAGAATTGTAAGAGATATTCCTGAGTCGAGAGCTAATCAATATTCAAAACGAAAGCAAATCCCTACTGAGGATAGACTTTCTGACAGAAAATATAATAACTTAACCCTAACGAGAAAGCCTAATCTTTCAATTTAGGCAAATATACTCACGTACTTACTCCGCTACTGTGAGTGATAGAGAAAACAAATATTTACATTATCGCATATCAATAGTTAAATATCAGCAGACGCACTTTATAACCAACTCGTATATTTACCCAGTTAGCCTGACAGCTACCTATCAAGGAAATCATTAATTTGTCTTCTGACACTGATACCGAGGGGTAAACGGCCTAGCGCACAAACAACTTATAACAACAATCATGGTAATGGCAGAAGCAAAACTGCAATTTGCTGTTAATTACCTAACATCTTGCGGCGAAATGGGTACAAGAACCCGGGCTAATTGTTGCCATTATGCTAGCATCTCGGCTGTTGCCAGGTAGGTACTTATATGTATGTAGTCTAGAACTGTTGACGAACCTAGTGTTGCTCAGGTGCTTAAGAACATCATAAATTACATGAACCCTGAAAACAATACACACTTTTTCTTTGGGCAGTCGTGTAAAAACAAAATAATAAAATTGAATGAGGAGCGCGGAGCATGTCAGTTTTAGTACCTATGCAAAAATGCTTTCTGACTCGCACTTGGTCGGTTTTTTTATCGATTCAGCTTTTAGACAATATGTCACCATCATTGAAGGCGGGCCTCGGATCTGTGTGCAGATCGTAACAAAATGCTCATGATAAATTACATCGCATATAAATTTCGAAAAACACGGAGGTGCAATTCGGTGCTCGAACCTACGACCCTCGGCTTGAGAGGCCATAGGTCAAACCACAAGAGTACCATGGCTTTTCAAGAACATCTAGAACAGACAAAACCTGGTAGGTACCTACTTACAATATCCACTTGGAAAGGTCTTGCTAATCATCTGTCTTTATTGAAGTACCTTCTCAAGGTCGTTTTAAAGTGGGCGCACTCGGATTCAACCTTTCGGCACCGGAATACCAGTATGATTTTTTAAAGTAGGTACCTACATTGTTATTGGATGACTGGATGTTTTAAGTGAAAATTTATTTCGGACTGAACGATTTTCTCTTAGTCTCATTTATTTCGGAGGTAAATATTCTCTTTCTAGATAATGGTTGATAGGTTTTATCTAGATGAATAGATCGAAATGCGGGTGGCACATAATTAGCAGTTGAGACGGCGAAATTCTATGATTACATGCCAGCATTGCCAGCGAACTTTAAAGTTGGAATTTCATACAAGCCCGGTTTGCCTTTGCAAGGACAATCCCGAATGAATAATGAATTATCATGACTCAATGCTAACTCATTGATCTTAAAATTCATTATTATGTGCACTGCGTATTTGCGAATGTTTCAAAGTGATTTCTGTCACGATACTAGGTAATTTCTTTATTTAAGACAGACTTGCGTTTAAATTTATGTCTGTATTTGTTAGCTGGTGTCTATCTTTAAGAGAGGTTTTTTACAAGTGGTAGGTACTTAATTAAAATTTGTAGGGTGTATTAGGAAAGAGGAAGTCCAATTTATTTCGGGGAAATGGGAAATGAGCATGCATGTTACATTACGCACCTGACCGCGGGAGCCCGTAAAGATATAAATAATGCGCTAATTCTATTGGGACCGGCCATTAGTGACCGGGTTGCAGCGTTGCTACGGGGAAGGACGGCCAAACGGAACTGAACGAAATACCAACTTGCTGTATAAACAGTTCGCCCGCCAACGCACCTGAAGTGACCAGAAGCTCGTGAACGCTACTAATAGATGTAACATTTATTTGAACTAAATACTTACGGTTTCATTGAGCGCGGACCACGAAATATTCTAAGAGCGTGCTAAATGAAATTAAGCAAGAAGGTAGATATTAAGTAACTATGTAAAGCCGGGTTTTATTAACCGCTACGTCAAATGTCAGATCAGCAGTGTCAAAAGTACAGCTGTCCATTGTGGTTTCCATGAGAGGTGTTGATTAGTGTTTTAAATTTATAATACTAATATATATAAATTAGAACAAATCTGCGTTTGAGTGGAAACTTACGAGCTTACTGACCACTCTTTGTAGTGTTCTAGTCAACAAATCTACGCATGCATTAGGCCCGGCAATCCATAATGGACAGTTAATATCAGAGGCTTGAAATACAAAGACGTGGAATTTCTAGTTCCGTACGGACTATTAGCGGTTTCGCATTCACAACTTTCCGCGTTTGTGACCATTCTCGCTTTTCTAAGCTTTCCTATCACTACGCAAGAACGGTCAACCCGTTAGAGTGACCACAACATTTTAGTAACCAGTAGAAATATATTTTATTTTTTTAATTTTGTTGCGAGTTTAGTAGCGTGTGGCAGGTATAAAGTTCGGGGTGTCGACACTGCAAAGATAGGATATTGATCCTCAAAATAATATGCGTGAGCAGTCGTAACGTACTGGTTTAACAGGTGGGTCGTGCAACGTTATTGCGCGCCGCGCCGGTATGATGGCAGTGCCGTATGACATTCGAACTGGAATTCTGTCATGTCAAATTTATGCGGTTTCAACACGCAGCCGTGAAATCACTACAAAACTGAATGCGTAAGCCAGTTGAAATGTCGCCCTCGTTTTTCTAACGCTTAATTATCTTTGCAATTGCTGAATAACCTTTAAGTTTTATACTTGACCAGTAATTTGACTTTGATTTTATTTATTGCTTTGTAAGTTAGTTTATTACAGCATTTTATGGCCTATTGAGCTCGAAAGTAGGCTCATGTGCTTGAATCAATAATTATACACTATTAGTCGGGATTCGGTGGCCAAACAAATATTTTTAAATTCAACCTTGCTCCTATGGATTAG
Source organism: Clepsis dumicolana (assembly GCA_963691665.1). Classification (NCBI taxonomy): domain Eukaryota; kingdom Metazoa; phylum Arthropoda; class Insecta; order Lepidoptera; family Tortricidae; genus Clepsis; species Clepsis dumicolana. The sequence goes on along the minus strand of OY829508.1, from coordinate 7,964,602 downwards.
AGTGACTTTAGCGCTGAAGGTAAAGCGAGTGTGCGAAGGAGCAGTGAACTTTGCTAAGGCTTTTCCCCGCACCTGAGGTTCACTCACACATCCATTAATTTAAACGTTTAGTTACTGCATGGATAGACACCGCATGCATATTATTATCGTCACACGTAAGCGCTTAAATATTCTTACTTAACTTCTTCCTTAGCCACGATCTCAGTGATTTGTTCACATACTATGATGATTTGATTTTTATATATGCATATTTATATTTTTTCATGAATTATGTTTCCATCGATCACGTATATTCTGGAACAAACGTATGATAAATAATTAAAGCGACATTGTTCGTTTTAGTTGACGTTTTTGCAAATTGTTTATATAATAATGCAGCGGGTATTGTTGTGTTTGCTTAAAAGAGCCCTTAGTTTCACCAAAGGGTCCATTCAAAAGATCTCATAAAAAAATTAATGTGGTTGTTATATAAATAAAAATCCACGAGAAAGCAGTTACGTCAAAGACACTATAGTCAAATGCTACGGAACACAAAACTAATTATTTTGAAGTAAATTAAATATGCTTAGACATAACACATATAACCGCTTTGCGGAGCTCCTAGCTATGTCTACAAGCTTTTGGCTCTTCTAACTATCATAATTCTAAATCCACTCATGCGTTTCGATTGCATTATTGGTATTTATGCGTATTGGTCAGTGATGCATTTTTTAGTTACAAACAGTTTTCATGAAAATTTACTTCCCGTTCTTAGACAACTATTTAATTGATCAACTGAGTAAGTTTGAATTCTCTTCAGAATGCCGTTACTACTGGCATGCACAGCCATGCAGCTCACACAATTATGTACACAATTTTCTCAGATTAAAATATGTTATATTAAAAAGTTTACAGCAAGTCATCAAAGTAATAACCCATGAGATTGCGCCATAATTCGTTTCCTATCATGAGAAGGCAATTATTTACTTACCTACCGGCAGTGCTCTTATTACTTCATGCAACAAAAAATAAAATTGTTACCTCTTTGTGTTCACGTTTGATGTATTTATCACTTGCTCTCTTCTTTCTCTCGCTTTTTCAGTTCTATTTAATGAAGATACTCGTCACGCTCAAAAATACTTCAAGTTTTGATTTCCTTTGTTCGTGATATAAAGCACTAATTGGTTTTACAGGGAGGGAAAGATGTAAAATGTCGTTAGAGTACACACTTAGAGTACAAAATAGATTTAAAAAATACGAATTTCATTTGTTTATTATTCTTAATTTCCGGAATTATTTCATAAAATGATGAGCATACCTACCTAATGAGCTTCATACAACATGTTCTTATATGTCAAAACGTAAAGTACTACGAGTAACGTAAGTAACAATTACCTATATCTACATAGAGTTTTTAACACACTATATCTTAGCGATGGGAACGTTTAATCACGTGAGACATTTCTTCTAAAATCTTCGTGAGAGAAAGCGTTTTAGCTCCTTGCCCGGACGTTATTTCGGGAAAGTCAGTGGACTTTTTACGGCGAACACCGACTATTTTAAGTGTTCCCGTCACGGCAGCCACGTCATTACGAGACCTGAGAGCAGCTCGTAATTATCAAATTAGTTCCACTGTTTTAATTAATAGTCTATGATTTATTCTTTCATGCTTTGATGTACCGTGTTAACAGCTTTACGTCACTTTGAATTCAATAACACGCTGCCTTTAATCTCTATGGTTCATTTGAATAAAAACTTTCGTTGTTTAGGTATTAAGTCATTAAAAACGAATTTGCTATCAAATTAAAATGATTTGATTATTAACTTAAAGCAGACATGAATAATAGAAACCTACATTATCTTCAACTTCTTCTAAAGCGATTAAAAACAATTATTATTTTACTTAAGTACCTATTACTAGAAATCCTGGTCTACCAATTCTCCTCTTGATGTCTCGATTATTACGAAATTGTCCGTCAAGCGCAGTCCACATACCTAGTAAACTTGAGCCGCAATAATAATCAGCAGTTAAATAAATCGAATGCACTACGTGGGCTAGCGGTAATAATGGTGGGTAGAAACAGGCTGGATGCAGTTTGTGGTAAATAATAATAGGCCGGGAGCGGCAGGTGTATCGTGCTACAGCCTACACTTCAAAAGGGAACAGCCGACGCACTTCCTGCCGAGTTGTTTAATTTCAACTTGTGCGCGCACAGTTTGTGTGTGAACTGACAGTGAGAATGCGTCTGTACTGTCGAGTTTGGCTTCAGTGTGTGTTTACTCACATTTATGTAAGTTTCAAGCTCAGCATTTGAAATAATGAGTAGGCTGTTCTTCTTTTACAGTGTGGCGGTGAGAACTCTGTAGTTATGGGAACGTGCACTTCGAAATGGGTCGAATAAACGAACAAAAAACAGTTGAACGTCATCATCTGGAAGGGACGCTAACGGAATTGTAATCTAACTCTAAATGACTCCGATGCAGGTAGATTGTAGAAAAAAGATAATTTAATGTGAGAACGAGAACCAATGACCAGGGATTATTTTAAGTTCTGTAAATAATCTGTGTCCGGATAGGTACCAAGGTTAAGTCAATATTGGTTTCCAAATATTCGGCATCTGAAACCTTAGCTAAAATCACGTTATTTAAACGATCAATTTTAGGGTTCCGAACGAAAGTGGTAAAAAGGACCTTTTTGGTGTGACTTGATCTATCTGTCTGTCAGCTTGTCTGTCAATCTGTCAGTATATCTGTTAGTCTGTCTGTCAGTCTGTCTGTCTAACACAGCTAGTTAGCACAGTAAAAACTAAAACTATCGACTTGTTTAGAATCGTTTTAGGTGATAATTAGCCAAGAAGGTATTTTGCACTGGAAAACAATTAAAACATATTATATTTTTATTGCAATAGGCTCTGAAAGGAGGTCTTAAAATTTCAAAGTGGGGTTACTAGGTCAAATAGGGTATTATTATCAAAGAGCTCGGTTTGTAATTTCTAAAATATGTATTTTTTTCTACGTTCCACAGATTTTGAAGTACCTACTTAATGAAAGATTTTAAATTAAATGAAAAATAAGACAACGTATCTCTACGTAGCACAGTTTTTTAGAAGCCATCAAAAATTACATTAGACCTACTATAGGGCAAAATATGGCGTCTAATCTACATTTAAAGAACTACTCGGAACCCTCGGTGCGCTCTAGTTCGACTCGCTCCTGATCGGTTTTTTTTTTTCATTTACTTAGTACGTGATGAAGGCAAAATGTAGACTAAGGCATGACTCAGGGCTAGTTTCACTTCAGTTTTAGTGAAAAAGAACTTTACGGGTAATTGCGCAACGTTTCACAATAAATAGGCGTCGTTAGAGCCCGTGTAAGGACCATTATGTCAGAGGCTGTAACGCACCACACTCGTAAGAGTTGAGTAACCACTCTTGGCTGTGTTAGAGGTTTGCACACTAATTAGTGGGCAGGACTTTGCAGTGTAATATGTTTAATTGTACTTTTAAAAGGTTTTCGCTATCTAAATGTTTTATTTACTACACTCAGACACAATTAACATTTTAGCGCAACTATATTACCTACTCAGACGAGTAGATGTCAACACTATTTTAGAATGATACATAGTTAGGTAATATGTATACTTCGCTGATCAAAATTAACTTTTCACTTTTGTACCTTGCCGTTCTACAGCCAATTACAAAACCTCGTTAATGATTTACCATGTGCTATTTCGACATGGTAACAAACAACTTTTGATGCTGAATATACCAAAGTTTTATAATACGTTAAAGTCTGCCCAAAATCTACTTCAAGACTAAATTCTGAATGACCGAAGAAAGCGTATCTTTAAATTTTAAATCTCGCATCAAAACGCTCTCGCATAAAAAGTCGTGTAAGCCTAGTGGTTTTCCTCTCAAATAGATATTTCTTAGAGGACGCCTGTGCCCAGCAGTGGGACGTAAAATAAAGACTGGCGATGGTGATTAAAACATTCTTGTGATAAATTAATTTGAGACAGCCCATTGCAGTTTTCTTACTGCCGCCGACGCCAATGCACCGCGTCGCGTGGGTCGCCTAATTACGGCCAGACAATAACATACCTAGTCCAAATATAAAATTGAATAATCGCTTCACGCAATGTAGTAACATACATACATAAATGGCAACCTTGAACGGTCAAGGACCTCCGTTGGCGGTACTTAAGTATGCTTTACTGCCGCTTTACTGCCTAGGTAGGTATCTTCTTCATACAATATGAACCAAGTTTCGTGATTCCTTTATGACCGTGGACCGTGACGCAAAATACTTTATCCGACTTGTTTCTCCTTGGAGACGTTTGTCGAAAGATTTTATTTTTGCGGGTCACGTACTAAATTAAATTAAAGTTGCGTTGTTGTAATTTCCTTTACACTGCATAATAATGGAGGCGGACTAGCTGACAAAATGTTACAGTATGAATTCGATATGTTTAACAAAAGATAGCGTATTTTCCTAAACTTTAGCAATTTCGCTCATATTTGTCATGGGACTTGAGCAAGTTGATAAAACGCGTGTCTTTTTTTAAATTGTGCGCCTTGCAATGACCGTTATGACGAGGAGAGAATACTCGGCTTACCACTAAAATGTCTATACTCCCAATTCTCCTTGCTTTATATAATGGAAGAAAGTATTACAAAATTTTGTCCAAAATAAGTATGTAACAGTAAACGGAAACCCATATTTTGCATGTGCCACGGACGGATGAGGAGCATAAAAAACAATTGCGTGGGGTTTCGGTTGCTTCCGTTAGGAACTATGAAAAAATTACCCTTCCGAGCAAAAAAAACATCAGCACGCAAAAAGATACACGAACTTTTAGCGAACAAATAATAGCCCGTTGTAGTAAAATGATACGAGCTTATCTACCTGCTAAAAGCACCATGCTTTTGTAAATCTTTTCAGTTTTACTTTTTTATGAACCTGTGTTTACGCGACATGATTTATTTGTCGCTATCCAATTTAATCATACACTTTGTTCAAATCTGCGTAAATCGCTTTTCATTATAATATTCTATTCTGTATTTACTTTTCTGAATAATTTTCTTACAAGAAACATTTTACGACGAAGATAAGAAATTGTATCGGTCGAAATGAACTGTCGCTCTCATACAATAAATCTTCCGTCTTTATGAGCTCATCTGGAATAAAAGCTGTTTCATTTTCATAATAAATGTGTCAGATGATATTTATTCTGCCAACACAAAACAAGAACAGTGAGTAAAGTCAGTGAAGTAAACGCAAGTAATTTTGCGGCCAATCTCGAAATTTACATAGGAAATAGATTGGGCTGAAAGCATTCAGTTCGTTGCCGTTCTTGCTCCTTGATAAATTTTTTAGGGTTCCGTATCCAAAGGGTACCAAAGGAACTCTATTACTAAAGCCTCTGCTGTCTGTCCGTCCGTCCGTCCGCCGTTCAAAAGGTCATAATCTATAGAACCGTAACCGTTATAATATGAAATTAATGCTATGGGCGCTAAAATACGAATAATAAAAGTTAAATAAAGTTAAAAGGGATCCATATAGAAGAAACTTTTTAAAAATTATGTAGTGTTAAATACTTAATGGCGGTACAGAAACCTTCATGCGCAAGTCCGACTCGCACTTGGCCGGTTTTCGAAAATAGTGGTTCTCCGCCCAAAGTTTATTTTTACTTATGAAAAACAAAACCACATATTCCATTTCAGACGTTGTGTTTCCAAAGTGTATTAACGCAGTTGGCGTCCGTTACACCGTGACACAGGTGTTAATATACTATTCCGTAGCAGATGTGTGTATTATACTAGCAACGGCTCATTTTATCGTTGTTATTACTAGTAGGGAGTAATACTTTAATTTACACGCTTTGTATTCGCTTGTATTATTAATCTACTTAACTAAATATTGGATGTAATAAACCTATACCGAACATTGACCCTTGAGATATAATGCCACTTACTGACGCAATACTGTACTAATAGCTGCTTTGTTTTCTCAACTATTTGTAACAGAGTTAAGCCTGAACGGAAGAGTGAGCACGGGCGATAGGTAATCGGATTCCCGTCCGGCCCCCCACTCCAGGAAGTGACCCCCTCTTAATGGAGGACTGGACTGAAGCTTTATTTCCTCACGGCTTTTTCTCTTTGAAATGTATTGTTTCTATCGGGAAACGAAATAGAGTAGGGATTATTGTTGCGACGTAATCGGATGGCGTCGATGCAATTTGTCCTTTATTGAATGGAACGTGTTACAATCCTGTATCTAATAACAGATTTTATAAAATAAATCGCTATTTCCCATTTATTTCACGGAACTGTGAAAGCTTTAGTTACGATTCCAAAGTCATGCAAATTGCATTGGTTTCATGGAACGAATGAGAACGTCTCAATTAGGTAGATGAATTCACAAGTCCACAAATTTTATGGTACGTAGGTAGTATAAAAGCCATCCCATCCCATATTAGCCTAAAGATAGATTTATAGACCAAATAAACGACCTTAGGAAAGTGTTATTGAGCTATTAGAAAAACGATAAATTATCACAACATCCAAAAAGAGAAGCTTAATTTGTCAAAATAGCTCATTTTAATAACACCGAGCACAGCCTTTGGAAACAATGTAAACATTTAAAAAACTTGCTAATCATTGCTAAAGCCGAAGCAAACGTATGCTCTCCAAATGGTACATTCAAATTGTTTAAAGCATCAATGTTCTGACGCTTGCAACACTGCGCTTAAAATGTTTGTCGTCATGCATTATTTCTCACGAGGCACTGTCAAGACAATGCCAGGTGCTAATCAAGTCCATATTCCAATGAACTAGCAGAAAGGCGTACGTATCACAATTTCAACACCACTATATGGATGAGTTACATAGAACGCTGTTTAATCAAAACATTACAGCAATATTGATTTCAGCTTAGTAATGGCTTTTGATTGCCTTTGGGCTTGTGGACTAAATATTGCGTTTAAAGCGAAGCAATCTTATATGTTGAAGAATCTGGGTGATACGGTATATCACAGACTAAACAGGTTCTTAATGGGGGCTCATGGACGTAAAACTGCATAAGATAATCGCAATAAGCAGATTTTGAACAAACATGTATAAAAGTTTCTAACATGTTCCTTGATATAAAACATATCCAACCGATTTTTCCATGCCTGCCTCTCTAAAAAGGTAAAATTTCAAAACGGTAACTTGGTAAACCCATCTCCGGCGAACGAATAATATTTTCCCCAAAGTATGTTTCTAGTGCAGAAAACGATGAAATGTAATATTTACCTTTATCCATTTACCAACATACCTAATAATCATATTTGTGAATCGAGTTCTCATGCTTGGAATCCTACCAGGCCACGATCTTCAAAATCGTCGATTACTTATGCTACCTAATGTCGTAGAAAAGCTCAGATTTAAATAAAATTTAGGAACCCATTGCTGCGTTTCCAAGTAATCGAATAAGCAAATGTACGTAGACGAGCAATGTACGGTGTTTCATTAAAATGTGTCGGAAAACGCGCTATCAACTGGTATCGGGAACGGCGTCGACAAAATAACTTCAGTTCCGTGCCGGGTCCTCGTCCAAGTGAACGCGACGTTCGTTACTGATAATATTAAATAAAATAAATCGATAAGCCATCAGTGAAAATTCTTGTTTTTTTTAAATGTTGATACAGCAAAAGTGCACCTGACAAGTAAAGTTGTATTCAACCAGTGATCAACGACTTTGACGATCCATTGTGCTTAGATTTTGGACTTGTTGTAAGGTGGGTATTTACAATGCATCGTTTCGTTGCATCTTCAATAATTGCAGTAGTCATTTAAATATCAAATAAAGGATACCGATTGCTACCCACATAAGTAATAATTATTGTTTGTATCGTTTCGGCAAACCGATTACCATACTTACTTACTAGGTAGCTGCTTATTTGGTGCAATGTTTAAATGTAAACATAAGGCTTGCTCAAGGTATTCACATAAACTATGGATAAACTGAGATTATAATCAACTTGGACACTGATAATTAATTTTAATTTTATCATCTTTAACCAAATATACTACTTTTACTTTGACATTTAGGATATTTAATTAACATTTTAAAACACCTTTTTATGTCATGTCCGAGGTGTTTTTTAGGAATAGGAAATTGTTATGTTTTTAGCGATGACTCACATAATTTACCTGAACTTAAGACATGACATGATTCAAAAATCCATAGTGAATTAGATTATACGTACCTACCAACTTACCGCGTTAGTTCGTGCATCAACGCATTCCTTCGGATGATTCACATTAACGATAGCAATATCAGGTAGGTAATAATTTATTAAGACAGGTTAGGAAACATTTAAAAATTTAATGATAACAGTGTATTGATTTACATACTGCATTAGTTCAAATAATTATGTATGCGTAATGAAACGTTGGAGAACACGAAAAAAGGGTATTATGTAAATCGAGGACAAGTCACAATCTACTTGCTTTACAAACGCGGCTGTTTACGTTAACTGCCTGTGCTTTTTGTTAGATAGACGCTAATAACCGTGGCCTTACCGACACGGCCGTGCGTGTACGATCGCGACACTTTTAAATCTTGTAATATATATATGAACTTTGTTTACTCTGTTGTCTGTGTTCTATGCTCGTCCTAAATTCTGTTACCACTTGGCTTACTGGCTTAGTTACTGCATAATCAAACAGTATGCGAGCTTTATACCTAGTAGGCTAATTCCTAGCTTCCTATGTATACAATTTACAACAGTCAATTTATTTTACTGTGGGTAAATCTATAAAGAAAAGTCCCGACTGACTGATTCATCAACACATTGATCTCATGTAGTTACTAAGCTGAGTTTACCTGTATCTTAATAATAGTATTTGTTAAAAATTTTGCATGCCGATGAGGCAGAACGCAGTGTTGGTTATGTACCTATGTAACTTATGACCTGTATTCTCGCAATAAAAATATTTTATTTCATTTTATTTCACACAGCCCAAACCGTATCTAGAATGCTGAAATTTTGCATAGAAGTTTACATTATGATGATAGGGAAGGATTTTGCGAAATTCCCACAGGATAGGGAGTTCTGCCACGGGAGCGAAGCCGCAAGCAAAAACTAGTGTGCTATAAAGTTACATTGTTGGTTCAACAATCCGAACAGGTACTACAATAAAATACGGTTTATGTGAACTTCATTTAAATTAATAGTTCATCGTTACTAAACCAGCGTTGTTCTAGAGTGAAAGCAGTGCATCCTACCTATGTATAAACTCCTTAATTTTACCTTAGTACCCAGAAGTAGTAACTTATGATATGAGTGGAGGGAACAAGATAGCGGCGGATTTCATATCTTATCGCAAATCTCCGTATGTATAAACAATCCTCCAAAGACAACAATTGCCACCAGGAAATTGATAAGTAGCGAACCACTGCGCTTCAGCAAGCGAAGAGGGACGGGCTCGGGGGCGCAGAGGACCCATACACCAGCATCCCTGATGAGACCACCACATTAATGGGATAATTATAATGGGCATTTGTTACTCAGAAGTTATACTTAAGTTTCCGTGGGATACCAAAATAAGAATTCTACTCGGACGAAGCCGGGTACTTTACAGCTAGTGGTCAATAGGATGTAGTCTTTATAACTTAAGAGTTCTCATTGCAAGTGTCACTGGGATAATAAACAATAATTATACTAATACGCTAGTTTAAGAATAATAGGTAGTACGTACCTAAATATCGAAGTGAGTAACACTTGCTTGATAAAATGTCTTAACAAGCTTCTTTTTTTAAATTCACATTCTACTATACTATAATACAACTAGAACATTTTCTCCACCAATGTCACTTAAAATATGGCTAGGCTAAAGGGGCGTAGTTAATATTAACTAATTAATAAGTTTAGTCTCTCGAGACCAATATTCCGCCTCTGCCCAGACCGGGGGGCATGTTTGCATAATGTACATATGGCAGACACCTATATTTAATGTATATACCTTTTAGTAAGTAATAAAACTATGTAGGTAGTCAACTTACCACTCACACAAACTTTACACTCACACACGTATAAAATTAATGAAATAACAGAAAACTCTAGCTACAGTTTTTGTTTAACTTTTCGTGGCTCCATATCAGTACCGAACAACTTTTGAAAAGCATCGTATCGTACCTACCTGATAAAATATTATTTTCTAATTATCCTGAAACTCGAGACACATGCGTACATGAACCCTGTAAAACAATACATTATTTTTCTTTAGGCAGTCGTGTAAAAAGGAGGTACAGTCAAGCGCAAAAATAAGGGTGCATACAACTTACTCAAAAACATGTCCCAAGTCTCTAATGTCGGATTTAAGGTTGTGGTATTGTTATTGTGGTGGATTAATTCGATAAACATTTTCGCACTTTTGAAATAAGTCAAAAATCTGACTGACACGAAGAAAGTGGCGCCCTCAGTTATTTCAACTGTATCTTACTTTAGTATTTGGCATGAAAAACTTTGTTTTTACAAAAACGCTTAACTCGACTGTTAATTGTGCTATAAAATGCTTAAACAGATGTTGAATAATGCAGTTTTAATATAATAAGCAACGGTACAATTACCTACTTACATAATATCTGACAATAATTGTTAATTGATAAACGTTCATAATGACCTAATGACGCACTTTGCAATGTCTTTGAATTTGTACCGGTGCCGTAATTATAAATTTATTAATAATCGATTAGTAAATTGTGTAACAAAATACTACATCTACTTACATCTATCTGTATAAAACAGGTTACAGCATTTATTAGGAACTTAAAGCCGAACCGATTTTTATGATCTTTGATTAGTTGGATTTGTCTCTGCTCCGAATAGCTGAGTAAAAAAATAAATAAAAAAGAGGGGGAAAATCAGGAAAAAAATTAAGAAAATTCATTTTCTCGTACATTTTCTATTCGGCCTAAAGCGGTGGTACGAAATTCGCTGGGTCAGTTACCAATTAATCAATTAAGGATATTGAATACTATTATCACTACAAATAGAAAAATAACGTAGATTCTCCTAATTATAGGTAAAATAAACATGCCTTTTCAAGTTTCGCGATATTATTCTTCTCCCTTGTGAGCTTCTTTTCTTATTCTGAACGTTAACGTGAGACTTCCGTATAAAGTAATAATTACTTACCTTCAAAAGATCCACTTTTTCATGAAAAATGTAACGTTAGTGTGTAATAGCTTGCACCTGTATTATCTCGGCATGGGAGCGCTGAACTTTGCTCAAGGTTCATCCATTCATTCACTCCCGATTAGTTCCGGATTGTGAAAGCGGGCTAAACTTTCACACCATTATCTGCTTTGATGGGTTGTTTTTACTTAAATGAGTTTCAGAGTTCCCGGGCCACCCGGGTGACGGACACCCTAATGGTTTAACATTCTAATTGGTTCAGTGGCTACAAAACCACTACGTTTTCAAAGTCCCCATTCGTTTTTGAAAGCCTCGTGCACTGCTCATGTAAAAGTAGGATTAACGTGTGCAGATTTTTTGCATTCAGTCCGGATTCTGGGTGGGTTTTGTGTACTTTGTGTGACGTGTAAGATTTTTTAATTACGTTGTCGTGTCTATATACTTAAACTTTTGGACTTTTGCAACGTCTGATTTCTTGACAAAACATTTCTCGTAGTTTCAATAATATATCAAAGTCACGCTGGCTACGCTTAAGTTGTGTTATGGTGCCAAATCGCCAATGCAGAGTAAAATTCAAATTTATTCCGGTTGAACAATTAACCGCAGACATTGAACGAAAGTAATGAAAGTTCGTTTTCACTTGGCATCCGATGACCGATACTATCGTTGTAGTTTCTACAGATACAAAGATATTGATGTTTCAAGGACTCATGAACACGATGCTTTCCGAATAGATTGAAAAATAAATCGATTCATGAAATCACGATGAAATCGTTCGTTACTGTTTTAGTAATAATAGTTCCTAATGTCTAGACGATGTAATAAAGTACGGGTATCACGCACTCTGCTGGTCATATTACATCGACGATTTGGTCATTTTGCTTTAAAGAGTAATAACCAGTGATATATTGCTATGGTCCTCTAAAAATATCTACTTACCTACGCGTTATTGTTTTTTTGCGTATTATTATTTTGTATTAATTCCTTACTGACAGTCTTAGCCCTAGCTGTCTTGGCGTAAATTTTTGAGTTTATTCATTCACGTCGCCTTACTTTTTTTACCAATCACTTTTATGGCACAGGTTTCCTATTACAGAATTTAAACGTAATGATGTCAAAAATAAAGGGACGTTTTCTCTGTATAATCCAACGGAACTTTGTAGACAACGAACTTCCACCAAAGTACCTTAACTAATACAGATAAGTTTATGGCGGCCACAAAAAGTCTTTTCATATTGTAAAATGTTCATGTTCTTTGAGGAGTTTCACAATTTAAAAAGACAAAAGACCTTGTGAATATTTCATGTTTCTGCTCTAAGCGATGTTTCTGGCCAGTCAAAGAGTGTTTCTAAAACAAAAAGCGTGCTTATTTATGAAATTGAATATTCATTAACACAGTTGACAAATGTGCTGCCGGTAATAATGCTAAATACACGTAAGTACGTACATTGATTTCAATGCAACGCGTTTAACATTTGAACATACATGGACGAGACAGTGTGAGAACAATTAATATTCGTTCTACAACACCTGCACACATAAAAACAGTTTGGAAAAAACAGTTGCAATACGGTGTATCGTAGTCCCAAACATCCCGCATTAATATTGTAAATGAATAAAATATACGATTTAATTTATATACGTGTAACCCATTACTATCGTATCTTAGTCATATATTGCATGCATTTAAAGTACTGCATCAAATACATCATTGTAGAGTAATTTAATTTCATATCAAAATTATGGTAAGAACTGCGAAAATACATATTCTCTTAATACACGGCTTAAAAAATAGCAACATAATATACGAGTACAGCAGGCAGAATCTTAGAATCTTATGAATGTATAATTATACAAATTCTATGAATTAATTAATTCGCCGTAGTGCTAACAGATCTTACGTAAGCTTACGAGGTCTCAAGAACAGAAGCTTTGATGACTTAGTAATTAGTGAACAATACAATATCACTCGCTTCGCTTTTGGACGTTTTCCTTGTCGTAAAAAACGTAACTGCAGTTTCACAGCTTTCCTCTATTACGTGACCGGAGGCGAATTGTAAGAATAACAGGGTAACTCGCTTTGAAACAAATAAAACTTGAGTTTAACTGGGTTTCTGCACATCGTAAAACCGAACAGATCGTAAAGTGATTTTAGTCCTGTGGGTCAAATTGACTGGGCGGGAAAAGTGACGCGTTTTATTGCACTGGAACACAAAAAGTAAGGTACGTCCCACGTTATAACTCACAATTAAAAGCAAAGGATTTATGTTACTTATAGCCGCGCCATTTTTTAATTATCGCAAAAACCATAGTCATTAGAGTGCCGTATTATGATCAAACGATGTCTTAATAGCACAGTCGTTTCGTTTGAGAAGCTGGCAGCGGCACCACAGTTCACTAAGGTCGTACCATAGCGTCAGACACTCAATAGAATCGCCCCTACACGAGACAGGAGGTAAGAAAGAGCCCTGTTCCGCCGCGTGAAAGCCTGAGCCGGTTCCTTTCAATAGAATGCAGACTTTGCAGCCACAAAATAGCGCAGCTTTGCGACGGTTACTGCATTCTATCTATAGAATATCCGCTCCGGTTATAAAGAGGGAAAATAATTTTGAAAGCAGCTTTTTGAATTGGTTTTGAATTTCTTCTTGAGTGACGATCATATTTAACTAATCGATAATTGGTCGTTTGCTTACCGCTACTTCCTATACAATCTCTAAATTACTCCGCAAATGTTATGTATTAACAGTAGACGATTGTTCCCAGATGCTTATGAAAATATTACGCTAGTGATGTTTACTAATACAGTTTATACTCGCGATGAGTCGGTAAAGAGCATCAAAGAAAGCCTTACCTAATCTTTATCATTTCACTGCTGTGTAGTATTCATTGTTTTGTGCTATTGTTTGATACATCTAGAATTGTGACCGCCGTGACCGTAAGCCTAGCCCGTGATGCGTCATTGCTAATCTTAGCCGATCAAGATGTCGTCATGATCCTCCTTGACCTCCACCTGACTCACGTACAATTCAACCAAAGAAGTAATTACTTGTTTAACTCATCTTCATTAGCTGAGATTTCATTGTGTAAGTAATTAAGCATGGACGCAATCGTCTCGAGTTAAATTAGATTTCCTAGCGCCGGGTCTCTAACTTTGTAACCTTCACTTCGTATTCCTTGTCATCTGACCCAGTTTTACTTAATAGTAGCCTAATCTAACTCAGTGGCCCTTCCGGAATTAAGTCGGTATTGAAAGCTTGCGCCTCTAGAAATAATGGCTCTACTTATAATGTACCTATTTAAATCAGTAGGTATCGGTAAGTTAGGTTGGCCGCAATTAGAATTACCGTCGTTTTGTTACAATTAACTATAACCTAAGTATTGCATTTCGCAAGGGTTATTTTAGATAAAAATGCTAAAGATAAGGTTAACAACGTGATGCGATAAATTTCGATAACTGTAACGATCGATAACTCTTGACCTATATTCTTCAACAAATGCATGCAAATCCTATAGCGATCTACTCTAAATTACTGGATAAGTGTAGTTATGGATAAAGTTTAATCATTTTAGAACATCTCGTGGTTTTTCTACCGTTTTTAGGGTTCCGTACCTTAAAAGGAAAAAACGGAACGCGTGGAGGTAGCATTCTGAAATTAATACCAAATACCTGCCTGCCGTCCCTTAAAGCCGTGAAAAAATCAACCTTCTAAGTCAACGCAATCAAAAGATACTATTAAAAAATCTATTTCCATACAAATTGTCGATTTCAAAAAACCTAAAGGGTACTTCCAGTTGTCTTAGAAACTTGAAATTTGGTATGAAGGTATCTTAGGTAGCTCGAACTCCAAAAAGTCTCAAAATCTTAAATTTTTATGTCTGTAGATTTCGCAAACCAATATAAGTTGACCCCACACTGCGTACATTTTGCTTAGAAGCAGGGCTCTGCTAACACTGGACTTCTTAAAACACTGGGGAAAAGCGTTAAAATCTTTCTACGGAACCCTTGTGCACGAGTCCGACTCGTACTTGGCCGGTTTTTCAAGTTTAACGACGATTTCTCTTCAATTAGCATAAAAATTAAAAAACAATACTTAATGCAGATTTTACAGTCGAGAGTTTAAAGTTAAATGTCGGTTGTTAAACTCACGTAAAATTCGGTTCCGTTAATTTTGTCGCTTCGTGCAAAGACAATGCCTCCAAAGTGCGTGCGCAGGGATTGTCTATATAGTTGTTTTACCTGTTCATCGAATTGAAAGACTTAGTTCGCATTCACATCTCATACGAGACGTACCCGTTGACGACACTTGATAAATTCAACAAGCATCATTTTGCATTTGCGGCAGATAAAAAAATACTTATTTCAGGTACCTAACAGGTGAACATTCCACAAAAAAATGTCGCAATGTGAACTTTTGTCAGTCATAACTGTAGCTATGTTGTTTTGTATCTGTCTTTAAAGCGACATGGTACAAAAGTAACTAGCTACCTTTGACGTTTAACCAAACCGATCAAGAGCAAGATCATTTTCGTTGCTTGCTTCTATTGTATCTTCACCAGGCGTTTTCGTTCTCATCACCACTATCGTTAATTTACACGGAATCGATTGCGTATTTCCAACGCATTGACTGAGTTGATCTGTCACGCCTTGTCAAAGTATCGATGGAATCACTCTCGTATTCCGAAACATCCTCTACCGGTGATCGCAACCTCAATACTAATCACTAAGATACGTGACGCATGTCCTAAGATAAGAGATTTTCACTAGAAATTTTAAATGAGTCGAAGACACTGAATGTAAAAGTTTAAGGAAAGTTTGTATTTACAGACTATTTTCCAGGCCACTTGACGTTTTATTGATGACTACGGTACTTACTGTGATGTATAACACGATGTCGAATATGATTTGTCATTTGAAATACATTATCCACAACTACTCGTATTAAAGTATCTATGGTTTACTTTACGCGTACGAATCGCACGCGTCTCCATCACTGACTAAGTTTCCTATCAAGTTAGTATTATTAGTCAAGAGTATTGAAATCAGCGTGAATTATAAACGAATTCCGCTGTTACAAACCCAACTGTAAATATTTCAGGTGAAGCTTATTTTTAGAGTAAATCGATAGTGGAAACTAGGCTAGCAGACAAAATTATAACTGGCAGCCTAGAAATTATCCAAATAGATATTGCTTTACCTCTATTTTGTCCCAATGTTACCACTGGTAAGTATAATATTGTAATCATGTTAGATAGATAATTTATTTTATGACATTATCTAAAACCGATAGAAAGTTTCATAACTTTATCGTTCAAGCGATTATTCCTAGTTAACTAATTTTGTACAAATTTAATATAAGTCCGACTTATAAAAAAATTGGTTAAATTTTATGTTGTTACGAGTAACATGAAGCTATCGTGTTTTACGTCAGAACTTGTTTTTGTTGACTGTAGAAATAGTCTGTAAGTCAAAAATCGTAAAAAAAACCAAATAAGTAATAAATCTTTTAAGTACCTATCGACGAACGGAAAAAGATGGCACAACCCTCTTAGTATTCTTGAAGTACGATTGAACTACAAAGAGATATTCAAATAAACGAAATTGCTTACGTATTGCTTTCACCCGCCCGGGTTGCTTGCCTCTGGAATACGTATAGTGTAGGTACAGTAGGTAGGTCGGGTTTCAATGAAAATTCTTTATTGCAAGAATACATGGCACTAAATCGACTTCCTTCGACGTTTTTGTGACGTTTCTAACATGTATGAGCTATCAACGGAGATGCCTCTTTGAGAAAAACAAAATCTTTTTATCCAATTATTAATTAGTTGATCGCTTAAACATCTAAACACGACTCTATCCTCAAAAGCGTTGGAACATGTTTAGCTTAGGCAACTGTGAGTACACTAATACTTGCAATGATCGAGTGTGAACGTCAAACTTACGACTCTACGTTTGAACTTAATGGTTGCAATACAAATTTATGTGTTGACAGGATAGAGCGTGAAGAGTTGAAAAACGACATTCTTCGGGTTACGACATGGGTTCTAAAAAGCTTTGTAAGCTTTATTGGTTTATTTTCGTTTATTTCAGTTCGAGTAATGTAGGAAAACAATTTGTTTAGTACCATTTCTTGCTGTAGCAGACAATCAAACCTAGTTGTCTCTTTTAACGTTAAAACGACTTACGGTTGAATAAAGCTCTCTCTAATCATGCTAAATCTGAGGCAGTTTGCTAAATTTAATGCGATAGAAGCACTCAACTAAGTAATAGTAAGTATCTAACCCTTTGGTAAGCGCCACCTGTCCTATAAAGTTGTAAAACCCATTTGCTGCTAAAAGCGTAAGCCCATTCTAAAATATATAAAACTTATCAAAACTTTAATTAAATAAGAAACTTTATGAGAAATCCCAATGACCACTTTTTAGACAGGTGCTAGGCAACTGAACAATGTCTATGAAGCCGCGACGTGTGAGGCTCTGTAGACCGTTTGCATTGGGCCCGCTTGGGCAATCATGCCCTTTTCTTATGATGTACATAATATATAGCGATATGAGGTAGCCTGCCGACGTATAATATACATGTTTTTTGAGACTCAAAAAGACTATAATAATATGAATTATGAGAATCTTCGCTTTTCTCAGTAGGGTACGTGTAGTTCTTCATCAATAAATTGAAGTATTAAAGTAAATATAGGAGATTTCGTCGCTAAAACGCTTCGCTTTCTCGTGTTTTTTTTTCTGTATTCCTTTTACTTTTTACCTATTAGTCATGTTTCACGGCTCGACACTTAGTGCTCCGCGCTTGTTTACTCGTTGTACCTAAGTTACGTAAGCCCGACCAACACCAGTCATAAAGTCTTTTACGGGACCTCCCTAACAAGATGACGATTGCATTTTATTACACGCATAGTAACCGAGATTATGACCAAACTGTTTGCATACTTGTTTTCGTGTGTAATTTGTTCACCGCCAACTCGGGCCGGCCTACGTGGCTGTGTGTTGACAGTTAATACTCATAAACTCGCGCCTTTACTGTGTTCCATGGAAACGAACGCCCAGGCTGCGGCAGTTTAAAAATTAAAATCACTATTTTACTGTGCTAAGAGTCATAACTCACACCACCACTGTGGAAACCACTTCTTTGAATTGCACCGAACCGCCAACACTGTAAACGGTGCTTCAGATAATGATTACAGATAACTTTGAAGTTTTTAATTCAAACAGACCACCCAATATAGAAGATATAATCGTAAGAAATAGAACGATTCTTATCTTTTTTTGTTTCAAGTACATTTTATCTTTATTGATCTGTATTTTGAAGTAGAATTCAGTTTGAGATTGATATTTTGACGATAAAATTTTGTAAAGTTACTACTTAGTTAATTTTTGAAAAGTTATGAAATATCTTACAAAGACAGATCAAATGTAGTGCACGTCTCTGCTGTAAAATATGGTCGTAAGACGTGCCATAAAAGAATTGCTATTTTCAAATTGTCATCACGTAGATATTACGCCTGTCGCACTTAGCTTTCGGTATCATGTAACTTTTTTTCTACTAGTTCCCTCACTGCTGAGGATCGCGACTTCTCATTTAAGTTTCGTTTGTCAGTGGTTTGTCTCAAAGGGTAGGTAAATTACGGCTGTTTACTGAAGTTTCCAGGTGATGATAATTTATAAACACTGAATTATGTAACAGAAGAAAGTTAACGTAAAACGTGTTTTAATTTTAATATTCACTTGGGTGGTTTTGTAAAATAATGAGCGTAATTTTGTTACAGATTAAGAAAAGCCGTTTGAAAATTAAAGCCGGTGCTCAAGGATGTTCCTGTTCAAATTCTACAATTAAAACGGTAATAATACATTATTTTTCTAAGTATTTGTATAGTATATATAGTATATTTACAACGATTTTCTCAATTTAACCCAGATCTGACGCAATTATGTACCCTCGATATTCCAGGAACTTTTACGCAACTTCATTACTAAGTTAGAGGAGAAATGTTCCGCGGACTGAGTAATTTATTTAACATAGATCGACATAACATCGGTTAACCACTATTCATTTTATCCCCCTTAACCAGAGACAGTTCGGTGTGTCTTTTAAAAAATACTGGTATTTTGTTACAAGATTTACGATCTTAAATAGATCCTTTATTTGCAACTTAAGTTTTTTGTTTTATCTTTTCTTTGCTCTTTTATCTTTTTTGACTTCCTCTTCACTTCCTCTATACCTACTTATTTCCTTATAGCTTATTATTTTTGCATTTTAAGGACACATGACTAACTAAGGAATAACTAATTGCTAGCCAATGATAAAACACGTTTTACGACACGAGACGGATATCAAACGAGATACTTTTCTAGCTAGTAACGGATTAATCATATCTTATTCCTCTTAAGTTATGCTGACTGATGGGCAATCTTGAAAAAATATATTATTTTGTTACAAGCATTTATTTAGTTTCATCTGTCCCGAACTCCGTCTGTCTATGTGTAATCAAATCACTTCCAGTGGTCGGATTACTTTGAAATTTGTTATTTATGTGTAAATATTTTTTTAATCAAATCTTGTTTATTTTTAACATAAACGTAAATTACAATTCAGAAAATACACAATCAGTCAAACAAACTGCCATGCGTCATTCCAGGCGCAAAATTGCCCAACACACTTTTGCTCATTACCACGCTGAAACCATGTGTAAATTGGATGATAATGCAAGTCAGTCAACAAAAAATACGTACTGTCAGCGAAAAAGCTTGTTTGTATTATATTTAGATTAATGTCTTAAAATTGAAAGTAATCGTGTCTCCGTCTAAAAATACCTTATAATTTATCGTGTTAATTTAATAAGACACCAAGTACTCGTATATGCACATTTAATTCGTAAAAATTAGATATTTACTTAACGAAAGCAATTTACAATGACGTTAAGTCCAAACTAAAACTAATTAAACTAAAATTTAAAACTAAATTGAATCTAAATAAGGCCCCCGTGGCATGGTGCCCAAAAGGCTGTCAGCGTTTCCTCGCTGATTAACGATGCTGATTTTTTGATAGAGAAAACAGCCAGCCTTTTGGTCATACTTGTATCTACCAAGCGCTTTTGCAATTATGAAAATAAGCTTGTAAGCGCCGGGACCCCTTGGACCCAAGATTTCAAACCCGACAGCAACAAAATTGTAGTTCCGACCAAAATTATATATTAGTATTTTTAGTAAAATAACTCTCTATTCGATATTTAATTGTTAGACATAAGCTAGTGATACAATACAACATCTAGTTATATCTCGTACAACAGAGGGGATATTTTCGTTGCTAGCCAAAAAATTACCACTGATTGGGTCTTGATTATAAGTCTTCGTGCCAATGAACGTAATCTCCAGGAGTCTTTGACCTCTTTCGCCAGTTGAGGTGAATAAATTTGTTAAGAGTTCTTTAAATGTGTACTAATTCCTTCGCTACTCAGCCGTACCTTTACTCGAAGTGATTAATGTAGTCGTAATTAACCGTAGTTAATCTCACGCCGAAAATTAATATCGTCTATTAAACCGGATTAGTCGTTAAATACAAACATGTACTTTATTTCACTCTGGTACCTATCAGTATGTTTTAATGTAAGATGCTAAGTTAGTATTAAGGACTTGCGTATTATTGACTGAGCGAACGAAATGACCGAAGCGTCTCAGTTTCAGCGTGGACAAAATATATTTCGTCCAGCTGTCCCGTTGTACCGCAGTCCCGCTGTCCGGCTATTCTCCTCTACAGGTCGCATCTCTCAACTGATTCTCGTCAAATTTGTGAACAGTTTCGCTAATTAATATAGAATTTTAGTGTCGATTAGTTTTTTTTTTTATACGAAACAAAAACGAAAAATGTTTTAAAATGACCCGATAATTATACATACGTACGTTTTTTGTCTTTTAAAAACAAAAAAAAGTCTACAGCTCACAGAGCCACTAGCTTACTGCGAATCGATTTAAAATTATTAGGTGTTTTCATGTTCAATTAAGTAAGTTACATTAATTTGGAAATTTGGGTGGAATCGATGTACAAAATAAGAAACCAAGACACCAATTTTTCATTAAAAAAGTTATTTCGTTGTTCAAAGATATTTCACAATAGGTAAATATAACAGATCCAATGTATAAGCAATAGGTATTAGGTTAAAATAGTTCCAATACAATCTCATGGATGGTACTGTGCCCCTTTCGGGCAGGGTAACGGGATGTGGCCCCAAAAAGCTGAACTATAAGTATTTTTGCTATGAAAAATCTAGTAGCTGAATTTTTTATTATCCGTTTAACGCAAACGGTGTTTGTTCTTCATCATCCAAGACGAGGTATTACATCTTCATCCTTGTACACTATGTTTCTACAAGTAATTAACTATAGCGATATTAAGATTGGGGCTGTGACTTTGGACACACAGCTGCTATGACAAATTATGTTGCTCTATTGATCTATTGATGCAATCCGGAAATTATCTCTCGTGCACATCTAATCGATGATACTACGTCTTAACGATTTTCCAAATGACATCACTCGAGAAGGAAAACCTTATTATTATCACGCCGCGTAACTCTTTGACTTCCTGCATAAGATTACGTGTATCACATGTCTAAGTACTATTTGTTAGGTAATTAGAAAGACCTCAAAAACCCCTACACTACTTCAGAGGCCACAAATGAAATAAATTTGGATTAGCTGATTCTAGTTACAGAATCGGTCTTACTTAATTTTTTTGACTTTACGTATTGAGCAATTAGTGTATGTAATAAAAATAAAGACGGATCACTCACGTATGTAAGTCGAGTTTAGCCCGACATAAAAGAAAAGAAAAAGAAAAAAGTTTTTGTTCCGCGGAAAGTACGTGAAGCCATTGAAATTAGTCGTCATCCCAATTTTAATCGTGATAGTGGATGGTCGGTGCCCCCAAGTTGGAAGACTGTGCTAAATACTGCGTCAACGGTGGGTGTGAACAAGCCTTTATTAATTGAATAAGCCAGGATTCGAATATTCATACTCTGTAATAGATGTAGTTGGTTGAAAATTATTTAACTGCCTCATTTCTAAAGACTGATGTTAACGTTTTTCGGAAATAAGTAACTCATTGAAATGACAAAATTATATTCACTCTTCACTGGTTTCAGTCCGCGACGTCGCCGGGTATACCGTATTGAAAATGTAAAATTAAGAATACAATTTGACTTAATCGGATTATTCGTTGACATTTTAAACGGGCCACTTTTTAGGTCAGTTTACGTGCTCAGTAAAAATGTCTATGAAGCGCCTAAAAACTCCCAGGTCTAATTTGGACCCTGTTGTAAGGGCATTTTAGTTATAGTACATTTTATTATTAAGCTAAAATGATGGTGAAGTAAATGAATCACTCATGCATACCTATAAGTCGAGTTTAGTATGACATGTTTCAGACTTATAATTATAATAATATACAGGGTATTACAAAAATGCCCGTAAAGTGGAAAGGGGGTTAAATAGTCCCATATAAAGAGTCCATTTACAATAATTGAATCACTGTATGAAAATAAAATTTATTAAAATTTCCTATGTATACTTACCTAACCTAACCCTATATTTTTTACGTGTTATTTTGTAACACATTGTATAAAAGTCTACGTGTATTATACTCATGTTAAAAGTGAGCTAAAATGCTTAAAATTCCCTCCACACTGTTTTCGTCGCCCTATCGGTCATAAAAAGCCGCTATTATTTTACCAAAACCATTACAAGCCGATGTTAAAAAGGTCGAAACCCCCAAAAGTCACATACTAAACCCACCTATCCCCAGAACTGGGAATTGTAACGTCCATTTTGCGACGAAGCCCCAATAAAATCGCACCGACTCATGAAAGCTTTTTACGGACCGGCCAGCGGCCGCAACATTAACATTTTTGTTGACCGTGGATCAAAAAAAAATCTCGTATGCACACGGGATTGTCCCTCATCGGCAAACAGATTTAATGCGAAGAACGTATACATAATTATTATTTATATCACTGCTATAAACCTAAACACGATTAAAAAAACAACATTAAACCACATAATGGACTGAACCCATTGATACGTGACCATTCAAGTGTATTCAATACTATTAACTGCATTACGTGATGGAGACAACACTTTTACGGGTAAACGATTTCGATAGGTCTGTCTTTTATCATTTGATATCTCTAACAGGTTAATGGTTAAGTGAATTGCATCCACATTAACCTGTTTTCATTGCAATGGCTGTGTCGATCTAACGATCTGTGTCGGTCAGTACTAAATCAATTGTGATAATTTGACAAGTGTCCAACTTAATTAACGCATAAACAATGTCGACATACTATGAACTAGATTAAGATACAATCGCCACAGTCCCGTGTCATGACCCGCGTGCTTATAAATACGCAGCTCATTAATAATAGTAATGGAAATGCAAATATTGATTGAGCACAAGTGCTACAGTTCGCGCGGTGTATAGTTATTATTTGCTAAGTAATCGTCCGTTGATTAATTCTGGTAGAAGTGTGCCTTTATTATTCAAACGCATTATTACAATAGAGTGTAAGGGTACTTTACTTACACAAAGGTAGGTCACTTGAAATCTCAGTGGAGTGCTACATTACGCCTCATTCGTTTGCAAAAGACCTCGCAAAGTAGCCAGGGACCAGTTTGAAGTAGTCCTCCATTCAAAGGTTGTTCAGGCACGTTTAAGTAGGCGCCTCAAGCGATGTGACAACATTTCTGCGTGAAACTCTATTACCGAACCCCAATAATGTAGCAAGACCAAGTACGTTTTACAACTCGATTCTAAGTATTTTGTATGGCCGTTACAAAGTTGTATATGGCTATGTATTTACTAGTAGGTAACATCATAAATGGTCAGTTAAGAAACATGTTTGAGCTAATGATGTGATGGTGTCCAATCGTTAAAATACTTTATTTTTCCTGGGTACCAGTATACTGCATCATTAAACCGTACTCAGTCTGGCTCAATGTTGGACAACTTTCCTCTAAAGTACTTAACAATATCGTTTTTTAATTTGGTGTAGAGTTACAGATATCCGTATAAAACGCGGTGATGACACTTTTAATAATGATTCTGTTTTCAATTTAGGAGTGTTATCATAATAATGATCGCGGTAACAAATTAATTTCTAAAACAGTTTGTGTTTAGCTTTTCAAAGTATCACTCATTCTTCTCAAAAGGTTAATTGATATAAATGAGCATGACCAAAAGCTTATTGAAATTTGCGTGTTTTTAGTAAAATAAAAGTCGAGCTTAGCGCCTGTAGCCCATCAGAGTGCAGGGTGCTGTCGCGCAGTGTTCGTTTCGCTACGAATATCACCGCTCCCGAAAAGACTAAGTACTCCGAAACATCCGGACTAAATTCGACTTATATTCCTGAGTGATCCAACTACTCTTTCTCTGTCTGTCTTTCGCGGTAGTTTTGTGTTCAAATTTGTGTGTTTCGTTTTCCAGTTGCTTGGCGATGGAGTGACATTCGCCCAGGATGCGGTGGTTCAGGAAGGGCGAGCCGCCGCGCCTGCTGGCCGCTTCGCCCGAGGCTGAGACGAGATCGACACGACGCGCCAGGCTAGGTATTACACACATCCATGTATACCTATAAAATAAAATTCCTGACTGACTGCCTCATTGACGCCCAGCCGCAACCTCTGGACATAGAAAGCTGAAAGTTTGCATAGAGGTTCCTTTAATAACGTAGATAATATAAGGTACAAGGAAGGATTCTGCAAAATTTCCGCAGGACATAGTGTTCTTGTCAGTTAGTTTTACTATAAACAACCTGGAGAAGAATACTTGAGCAGCTTAATTAAGTGCAGGTTTATTTCTTGAGCACCTGGGCCGTGTTTTATAAAGTAACAATTTACAAGCGGAAGTCGGTTTCTAACTAAAGGTGATAGAACGAGACTTCTGCTTGTAGCTTTATAAAACACGGCCCTGTATGGTGTACGAGTATTATAAGTAGCATTTTAAATACATAGGTACTAATTTTAATCATTGGCACGGATTCGATTTGTCGCACTTCTTGCTTAATAGAAATGATGCCGATTTAATAGTTTATCCTTAGCGTAAAAGTATATACGAAATGGTAAAATGTTACATTTTTAAAGATATGGTACTTGGAGCCTGAATCAATTCTGGTTTTTGGAATATTCATAAAATTTCATAGTGGTGTATAAATATAATTATTCCAATAAACTTCGTAGTAGGCACGCGTGTGTCCTGAATTTGCAAGATTTATGGCTTTTACTAGTTCAATGATTATCAAGCCTTTATCCCCAATAAGTGTATTTAAGATAGGTTTATGATCCGTCGCGGTCTAAATACTACAGAAGCATTTCTGGGATCCCATGTCGAATTGTAAACTATTTATTTATTTATTTTTATTTATTTAAATACTAACTGTTTTGTGTATGCTACGGAATATCAAGGATACGAGTTTAATTCCCGGTGTTAGCAATCATTTGTACCTATTCATCTATTTGTTTAAAAACTTTTACTGAGTACAATATTGAACAGCATTTCGATTTCAATGCACTTCTTCAAACCTGTTTCGATTTTGTAGGCGTGCATCACGATTTGTACCTACCAACGTTTTATCCCACGACCTATTTAAGTCAGACCCTAACGTAACAATGTAGATAGGTATAAGATATTTCTTTTTAAACCACTCACAGTTCTGAGAATCAATAAAATTTAAGTATCTCTAGAGAAGTGGTTAGAAGGACGTCACTCGCGACTAATGAACGCATATGAGCGCGTTTTCGTAAGTTCATAACATATTTTGTACAATATTATGCATTTGTCCTACAAACATTACCTACTTACTTGGAATTATAAAGAGTAGCTCTATTTGTATATTTTAAGTAGCGTAAACAATCGTAAATCAAGTATAATTAATATGCAGTGATCTTTGACACTTTTAATATTAGATAAGGCAGGGCAGTAAGTCATAAATTACTGCCTCTAATCAGAGCATTAACTACACGATTTTCTGTGGTTATTAAATTGTTTGATTGGAAAGCTCTCGCTATGTGTAATTCACGCAAGAACACATTTATTGGCACTCGTAATAACGAGTAAAGGTGTATTGCGTTTCTCGCACGCGTCATGAAATCCTTTGCATATTTTTCATGCAAAATAAATAGCCTGAAGAAAATATCAGCTCTGTATATTCAACTGCGTCATCTCGACACAGTTTGATATCAATTTGCATGAAAAAGACATTTAGGGATTGTATCTTACTCGGATAATATTCTGAGGAGACTTTACACTTTTCAGCATTATATTTTCTTGTTTTGTTTTCAGATATGTCTCCAGTACGCTACGGCAACCGGAACAGTAGTAGCAGCTCTATCGAAACCAACTTCTATAATCTCAGTGACCAAATAATAATCGTTGACAAATCCATTCCTCCATGCAATCAAAATGAAGATACTCCCGTAGCGCGGAGAATATCGCTGCACAACAGCTTCACTCCACCGCAGGAAACCTACCATTCTAGTCGCAAAAACCGCGGAGGCTCTTTAGAAAAAGAATACCAGGTATACCGGGAAAAAAGGAATCCGTTGCTCGATAAAGTAAAGAATACCAAACTATCGTGCTTCAAGTCTATCGGCCCCTTGCATTACGGGGATGACGCTGCTTCGACATCAGGTAGCGAGTGCAGCAGATTTGGACATCCAGATGACGTTGGTCACGGTCGCTATGATACTAATTACCCCAGTGGCCATATCGAATTTGAAAACCAAAACCCTTGGGTTAAAATGCCCAATTACGATGACGATGTTTTTATTCCCAAAAGTATTTCACACCCTAATGAAAGCCATTGGAGAGAGAACAAATCGTTTAATCCTAGAGGAACCAGATGCTATAGCTCGGGCTCAGAATGTGATCGTTATCACCCAGTACCAAAAGTAGGTGCAAAACTTTCAAAATCCAGTGATCAAATTTTCAACGATGATTATGAAACCTACGATAATCCGCAGACTCCAAGTATTTTAGTAAAACCACATAAAAAGACTGATAAGTTTAAGCCTAAAGACGATAAAGACACTATCGGACCCAGTTCTTGCTTGTCGGCTAAGCTGAGAGCAATGTCAGATAGATATCTTAAATCTTCTACGAATAAGTTTTTCTCCAAACTTTACAAACAAAAAGGAGATGAAGATGATGTAGACGGCAGTAATGAAAATATTTTAAAACCAACCAGTGCACTTAACAGGAGCAAAAAGAAGAGAGGCGGTGTCAAAGCCAAATTACGGAGTTTTTCTTACGGCGCGTTACCAGGTTTAGATGAATTCCAAAAGGGTAATAACTCTGTTTTTCACGATGATGTATGTCAACAATCATGTGATGATGAAAACGTGTTAATACAAGACTGCGAGGATGCTGATTCAGGTATTCTAGTCAATGAATCTGCTGCCTCTTCCATTTTTGACAGTGATAGGATTTCGTCACGCTGTGAAAGTTCTGCCTCTCATGCAAATACAATAGTACCTTGTCACGGCCGAAGCATATCTGGTGATCAAAGTTACATAAAAGCCAGAGGATCAAGCAGAATGAGTAGAGACCGTAACAGCGGTTCCAAAACGAGGCTTAGGCATACACAAAGGGCGCTATCCCTGGATCGTAAAGAGATTCTAAGACGGATGCCAAGTAATAGTGTTTCTGAGGAACCTCAGTTTTTGAAATTGACAGAAAAACAAAAAATGCGTCAAAGAGATGTTAGTCGAGGAGACGCTGGTATCCCACCTATTCCGCCTTGTAGAAAACCTACGAGGTCCAATAAGTCAGAAAAAATCGAGTACAAAGTTGTGAAAATTGTCCGTAGACATCCAGCTGATGAACTAGGAATCTTTATAGCTAAGACGAAACTGCCCGACGAAGGCCATGTTGGATATTTGGTGGCACACGTCGTTCCTGGAGGACTGGCTGAAAAGTAAGTTTACCACCTTGCCTATTTACGTCTATCGATTTGCAAAAGAAATGTTACACAAAAAATGGCAACACTTGCAACATACGCCAATACATCATTAATTTATTATTATAGTAAGTATCACAGATATGTATATTGAACGACCGACTGGCACCCTTAATTAATATTTGTGTGAGTGCTTTCTGTTTGTATTTCTTATTATGTTAAAACGATACTAAGCCACAATAATCATAATCCGGCACACCGGAAAATTACCAACATTTTAATTTTTAATTTTAAGAAGACGCTCCCCTGAGCCAGACGCTGAAATTGCTGCTTTTTAGAGCCATTTTGTACATTATTTAAACGATAAAAACAAAATTATATAAACACAATAAGTATCTATAACATGTCAACTTGTTTTTCTACGTTTCATATTTTTTTCGTATTTAATACTTATGATAATAATATCTGCATCACAAGTAAGTCAAGTCGCAATTAATATTCTGTTACTACATCATAAGCATAATTTACTTTAACCTGTGACATACACCAATATATGTATAGAGAATTTAATAGGCCAGGATTTCTACATGTAACATTATTAAAATACCTTTTTATAATCATTATCATCTTCATCATCATCATCGGCCTATTTACGTCCCACTGCTCGGCACCAGGCCTTTATTTATAATATTAAAAAAAAAAATAAGTGATTTACGTAGGTATTTGGTGCGAATTCCGAACGAATTTCTTTTTTTCGAAAAGACGCGTTATTTGTGATAACACTGTAAAATGAAGTTAGACCGATATTTAATAGATGTCGTCACTAAAACGAAGTTGTTTAGTAGAAGTGAGGTGGGGTGAGGATTTCGCGAAACGTTCAAGGTTATTCTCTCAGGGAGCCTCTTTTTGTACTAAACACCTAAATGTTTTACTAACTAAATTTTGAAAATATTTGTATTTTTCAGAGAAGGAACATTGTGGGTTGGCGACGAATTACTCAACGTTAACGGCCGAAGGCTTCGTGATCTTACCATGGCAGAAGCTAAAGAAGCGCTCAAATCTGGTGCACCAGAAATTGATATCGTCATAGGCAGACAACAAGATAAAACAGACGTAAAACAAAGAACATTCTCCCAAAGAAGACCGGTCATGATGAGAGAGAGCTCAGTGGATTATGAAAATGCAGTTATTTTAGGTAAAGAGAGGCGCGCTGATATAAATGACGTCAGGATAGACCGACGGCGGTCACAGGACGAGTCGTGTAATCAGAGCGCGCTATCAGCGGCGGACGGGGCAAGCGACGGCACGAACACACACTCACACTTTCATAAAGGCCAGAACGCGACCTACAGCAGCATGAACAACAAGCTGCTGCGCCGGCAAGTCGTCAGCTACGGCGGCGCCAACAAGGAGGGGCTCGCGCTCAGTTGCGCGGCCGACATCGTCGATGTCGACACACCCGACGGCGCAGCCGACCGAAGCAAAACCAGACTCGGAAACGAAACACAAACGACAAACGCGGCTAATTTCTGCACGTTACCCCGAAAACCGCGAGCCCCAACGCACAGCTATCACACCATCACGTTTGAAAAGGGGGGTGGGAAAAAACCCCTCGGTTTCACCATTGTAGGCGGACGCGACTCACCAAAAGGACCATTGGGCATATTTATAAAGAGCATCCTGCCACAAGGACAAGCGATCGACGATGGAAGACTCAAAGCAGGTACGTTATAGTGAAATAGCGGAATCACTCACGTATGTCAGTATAATCGCGTCACGTGTGACTATGATCGAATCCCAATGTGGTTTCATATTAAAAGCTGGTACGTTCTCAAAATTACACACTAATAATTTTAAGCCGGTACTTATTATCAGGTATAGGACCTACCACGTGGAATGTAATGTGATAAGGATAAGAAGCCACATTGTGAGAGTTCGTCGAAATACATACACAGCGTGGTATCAACTTGGCAGTCATGTAACTGGATCTCGCTACCGTTGATGTTTGTTTACTAGCAATGCACTACGATAATGAGTTATCGCGGCTACAGTTTAGGTTTAGACTTCGAACAATAATTATTGTTCTAAACAAACAACACTGGTCATACAGCAGCAAATAAAAACAAATATGTACCTATTTGTTCGTATAATTGTGTTCAATGTCTATAACAAAATTTGCAGTGTGTTTTTTAACAGCTGTAGGAACTTACGAGTATTTGCAAAAACTGTCCCCCCCTATACTTACATTTAACAAACAACAGACCCAACCAACAGTTGAATATAATATACCTATTCGTTTAGATTTTCAATGTTGTTTATTCCAAGGTAGGACTTGTCCAATAGTGGATGCACATTCTCGCTATCTTGATCTCAGCTTATCTGCATCATCTCATCTAACGACTTCTTACCTAAGGTCAGGAATCCGCGATAGAATCATGAGCAACGCACTCTAATTAATATTGAATAGCCCATCGGATAGTGCACTAATTATCAACTAAAAACAAAATTATTCCGTAAAATAGCGCCTGATTCAATCAATACACTAATTATCCTTGTATCCAACCAATCATGTAATTGTTTCCAGGTGACGAGGTGTTGGCGGTAAACGGGCAAGCGTGCCATGAGCTGGCACATATCGAGGCGTTGGCGCTGTTCAAGGCGGTGCGGAGTGGACCCATCGAGCTGAGGGTCTGTCGAAGAGCAAAGAATCCTCAGTGAGTTTTAACATATCTTTGAGCTAATTTCTGTGTAGTAAAATTATAATATAAATAAATATTAAATATAATATTATCCGTACTTAAATCTGTACCTGTTATAAATCATTTGTTTTTTTTTTGTTTCAGAACAACCAAAGCAAAGTCATGTACAGATCTTCTTAATGATGAAGAATAAATAATATTCATTTTAGTTATAATATTGTAAATATTATTAAATTGTTGTTAAAACAAGTTATAATTAAGGTGTATCCAAATCAGAGTTATGAATTTAATATTGTATCAAAGTATGTATGCTATAATTTATTATTAATTGAACAAAATTGCGCTGTAAATGCACTGTAAATATTTAAGAATCTGACATTATTATTATCATTAAGTATAGGATTGTCATTATTTTATATTCCAACGTCCATGCATGCATTCTACGTAATAAATAATTAAAATATTCTATCACATTATATTTTATGTGCCATGTTATTAATAAGGTTGCACTCATGACACGGTACATATAGTGAGTTTTCCTAATATACAGTAGACATTGTACCTGACTTTTAACATTTTGTTCGGAAAATTCCTCGCTCATAAAACTTTATGTGCCTGTTATTTTTCAACGTTATTATTTCGCACCTCGACTTGAATACAATGAGCGTAGAAAATGACAGCTTTGTCTGTTTAAGTTTGCATGCCAACTCATTGTTTTAATTTTCAGCGATAAAGAATTACACATTGTGACGCGACGAGCTATAAAAACTTGAGCTTGTTTTCATTTAATACTTACTGAAACTTTACAACACATAAAACCCTTATTAACTACAGGGATACGATAGAGTGGACATTACAATTATTTTTACACAATGATAACTCAACGCACGTGTTCAATTTGAATTGCATGAATGTCCTTTGCCATCTTGTCCCTGTGGTTGACTTAGAGCCAATAGTGTCAATGAAAACTCGTTTGACTTTTTATAATCGTATACTTTATTACAAAATATACAAACATATTGGAAATATACGAGTACATAATACAGTCGAATAGGCCCACGTTTGGCTAAGATAAGGCAAGAACCGTTTGTTTAACATTTATTTTGCACAGTCTGATAAAATAATAACAAACGCTTTAAATTATACTAAACTCTTCTCTTGGTGTGTTATTCCTTATAGATACCACGACACGACAGACAGCAATTTCGCGCTCTGCCTTTTTCAAACAGATTTTTAAATGATAATTGTTATTTGCAAAACAGCTATACATTAATGTAAATAGTAATTTCTATTTGGAAATCTCGACGTAACTATTTGGCTATAATAATGTAATAATACCTACTTAGTTTTAATAATATTAATAGAATTTATTATGTGCAATGAGATTTAAGTAGTTCGCAGTTAAAGCACTTTGAAATAAAGTTGTATTGGTCTGGTTAAGGCGAGCAACAATTAAATGATTCCCAAGTTAATGCGACTTTATATTTACTTTCAGCCTTTTTTTAATTTAGATATTCTTATGACGAAGATAATTGTTGGAAATGTTTCATGCGATTAAATACTCTTTAATTCCCTTTACTGCGCCAGTTTTCTAATAAAACAAAATGTCTTTCTAGCCTTCACCGAGGTGTTATTGAATAATGTTCGGTGCTGTCTCTAACCTTTTTATTAAAGCTATTTCTGTCTCACACAGTATACCTAGAACTGCCTATTTTGAATACTATAAAGTTTTTTTTTTATTTGAAACTTCTTAAATTGTTCCGCCTTTTAAATATTTTATGTGAACGATGCTTAAAGTCGCGATAAATCATCGAAGCATCCTTTTATTGATGCTTAGTCTTAACACAAGCTTAACACTTTATTATTGATGTATGAAGATTGATCAAATTTTTAATAAAAATATAGTTCAAGCCGTTGTATTCGTTAGTTTTATTTTTAAATACCTAGGTATTTAACCGTAAACTGAAACATCACTTCTAAATAAGGCATTCTTATAAGTATTTTACTTTTCTCTTATGGTTAATTTCGAAGTAACAGTTTAATACACCTATTAATATTTTTTACTGAATTAAAGTAACGGTTATATATCAAGATATACAAAGATGGAAAATTTTAAGAAAATGTTATTCACGAATAGTATTTTCACTAGACGAACGTCCCCATTCATAAAGCGAATGCGGCAAAAACATTTTAAGTACCAAAAAACCGCCATCTAGCTGTACACAACCAAACTACCTAAATAAGTAGAGAAATTGGCCTGAAAAAGCAGCTCTACAACCACGTTGCGAATGACAGAAATACAGCGTGAATAGGGATACCTGTTTGGTAGCTATCATCATAGATGGCGTTGTTTATCATTATAATGAAAACTGCAGCGGCCCGGAGTACGAACATGCGAAACCTGCGGTAACGTAATCGAGTAGTAAACTTTATCGAGAAATTTGTATGTCGTTTGGAACAGCGCCCGCTCGTGAGTGTATTTGGAACTAAAATTTAGTATGAGGTTTCTCGACTTCGATATGATAACGCGTTAACGATACGCAGGATTCAAAATCTTGAACTTGAAGGGTTGCGATACTCGCAATCTTGCTATTTTTCTTAGTAAAATATAATCAGCATTATTTTATTTATATTTAATATTTTTCATGCAAGTACGGCTATATATTCCTTTTGCGGCGTTAGTCGTCTACCTAAGTACATCTAATAGGTACTTCTTGTATAGCACCGACTAAAGTACTTACCTAATTGTAAATTATAACAGAATTTTGATAACTAAGCCTTGAAGGTAATAATGATAATGGAACTTGTTTGAGGTCTATCTGTCAATTTCCACCAATCATGCCAGTAGCACAGTCTATACAGTCGTCTGACGAAGGCCTCTAGACAGGTCAAACGTGCGGGGGGGTGCGGGGTGCAGGGCGGGCAGGGCAAGCCCCCTTGCATACGCCGCCACTGCCCGATTAGTTAGAAACTTTCGCCCTCCTTTGGTGCTTTGGCCATGCGGTTGCGGTGTCGGCATTTACGCAAACATCAAAGGCGTCGGACCACTGGTAGGTATAAGCTCTTTACACTGTGCCGGTAGCTTGTATCTCATTGGTAAATAGACCTAACTCGACACTAGCAATCCTAGGGGATTTTTGACTCGTAATGGCCCTCATTATCCTCTATGGTGTAGTACGTATTTATCAGCTTTTGTGAAAGTGAGTAACATGGCGGTATTATTCTGCTAGTCTAAGTAGGTACTCGTACCTACTTACTTATTTCAAATTCAAAACAGTGTTTAATTTTCCAGATATCTAATTATACGTCTCTGAGTGCGGTTGTTGACGGGTGCAGACTTAAAGCCCTTACCTTGCCATAATATCGTAACGACAAGACATTACCAGAGGCAATGGTGTAAATACTCATCACATCACATTCTTCGTAATTTTTTCACCCAATGCCACTATCATTGATCCATCGTGGGAAACTTTCGCTTCGTTATTTGTTCTGAAAACAATAGAATAGTTAATAAACGTGGAAGTTAGAGGCGTCAATCGTGAACTGAAGGGACGGAAGCGAAGTGATTGAGTCACGTGATTCACATTAGCTATTATTTCCCAAGACGGCATTATAGTATAGTACAGTTAGCAGCAATAGTAGCTATTAAGCAACGGGACGGGCTCTTATGCTTATAACAATAGAGGAGTGCTTAGATCGTTGTGAACACTTTGATCGCTTAACTACAATTGCTGCTGACTGTACCGACATGACACTTTGATATGATAAAGCATGGTCATAAAACGTAGATTCAATTTATATTATTAAAATGTATTTTTGGCAGTAAAAAAGTGAGACAACTAACCACTCTGCTATTTTTAATTAAAGCCAGCACTCAATCCCTTTTTTTAATTGGGAAGCAAAGATACCTCAAAGTTTTAATTACAATTTTAATTTTAATTGCGGAAGTACAGTCCGCGCGCAAGCTCAGAGGGATCGAAGATTTTTTGATTATTCGCGTTAAAAAAACTGTATAATTATGTATAAGAGTAATACTGTACACCAGAAATGGATACCTAACCGTTGGAAATGAACACTTCAATATTTATAACATATGTGTAACATGGTTAAAAAAGAATCTCCTATTCTATTCTATTCTATCGGGGACAGGGTTTGTTTTATCTTATCAAACACATTATTCTAACATCCTTATACAATAATTTCACTAGCTCATTTAAAATAACAACACTAGCTCATTTAAATAATAACAGTAGCATATTTCAATAATTATAAAATTATTCTATATTGTATGTGCTTATTAAAAATTAAAATAAAACCCAGGCCCGATTCCTCAGAGCTTGCGCGCGGACTGTAGAGTTATTTTTTAAACATTGTCATATACGCGTGGTAGGTCCCATAATGATCTGGCCTAACTAAGCATTTGCAGTGATGACAAAATTAAACTCAAATTGTTTTTTAATGTAGTTTTCTTGAATATCGATACATTTTTGACATCTGTGAATTGATATTTTAATACCTTTATAATAGCAGGTTGAAAATTTGTCTTTAAAAAGGCCTAAAATGGCCAACTGTAAATTTTCTTGATAAGAAAAAAAAATCTTGCAAGTCCCGCTTCAAATTAGGATATAAGCGACTGATTGTAAGGGTTTCATTTGTATTATGCGACAGTTGGTTGACCTCTATGAATCATCAGGCATGGACTGCGGCCTTCGCAACAGCGGCAGTGTGGACGGGCGTGTTAACGTGGAGTAGCAACAAATCTTCTGTCACCTTACCTCAACATTTTTTTTTAATAATGGCCCGCACGTTACGAAAAAGTGAAGCATTGTATTCACAATTTATAACAACGTCGCATTTTTTGAAATCAGCTATCAGGATCCCTTGACAATCCCATAATACTGTGCACATGTGCTTTTTCTTACGTTGCTGCACCTTCGCTATTCTGTGCGACCTCTGGTTTATAAAATACTACTTCTTTTACTCGCTTTTGCTCTCAGGATAGTAACAGTGGACTGTTGTTTCATTTCCAGTCACTAGTTGCCCAATCACGTTCGCAGGGTTCACACAACAGAGGTTCAGATATACAGAAGAAAATCTCACTTTTCTTCTTTTTGCATTGCTGACAGCAGTTTAGGCACCCAATTTGGCCCCACCTTGCCCTTATGAACATTGTCCTAATTGGGATGATAGTCTTAGGTTTTAGAAAGTTCATGCCTTGCTGCTACTTCCCTAACCTTCAATCGGTAATCACTTAAAACTTATTCCTCCATGAGAGCCACATTTTCTGAACTCTTTCTCTGTTATGTGGATTATGGTCGACACAGGTATGGAGAAAATCCTTTACGCCTGTGTTTATCAATCGCACAGTGGAGATGGAGAGACAATCAGGTTGTTCTCTTATCTTAGCGACTCAGCTGAGGTGGCCCTGCAGCAGTTCCCAACGGCGCAGCTTGTACTTCTGGGGGATTTTAACGCCCACCACCAAGAGTGGTTATTCCCATTCCAGAAGAGCGACCATGCTGGAAGAAAAGCACATGCTTTTGCATTGTCGCCTAATCTCTCGCAGTTGGTGACGTGCGCTACGCGGGTTCCTGACGCTGATGGCCATACTGCCAATTGTTTTGACCTTCTACTGACTACAGAACCTGACAGATACCAAGTGTCGGTTTGTGCTCCTTTAGGAACATCCGACCACTGTCTGGTAAAGTCTGTATCTGTCCACTCCCCAACCGACTCTAGCCCTCGGAGCATCAGGCGAGTATGGCGATACAAGTCAGCAGATTGGGATGAGATGTGGCACTTCTTCGCTTCCTATCCTTGGCGGAAAATGTGCTTTAATTCGGAAAATCCATCGAGCTGCGCAGACGCGATTGTTGAGGTGATACATCAGGCTATGGAGTTGAGCCAAGTCGGTCGAGGCGAACTTTTGCCGCTCGTCGCTTCCGCCACTGCAGAAGGCTGACGATTCACTTGCGCATTCTGCTAAGGAGGAAGCAGACTTGTTTGCTTCTCTATTTGCGGAAAACTCGCGTCTAGATGCTGCACATCACTTACCTCTAAGCATACCTCGTTGCGAACATAC
Source organism: Clepsis dumicolana (assembly GCA_963691665.1). Taxonomy (NCBI): domain Eukaryota; kingdom Metazoa; phylum Arthropoda; class Insecta; order Lepidoptera; family Tortricidae; genus Clepsis; species Clepsis dumicolana. Next base: position 7,927,708 of record OY829508.1, on the reverse strand, counting down.
AATGAGAGATGTTCGTATTCGGCAAAGCAAGGTCCTCAAGACGCTTCACACACTAGACGTGAATAAGGCGAGTGGCCCTGACGGTATTCCAGCTATTGTTTTGCGGACCTGCGCGCCTGAGCTGTCTCCTGTCCTAACAAGCCTGTATCGCTTCTCTCTGAGCCAAGGTCTAGTCCCGGAGTCCTGGAAGGTTGCGAATGTTCAATCTGCAACCTGTGCCGAAAAAGGGAAGTCGTGCCAACCCTGCCGATTATAGACCCATTGCAATCACCTCCATTCTCTGCAAGATTATGGAGCGTGTATTGAACAACCGCCTTCTTTCGTATCTTGAGGCCAGTGATCTCCTCAGCGACCGACAATTTGGTTTTCGTCGGGGTAGATCCACTGGTGACCTTCTTGTGTACGCAACGCACTTGTGGGGCGAGGCCATCGAGAAACACGGAGAGGCTCTAGCCGTCTCTCTAGACCTCTTGAAGGCTTTTGACAGGGTTTGGCAAGATGGGCTTGTAGCCAAACTTCCTTTCTACGGGATTCCTGGTGACTTGTGCACCTGGATAGCTGACTTCCTGCGGGGTAGGTCCATTAAGGTTGTGATCGATGGCTGTTCGTCCGACCTTATGGACATTAATGCCGGTGTTCCTCAGGGGTCAGTGCTTTCTGCCACTCTATTCCTGCTGCACATTAACGACCTGTTGGTGTATCCCGGTATTTTTGGGTACGCCGATGACAGCACAGTGTCGGAAAGATATTTGTCCGGTGCACGGGCTAGTAGCTCAGAGACCAATGCCCTTATAGATGCTATGATGCGGTGTCCGATTGGGGCGAAGCCAATTTGGTCGATTTTAATGCCTCGAAAACTCAGGCTTGTTTATTTTCCACAAAACGGAGTCCTTTGAACCTGGCTCCAACTTTCTGGGGTGTGCCTGTGCCGATATCCGACCACCTTCAGCTCCTTGGTTTAGATCTCTCGGCTAAACTGAACTTTGGGAGTCACATCGAATCCTTGGCGAAAACCGCCGCGAAAAAGCTGGGTATCCTTTCCAAGGTTAGGCGATACTTCACTGCGGAGCAGCTCCTCAGTCTTTACCGAGCCCAAGTCCGGTCTTACATGGAGTATTGCTGCCACCTTTGGGACGGTTCTGCCCAATATCAGCTGGCTGCTTTGGATTCCGTGGAACGGCGAGCGAATAAGCTCATCGGCGACGTCTCTGTGGTGAATTCCTGTCACCAGAGCCTTCGCCATCGCAGAAGAGTAGCTTGCCTTTCGGTATTTTACAAGCTACATTTCGGTGAGTGTGCTTCAGAACTTCACGACCTTATTCCACCAGCTCCTTTCTTTCACAGGTCGACCAGAAGTAGGCGGGGTCTCCACCCTTATGTTGTCAGCATTCTCAAAATCCGCACAAAGCGTTTTCGCTCTTCCTTCATCATCCGTACGGCTAAGGAGTGGAATTCCCTACCTGCGTCTGTGTTCCCAGAACACTATAATCTAGCCGTTTTCAAGTCTAGGGTGAATGGGCATTTGCTAGGCAAGCGTGCTCCATCGTAGACCACATCTTTGCTTACCATCAGGCGTGATTGTGGTCAAACGCAAGCCTATAGTGTATAAAAAAAAAACTCAGCATGTCCACCGGTAGACCATCATGGCCCAAGTCTTCAAAGGCCTCCCGCCCCAGACGAAACTCTTCCACCCAGTTTTTCACGGTGCTAAGGGAAGGCGAAGAATCCCCGTACACACCCTCCAAACATTCTTCAATTTGGGCGGGAGATAAACCTTTTTTTAAACAAAATCTTACGCAACTTCGATACTCAGTTTTCGACATTTTGAAAAACCTCCGACTTTCTTCACTCCATGTGGTCTAAAATAAAAAATATTGCGTCCAGGTTGACACTTTTTCGTTTAGATTACTCTAAAAGCACGTGCTATAAGATGTAGTATTACACATTGCCATAAGTTGAATGGAAGTATATTAGGCCAGGTCATTATGGGACAGCCTGGTACCTAGATTTTTTACGTTCGATGAGCTGAAGTGGCATTTAAAAGCGGTGATTTATAAACATTATTAAATGAAATTGAGCTGTGCAAATATGGCTAAAGCCATTAAACATACACGAACCTTGATATCGATTGCGATAAAAGTTGGTATTGTCTTCTTTTCCTTACGAATAGAACAATAACTCAAATCCCAGCTTTAAACTGATGTCAAGACGGACAATAACAAACAATAAACTATTTTTATAGTGATGCTGATGAAAACAAAAATAACGGAAACAAAAAGCTTCTACGCGCTGTAAAAATAGCTAAGTCTCATATTTTTCGTAACTTTAATTTTATCACTGTAACGTAACGTAACGTTAACGTAACGTTAAAGTTATGTTTACAAAACCCTTACACGCATAGTCATAATTATCTACAACATTAAACCAGCAGAATGATAGTAATTCCTAGACAAAATTAAGACTACGTAAGCTCTGTTTTATTCGATGCTTTCTTGTGTTGTATTATTTAATCTGTTAATACCACTTCGAGTTATGTTTGCAAAGCCACACCGTGCCATGTCAACGCATTATCTCGTTTCTTAGAAGCATCCCGCCTCACGTTACACCATCAAGCTAATGCTTACTTCTTATCAGTACCAAGGAACTGCCTGCTTGATAAGCTGTAATGAATCGGTGTCAACGACACCTATGCAACCTTTTTATGCTGGGTATAAAATTTAATGATAATTATGCTGTAATAAAGGTGTAGGCAGCTACTGCGACACTCCGTGCAGATAAATGAAAATTAGTAGTTATTAGCTGTAACATTTTAGTCTAATGTTGTAGTTAAAGCTGCTCAAGTTCATTTGCGTGAATTATATTTATTACGCGTTTTCATGTTTTTGTTTCGTTAGGTTATTAATGTTATTTCAGTCTAAATTTCCACGCAGATAATTATTTTACTAGTAACATTCGGTTCTGTATTTAATGTGGATTAGGTAGGTATGTTTCATGGTATTTTCGCAGACTGACAAGGTAATAGTTTGAGACACCACCCCTGCAAAATGACGCCTTCGAAAACTACAAATCATTGTCTTTAATTTTTTTAATATTATGGCGAAAATCACAATACAACTCACCTAATACTTAAGCTCAGGGCAGGATTCGTAAGCTTCAATAGGTACACACGCTGCCGGCTGACGTATTCTAAACTATCATCAAATTTATTTTGTTTGAATTCCGAGTATTTTTAGCCAGTATTCTTACAAACAACCATTTTCCCCAGGGATCATAAAAAGGAAATCTAACACAGGTATTTCTTAACACGGAAATGCTTTTACAATGTACCGTCTCTTGCCAGAACACTACCCTATAGCACGGGGAAAGGAATTGGGTGATTTATAATGGAGAAATCAGTACAAGTTTCTATAAACTAAAAACAATTACTTTGCTCATAAATTAATATGGACCTCCGCAAAGTAACGCCTGATTCAATAATTTACAAGTTTCTATGTTTCTTTGCTTTTTAATTAATTCGATAAAAAACATCATTATCTGTGCTTTTTTATTTATGGTGTAATTTTTACTCTTCATAAAATGTTGCAAGGTATACAATAACTATTTACAATTAAACGGCTGAGTACGAATCAACCAGCAGTCAATCACTTTTACAGCTTACTTTAACTATGATTATGATCAATTGAATTAACTAACTACAAATTAAGGTAAAGACCTGTTAGACTCATTATACCTAATAAGTAGATAAACTTGCCATTAAATGATTTGCTACTGGTGAAAAACATAATTAACTTGCTGATACAAAAACCATGCTGTTTTTAAAAGTTCGCCCCATAAAAAATGCTGCAATACTAAATCTAAACACCGGCCAAGAGCGAGACGGACTAGCGTACCGAGGGTTCAGGGCCACCATCAATAAACTTTTTGCTACTTTTAAATTTATATTCGTTCAATGTAGGATATCATAGACGGACAGGCGGACAGCGCCACCTATTGTACTATAGTAAAACTAATATATTTCTTGATGATTTCTGTAAATCTATGCTTTTAGAGACATCGTTTTATTTGTATAATAATTTCAGATTTTTCTTTCTGAAATACCTCAGTTGGCCTAGTAACACCAGTTTAAATTTTCAAGAGCCTCTTTCAGACTCTGTTGCGATAATATAAAATATATTCTGAATTACTTTCGATTCGCAAAATACTTGGGTAAGCATTATCTAAATCTGTTCCAAATTTCAAGGCGATAGCATTCGTAAGTAGTGAAATAACATGCTGTGACGACCAGATAGAGAGACCGAGTCACATCATAAAGGAAAGGAATACGTTTCTCATAGAAATTATTTCCAGAATTCAATATACTATACTGATGTTTTTAAAGCTTTTACGTCGCGACCCTTTAGCATGGAATAATATATTTTAGCAACCCCCTGTGCCCTCCAATGTCAGAAACTGTAGAGCTTAGAAGTCTTTGCCCAGCAGCGGGTCATTTTAGTTTACTAATTATGAGGGGACTGCGCCCCCCCCCCCCCCCTCATAAAGCTTCGAAATACACTATACAAAACGAATATTTTCTTGTCCCGTCTGGGGTATCTCTTGGAGTACCTACTTAAATAAATAATCAGCAAACATTAGGTCATAAAGTCGCCCTTAGCCTATAAAGATCAACATAAAGAAGTGACATACATTACGTGGTTAAGTGGCTAATAAAGCATTATTGCCTCGTATGGTATCAATGACGAGGCGGAACACGATGCTTACTTAATACTTTATCTCTTAACAAAATCAAGACTTCCCGTTGTCATTGTGCGTTGGCTTTAATTTAGAATAAACCCACGTTAAATGGTGCTTAGTTACGTGACACGCAGGCGCAGCTCTGCATTTCGATGCACGGTCTGCATTCCGACTGCAACGCAACTGCATGTGTGTAAGTTTAGTCGCAACTAACTAAGCTACGACTAAATAACATCACGTATTGATGGTATTGGATTGCAATTACTCCCAAAAAACTGAGACTAAATATTGTTTGCATAATTTCATAACGCGTTTCTGATTTTTTTGGATTATACTTATTTAGTCACAGTAATTTATCGATATCAAAACACTCCTGCAACTACATATGAACGAGAAAAGATTGAACCAAATATACTCGTGAAATCGGTTGAGCACGAACAGATGTTTTTTTTCTAAAACGAAGCTGACTTGACCAAAAGGAATTTATTAGGGCCAAGTCCATGAGTTACAGGATTTCATGTAGCCAACCGGGCATGACGCCGATCTACAGCCCTTCCGGGTCAAATCGCAGAAACGATTCCGAGTTCAATTTCCTGAAAAACACCTCAAATCCTCACTGATTTGGAGAAGTCTTTTGAAAGTCTTACCATTCACGTCCTAAGCTATGTCAGAAATATTTGTACTTGTACCGCAAAGATATCTGAAATTAACTTTGAGGGTTACGTACTCTTGAATTTATCCCTCGGAAAATACGTTTTCAGTTTCTGGTTGTATTGTTAATTACTTACGGCCTTCGACATTATAATGTTGAAACATTGAATGAAGGGATCTATAGGTAGTGTTTGTACTTAAACACAGTACAACAATAATAGCTACTTTAAAGGGTTTGCAAACAAACATAATGTTTTACAGCCAGCAACAAAGCTTGTATTTAAAATTATTTATGGTTTACTCGCTTTTTAGGTTTCCGTACCTCAAAACGAAAAAACGGAACCCTTATAGGATCATTTTGTTGTCCGCCTGTCTGTCTGTCTGTCTGTCTGTCTGTCAAGCCCCTTTTTCTCTGGAACGCGAGGAGGTAGGATGCTGAAATTAATATCAAATACTCAAACCTGCGGTCTCTTGAAGCTGTGGAAAAATCAAGCATCTAAATCAACGCAATCAAAAGATACAGTCATTAAAAAAGTCGTTTCCATACAAATTGCCGTTTTTTGAAAACCTTAAGGGTACTTCCAGTTGTCCAAGAAACTTGAAATTTGGTATGAAGGTAGCTCATATAGTACAACCACTCAGAAAAGTCTCAAAATCTTAATTTTTTATGTCTGTCTCTAGATTTCGAGGACCAATATAAGTTGACCCCACACTGCGTACATTTTGCTTAGTAGCAGGGCTCTGCTTACACTGGACTTCTTAAAACACTAGGGAAAAGCGTTAAAATCTTTCTACGGAGCCCTGCTGCGCGAGTCCGACTCGCACTTGGCCTGTTTTTAATATACGGCGTTATTTACAAGCAAGAAAATTGCGTTTTATAGTACCTACTTACCTATACATATGTGTAGACGCCAACATTGCGAATAGTTATCAAAGATAACTTTGTACAGATTGAAGTATTACTGCTATCATGAAGATACAATATAAACTCGTTATGCTAACTTTACAACAACGCTTTTTTTAAGAAATCGCATCAGGTACCTTCGGCCTAAGACCTGCTCCTAATTTCTACAACAGAAATAGTGTTCCGAATATTTTACAGTTGCTATGAAAACGGAACGCTGACAAATGAAACATCGTGTATTTATACATTATGCAAAACATCATCCGTTTAGGGCAAATTACGAATATGTGCCGGCCTAAACAATGGACGTACATTATGTACATTGTATAACAATTTGCACTTCAATTTTACAATGAAATCCCTGGGAACCCATTGTCAGCACATCTGCGCTGAAGATTTTAGTGTCACCGAAATTGTGTTATCGCAAGCATTTTAGAGGAAGCGGTATGTCGTAATACAATATGGGTAACAAACAGTGAACAATCTCGGGGACGCTATTCTTAGAGCGTTCTTTTAATTATGTGCAAAAGTTTCGACTTAATTATTTCGATCGCGTAATTGACCAGATTATGAAGTGTAAGCTAAGGATATAAATTTATTTTTGTAGATTTAAGTAATGTTTGTCAGGTGTGTAACTTACCTACATTTTATAGCGAAGTATGCTAACTAGAACTAGGTATACATTAAAAATATATACCAAAGGCTTTACAATTTGCTACGTGTGTACACCTACGTCAAACAAGGTGGTTACTTAAATAACAGATTTCCTGTAGCAAAGGTTACACCACATGAGGTTAACGTTGGTATGCAAGCTATATATAATTTACAGGCACGCATGAACGCCGTCAAATTCATACTCCAGTAATCATGTGGTATTCGATAATATCCATAATGAAACAACCAGAGTAGTAGTCGTCAGAATTGACCTTTTTCTACTGCAAAGATATTGCGCAAAACGTTGGAATAAAGTCAATAAGTTATTTTTTGTTTTATGTGCAATAAAGAGATATACATACATACATACATACAATATTGTTGTCTTGAGATAAAAGTTATTAACCCAGAAGAAATCGCGTTTAGATAAGATTGTTTATGACCTGATCGAACTCTTTGCATGGTTCGTTGGTTACTGTTTGATATTACTCATTATAGAGTTTTTGGTATTAAATAACGGTAGCATGTTGGTCACAATAATAGCTATTTAAACTTGCAGTGCAAGTGATCATAATTCTAAAGTTGTTAAATTGAAGTCATGCATGCAGCAGTTGAGAATAGGCCCCCACATTGTATGTGTCGCAAGGCAAGTGGAGTGACAACACAGGCTCGATTCGTCGCTGCATTGTGGTGGCACAATGGCAAGCAGGTCGAGCACAGAACCCCGTTAATGGGCCATGAAGACGCGACTCTGCAACCTGCCAACTTCACAATGCCTGTAGGCCGCAGTTTGGGCCGTACTGTCTTTGGCACAAATGAATAGTTTAAATCTCATTAGTATACAAAAGCACCAGTACCGAGGCTCGTTCTCCATTTTGATAAGTCAACTTAAGACAGTCCGTCGCTATCTTTACGGCAATGCATAAATTTCATTTTAAAACTTCGTTAATAAGGCAAATTGTTTAAGCTTGGCTGGTGTTCTTGATTAAAAGACAAATTATAAATAAATTATGAGGATAAGTTTAATTTCTGTTTTGATAAGAACATTTTGTAACTTGAACAAGTATAAAAAAAAACTTTTTTATGTTAATGCTACTTAAGTCTCGACATCATCATGAAGGAAAGCCCCTCATTTAAATGCGAGGTTGGTACACCTGTGTGAAAAATAAAGTTCCCATCATATTTCCTTTTAAGTGTCTTTAGAGAAAAGTAAACATTTTTTATTTTATTTTGCAAGCGCTAATGCATCTGATATGAAAGGAAGTCGTCAGTCGGCCGGCGCGGAAATTGTGTCGCATTAGGGGAACATTAACACTATAATAACAGAGACACCTTGTCCCTTCTATTTCATAACGCCTTGGAGCGCGATCCTTGCCGAGATATTAAAATTATGGGAAGTCTCAGTCTGTCGCTGGAGCTATTTTTAACATTTCATCCCGACAGGGACCGGTCTATAAATACGGAATGCGTAACTTTCATCACGAAGCTGACTTTCTTAGAAAGACACGATGCGATACAAAATCAAACATAATATCCAGCACTATATCCATGACTGCTAAAGCAATTTGTTAAAGTCACTTAGTCACAAGCAAGGCATTTATACATAATATATGTATAGACATTGTGACCTTGGGTATTCAGTTCGAATGTTTATTCAGCCTTCAGAACACACCTACAAAAAGCAGTTTTAGAGGCAGGGCTGAGGCGATGACTGGCTATTCTTACTCGTCCGTGACTTGTACCTAATGCCGTGAAATCGAGACAAAAACTATAAGAAAGGGTGTATTTGGGTTTCTCACCAATACGTAGGGACTCATTCTGTTGGAACTGTAAGTAAAATCACAAGTAATACTTTATGTTTATTTTACAAATAACGATTCTTCCTATGTGTGTTTCCACTCACTAGCATTATTTACCTCAAGAAGTTCAAAGAATTCTTTGGTAATTTGATGTAGAGGTTAAACAGTCAGTCCCGGTATTCATCAAAATCAAAAGATCGCCGCCGGATTTATTCGACTTTAAGACTCAACTAAACCACCATTAACAAATTTCACTCCATCATCTTGATAAATACTTTAGTCCATTAAAACCGTTTAACTCTAACTGGGGCAAGTACTCCTGAATGGCTATACATTTTCTGGAATACCTTACCTATAGTCGAGGGTGTTCCTAATTCAGAACATTCCGTTATCAACTCTCGTAAAGTGGATTGGTTCGGGTTATCGAATTCGCGAATCCTCTCTCAAGTGTATTGGCACATTGACGTGATAAATAAAAATAGAACGCGTCTCCCGTCCGTATAAGCTGATTGGAATGTGTTTATTCTGCGTGAAGTTAGAAATGTTTAGTTGAAGAACCTATCTTTCGCTACCTACGCGTCAAAGGTATCACATAGATGTTAAGCAAATATTATAAAACAGAAATCTGTTGTTTTAATAAAATTTTACCAATATCATCACCAGTTTTTTTGTCGATTCGTTTTTGGGGAATTTATAGAGAAAAAAAAACGAAAAATGCTCAAAAATAACACGATCTTCGTGACATTTTGTGATCTGGTTCGATAATTATAAGTACCTACAGGTTTTTCTTGTCGATTAGTTTTTTGAAATAAAAAAAAAACAGAAGATGTTCAAAAATTATGAGGTCGCCACAGAGCCAAATAGTGTTATTTTCTTTGTTCAGAAAAGTAGCAAGAAATTAAGGTCCTTAAACATCAGAAGATACAAAAGTTTCTGGCCCCTATTATTAGTACAAGGATTTTTTCCTCTGCTTTCGTGCTGACATTATCTAACACAAACACGTGCAATCTCACAAAAATCCAAACCTGTGCACCACACTCCACATCCCACACAGATATTTAGACGTGACTGCTGATGGAACTGTCGTTACTCAACGCAAAATAGATCTATCGGTAGTTCACTTTTGTCTCGTTTTTTATATGTATAGTTCGTTGCTATTATGATGCATGAATTATGAGCATTGCATTCCAAAGTAGCAGTGCATATCGTTGCGGTGTCATCACCAGAGCGCGGTAATTTACGATACGGGTGCGTGCGTGCAGGATTGGCTGCGATTCGATGGCGCAGTAGTGAATGGGTAATCTAAGTTTGAAGGATTGGTGCATTATCGCTCTAGTTTGCACACTTCTGCCAAGCAATTCAATGGTCTGTGAAAACTTCCCAATCCGCACGGGCCCGCGTGGGAACTATAGTCAAAGCCCTCTCATTCTGAGAGGAGGCTTGTGCCCAACAGTGGGACATAGAAAAAGGCATGGTGACGATGAGTTTGAATTAAAAATTAATATACGACAGACCTCAAGCAAATGCCAATACCTACATTTAATTTTTTTTTTCTAACATTTATTTATTTATTTATTTATTTATTTCAGTAAAATTACAAATTAGACTTACAGTTAAAAAAAAACCAAAACGCCTAACTCATTAGATACATGCCAAAAACAACATAAATTTCCTTTGAAGTGTTCCCCACCCATCAGCGAACACATCAGCATCTCGGATCTCGGACAAAAACTCATTCAACAGTGCTATCGCCCTGGCCGTCGGACTGTTCCCGGCCCTGCGAGTCCTGAGCCCGGCCAGCGCCGCGAACAGGTGGTGGCGGCGGCGCGCTCCCGCCCTCACGTACCGCTGCGGGACGAATAGCGTCATTTGCTGTAGTGCCAAAGGATTGTTCACTTTATTTTGCAATAAAGAGCAGTAATGTACAAGCAACTGTAACTTCCGCCTGTGGCTTAGGGTATCCAGTCCAACCATGCCTGACACAAAGAGTGATGGGAACAGAAATGGGTAGTAGCCATACATTCTCTTGTATAGGCACCTAGCAAACTTTCGCTGGACTCTCTCTATGAGCAGATTATACTTTGATTCCAGAGGGTCCCAAACTATGCAATTGTATTCAAGCTTACTTCGTACAAAAGCATTATACAGAACAATAGACACAGTGACATTTCGGAACTGTGAGCCCGCTCGCATTATAAAGCCCAAGGCTCTACTGGCGTTTTTGCATGCTTGGATGATATGCAGGTGAAAATCCAGTTTTTCATCCATGATCAGGCCTAAGTCCCGAGTGCTGGGAACCCTGTCCAGTGGGCTGCCCTCCAAACTATAGGAATAATCAACAATTATCGGGGAACGCGAGAATGAGATAACTTTGCATTTCCCTGTGTTAAACGACAATCTGTTGACACATGCCCAGTTAGATACGGCGTTTATGTCCGATTGTAGCGCCTCACAATCAGAGTTATTATTTATAGCTGAAAACACCTTCAAGTCATCGGCAAACAAGAGGCATTCAGAATTACTGACGACCGTTGGGAGATCATCAACCATTATAAGAAACAGGGTAGGACCCAGCGTACTCCCTTGACTTACCCCCGACCGGGTATAGAACTCCCTAGACGTGTGGTTACGAATTTGGACAAATTGCCTTCGATCCTTTAAGTAACTGGCGAAGAACATCAAGAGACATTTATCGAACCCAAATGCTGAAAGTTTCTGCAATAAAATGTCATTGTCAACAAGGTCGAATGCCTTTTTGAAGTCAAAATAGGCCGTATCTACTTGGCCGGCTCTATCCATATGTTGGAGGACATAGTCAGAAAAATTGACGTTGTTAGTGACAGTTGACCGCCCAGCGCGGAAGCCATGCTGCGAGTCCGCTAAGTGAGGCGAGATTTGGCAAGTTATTTGTCGGTTAATTAGTCCCTCAAAAACCTTTCCAAATACCGGTAATATAGCGATAGGCCTATGGGATGACACATCAGTAGACGAGCCATCTTTGGGAACTGGCGTCACTCTCGATATTTTCCAGACCGAGGGATATGTCATTTCCTGTATAGATAAATTGTACAAGTAGAGCAAGGGCTGCTCGAGAGCCGACACACAGTCTTTAACTAAAAATATGGGTATGCCATCAGGTCCCGGGGAAGAAGAGGCTTTCAGTTGGCGCACTATTTGACGCAGATCTTTTGAGGTGATTTTGTTTAGAGAAATATTTATATTTTGCTGAGGAGTCTCAAACAAGCCAGCGTTAGGAGCATCTAGAAGAGGCACATTAGCATGAAACACGGAACTAAAGTGTTCAGCGAAAAGATCCACTGCCTCATCGCCACCCACTATTTTACCACAATGAGTGTAAGTATTTATTGGTGTTCGATTATTGCGTAGATTTCGTATATGCCTCCAAAACATGGCTGGCTCTTGAGTAATGTCAGATCCGATTCGTCGCAAATGCTCTCGGTGTGCCAAAGAGATGAGTTCTTTTACTCGAGTTCTATAGTACCGAAACATCTGCTTATTGAACTCGAGTCCATCACTCTTGAACTTAACGAGGTGAAAATGCTTAAGTTTGATGTTTTTAATAACCTCAGGGGTATACCACGACGGGTACCTGTAACGTCGTGGTACACCGGAAGGCAGTTTTTGCGGCACAAGGCGATGTAAAGAGTCATTAAGGATATTGTAAAACATCGCCACAGCTGCATTCACGTTCATCAGCCCACACACGGGAGACCAATCTATTTCGGCTATGTCTTTGTATAGAGCAAGAAGGTCGGCTCTTTTAAAGTTCCAGAGGAAGCTACGCGGGGGAGATGGACCGGGGCCCGTTGCCGGATCAGCTCTCTCACTCGAAAGCACATTCCGCACGGACACAGTCACTTCAAGCGCAGGATGATAAGCATCCAATGGCACTAACGGGTCGATACATTCAGAAACAGCTGTACTGCCGTGTGAGATATTTGTTAACACAAGATCCAAAATGCTGCCGTGTTCGTTGCTTACTGTATTACACTGACTCAGCTGTGAGAAATTAACAAAATTATCGAATTCGTCATTGACATGCGGGCCAAAAGATTTCAAGTTAAAATCACCAATAACTACAACGTCAAGTGAAGGAAATTTACAAATAGCGTTTTCAAGGCATTCTAAGACACTTAAGAATTGAGATTGATTATAATTTGGTGGCAAGTACACAACAGTAACAAGAATTTTAACATCCTTTTTACATAACAAGGCAAACAAAATTTCTTTATCGTCACTCAGTCCATCAATGTCAGCAATTGCTCGTAATTGATATGTATCTTTAGCCGCAAGGAGGACTCCACCCCAGCCTGCATCTCCGGCTCGGTCCTTCCTCAGTACAACAAAGTTAGGAGGAAACAATTCGCCATCACTGACAGAGCTATTAAGGAATGTTTCCGTTACAGCTATTACGTCAGCGTCACATAATTCGACATTATTATGAAAAAGCACAGTCTTCGAACGAAGGCCGCGCACGTTCTGATAGTAGATCTTGAAATCTGCACTGTCTTTAGTTTTTATCTTTATTTTGGGCACGAAAATTCTGTCGCCACGGCTTTACGCAGATATCTTCAGCCCAATTCGCAGGATTCAAGATATGCTCCGCTAACTTGGATGGAACAGTCAGTTTGAAAGAAGCATAATTTCCTCTGGCTTTTAGGGACTCTACTGAACACACATCCTCATTGCAAATTTCTGTTAGGTAAGCTTGCACTTGAGCGACAGTTGTACCCGACTTCACATAATATAGATGCAGGTGACGCAGCCGCTCCGAAGCCTCAAGCTGCGTAGCCCCCGGGGCCGCAGTACCCCGCGTCACGTCTAGAGCCCTGCGCGGACGCTTTTGGACCACTTTCCAGTCAGAGTCCACCGCCACAGGCGCAGATGTGTCTTCAGACTGACTCCGTTCTTGAGGTTGTTTGCCATCTTCATCTACAACTCGATTCGATACCGAAACGGTAGTTATCTTATTTTTGGGCCGTGATGATTTCGGCTTTCTTTGTTGATTTCGCGGCCAATGAACTCAATACGGCGTTATCGAACATCTATCTTTGAACAAACCTGTTAGTCATATTTATAATTAGATGCAAATAATACTCAGTTCAATAAAAAGTGCAAGTGAAGTAATCACATGCAACTTTATAACTCGTTGGTTGTCGAACTGCCCCATAACTGTTTGTACGCAATAGGTATTCTTCGTACTCGTACGCTGTATTATGTGCAATGCATCCGCCCACAGACTGATGAAATCCAAAACGCAACTTGTCCAAATATGTAATTTTACTTGAGGAATTAGTATAGTAATAATTGTACCCTTTTGTACTTCTTTTAAGGCACAAAGAGATAGGTATTTAAACTTTAGAGTCCAGGTAGATAAGTCACAACATATAGTGTAGATGACCGGATAGCCTAAGCAGTCAGAGAACCTGGCAACATACAAATATCTATACCCGATCGAGCTAGATATTTGTATGTTGAATAAGTACGTATTTATCTATATATCTAAGTATGTTTATACCTTGCCCAGTTGGTATCCGTAGTACAGGCTTTGCCTAGTTTGGGACTAGGGTAATTTTACCATGATATTTACCTATTTTTTTAACAATACTCAAGTGAGTACGACCAAAATATTGAGCAATTTGCGAGGTAAAAAAATATTTGATCACCTTTCCTACTGCCATATTACGTTATTTAAGCAATTAAAATTTGCTTTTTTAATGTGGCGCTACCACTAAAAATAAATGCTTCAATTTTCCCGCAATTTTACTCTACTTTTCGTCTAATTATGTTGTAAAACCTAATGTTTTAATTTCGAGATGCAATTTTACGAAAGAACAATTATGCTCAACTTCTTAGCATTCGTTAAAATTAATGAATGCTGTCCCACTTTTCGCCCTTCTAATTAAACTCGAGTCATCCACATCGAGCCTGAGAGCGTAAGTTTTTTAATCAGTAGGTAGATAAAATAATTACTTATGTCATAAATGTTTAGCACATTGAGTCATAATACATGCGTGAAAACGTTAAGGAACACAATTTATAAGACCTTTGGCGACGTATATTTGAAGTTAGTTTCATTACAAAATTGTGTTTCTTTGTTAGTAGGTACTTAATACTTTTACTTCAAAAATATTTTGTCTATAACACAAGACCGCGATTTCTAGCCTGATTGTTAAAAAAACGTCCCTGAAATATCGAACTTTATAATAATTATGTACTAACATAGAGTTTCGCAATTAAGATCCGACAGCTGGCTGTTGCACATGATGAAGAGTCAGAGTGCAGTTCAAAATAATTTTAATAATAACCTGATCTTTTTAATAATACTTGTAGCATACTCCCTTAATTGAATTAAGCAACGTATTACTTAGAAGGGCTTATTACATAAAAGGGTCACGCCTCTCGGCGAGCACTCCACTGAACTTTGTTTCCTCAGCGTAGCCCTTGGGGCCCCGAGAAAGAAACCTTTTGGATGAATACAAACAATCCATACGTATACTTCAACGGGATTACTCGTAATCAAGATCCAATGTTATTTTACCTAGGCATGTCAAAGCAAAAACACATGAAATATGAGTTATTCATTTCTAGTAACATTTGGAACATTTCAGGTGCTTCTGTCAAGGATCTTAAAACATTAAGGTAGATGACCGATCCTACCCCCATAAATACAATACATCTTCAATTTTTTTTCTAGCCTAATAGAGTGTCCCACTGCTGAGCAAAGGCCTCCCCTCCCTCCGCCCCTCGTCTCTGTCAACGGCAAGTTCCTACCAATAAATAAATATCATGGGACAAATTGACACCAATTGACATAGTCTCAAACTAGGCAAAGCCTGTACTATGGGTACTAGACAACTGATAAACATACTTATATAGATAAATACATACTTATATACATATTAAACATCCAAGACCCGAGAACAAACATTCGTATTCATCATACAAACATCTGCCCCGCCCGGGATTCGAACCCGGGACCTTAAGCTTCATAGTCAGTCTCTAACCACTAGGCTATTCGGTCGCCAATCCGTTCTGAATGCGTCAGTCATCCGCCATCTACTCTTCAGTCGCACTATTATTTAGCTATAAGAAAAAATATTACAATTATTTTGCTACACCCTTGCAGGGTAGTCCCAAAATTTTACCTAATTTTATTTTATGTAAGGTCCCTGTATCTGTACCTGTCCCTGTTCCCGACGCTGACCCAATAGTTGGCACCTTCAATCTTAATACGTAGCAATAAAGGTGACAATTATTGGAATTAACGTGTCGATCAGCATTGGGACGTTTACCTTACTGTGCAAAGATTAAATAAATAAGGATAAATAATTCATACCAATAGAGATAACAAGCTGGATGTCAATTATTGGAAATTAGGTGTCAGATATTGGGGTGTTTATTCTTCTGTCTGGACAATTTACATTAAGAAAACACACATTTTCAACTCAAATGAACCTTCAAACAGAATGTCTTTCAAACTTCACATTGAATAACACACAATTCGCTTGAAAGCCTGAGGCTAAATTTACATAATACTGACATTCTAAGTAATTATGGACCATTCTACTCTTTATATCGCCGTCCAACTTTCAGCTTCACACAAAGGATGCCCGTTATTTCGTCACTCCCCTCTGATTATCACATTATCCCATCTTTTCATATATATTCATTTACAAGTCAAAGCATTTCGCCATATTGTGAATCAGTCAGTTCCTCCTCATGTGTGTCCTATTTATTGTCGAACCATTTCCTCAGGAACTTGACGGGCCTATTAATGATATGCAGATTCGTTCAAGATTCAAGCAACGTTTAATAAAAACAAACGCTAGGACGAATTGATGAAGATGACAACCATTGGCGTAGATTGGGCATGCAGGGCATGGGGAAGGGCGGGGGATTAGTGGGTTAGCTTAGCTTAAAATTTACCTATCAGGTATTTAAGTGTGTTCGTGATTCGTGAGTTTGTACCTATAAACTATTAGGTATATTAACAGATGCATGGAACAAAAAATAGTAGGCATATTATACACCTGACACAGGTATATAATATGCCTACTGGGAGGCCTCCACATTTTGTCACCATATCAAATATTGTGTTGAATGAAATAAGGCATTTTTCATTTTGATTTAATTTAACATGAGAATCACTCAAAAATGTTAACTCGCTGCTCTTAATACCAAACTTATAAGATATCCTATACGCGAGTGACTGTACATTCCTTACAATCGAGCTGGAATCCACACCACACCGGCCGCGGGGTCGGCGGTTGCGGCACCACGCCGCTCACCGATGACCTGGAGCCCAAATGTCATCACAAGTGTTGCCGCACCTATGCTCTGAAATGATTTCACCTAAAGAGCAGAAGGAAATTAATGAATGACCAATAGTTGACATTGACACCTCGTCGTCAATTATGACATAAAGTTGCCAACTATTAGTGCCCGCAATGGGACATTTACCTACCCTTTGGAAGAGTTGCCAGGGCGTAGGGGTTCTTACTGACAGGCCCGATGTCAAACTGAAATAAACAGATCACTCAAGAATACATAATAAGTCGAGTGTGAGGAGAGGTTTGATGAGAGGAGTCGGGTGTGTTGCGTCAACTGTAAGTATGAACGAACCTTTACCTCTGTATAGGTAGACGTGATTAGCGTGGTGTGCTACCCTACATCTGACAATAGTAAAAATTACGAAAAAAACGAGGGTAGGTAGTGCCTAGTTTCCTTTGTGACGTAGACTATGAGGGATTTTGGGAAAATATGACGGGATAGGGGAGCGAAGCCGTGGGCGATTACAAACAAGTAACTAATTTTTTTTACGTTACCTCTACGTCGCTAAGAGTAGTAGTTTCAAGTCACTGAATAAGTATTGCAACATTTCTATGCGCTTATATTTTAAATTCCTTCGCGTTTCGTTCAGGAAATTTTGGAAATAGGTACTCTAAATACAACTCGAATAATATTTTTTAGGCATTTCATGTTTTTGTAAATCTTTGCGCGTTCTTTACAGCTGTTATTTTACTAACAGCTACCTACGATTTAGTACCTTTCAGGGTGTTCCCGTTTAGGATCATATTACCCATCTAGTTCCTAGATTATAATATTTTCTCCCAAAGCTTTGTCAAGAAGGTCGTACACCCAATTACGGAGAGGTCGTTACACGATTATTAGTCTGCCCCGTTTTGAGAGCGCTTAACTTAACGACTAGCGATGACATTTTTTGCAAAGCACAAGAGCAATAAACGATTCGCAATAATGGCCTTAAAAGGAGCATAAGATAATGACCTTGTGCTTAAAAAGACGTACCAATATTGATTTTATTAAAACTTACTTCGGCTTATGAGAAGTAAAATTACCGTCCTTGTACAATTTCGAGCCTTTTAGGTAAGGTCCATAACGTTTGAACTATAAAGTATTTTTAAGTAAACAGACTTTAAAATTAACTATCACAGTTTAAGCGAAGACAAAACTTTTATGAATATATTTTTGTATAAGTAAAAACAAATTAATTTGAGGTTTTAAAATAATCTGTTGGGACGTATCTCCTCGTTTCATTGAAGTAAATCAACAGTGCGTGCGGTTGCAGCAACTTCCGTACTTTGTTCGTGTGACAATAGATACTGAACTGCAATGAAAGTTACCTAATAAACCATGGTAAAGGCATTTTGAAACCAAGGGTGTTATTGAAGACAAAGACCTTCCTAAGACAAGTATTTAAGTGAAGAAGAATGCAACAAACGTATCACTAAAATGGATCCATCTTTATGCTCCCGTGTTTTATGTCTGTCGCCTAAAACACTTTAATGAAGATGGAATCTTACATGGCAATGCTACAAATTATGTCCAAAAAACGCTTCCCGTCCACTGCCCGTAAGTGATGCCATTAACAGATGTAGTTTATTTTCAGATGTCCCTCTACTATTTTTATTTAACGACCAGAAGTATGGCCACAGGAAGGTGTAATTAATAGAATAACATTAACAGATCGTTTTTAACATTTAGAGCGGAAGCAAAAATATCTTAACATTAAATATTTATAACTTTGATTCAGTTTTATAATGAGTCCGATGCATTCAGAGGAACGGAACAGGCTGCAGGTGCTTTCTTTAATTTATGACACAGTTTAGGCATTTTATTTTTATCCTTTAATTTCTCACTAACTTATTTAATGGGTAAGTGCATTAAGTAGTTAAAGCGAACGCGTTAATATTTTTCTATATACCTACCTAAGTTAAAATATGACAGTGTGAAACGTAAAATCAAGAAACCTGCAACCAATTAAATGTTCTGATTCGAGGAAGTAATACATGGCGCAGTGATTAACTTTCACAATACAAGTGTAAGTGAAGACCTTGTACATGTAAATTGAACAGCGATACAAAGTGTAGGTACCTTGGTTGGTACGCGCCAATTATAACAACAAATAGTACTCAATTTAAGCGTGTAGTTTTGTCAAGGTTCTAGCGAGTTCTTATGTGAGGTCCTTCGATCAGGGAAAACAAATGAAGGTTGAGATGCAATGTGTGGTAATTATAAAGTTAACCTTCCAATTATTGACAAGTTAATTCCAATAATTGACACCCTGCTTGTCACCTTTATTGCTACGTATTAAGATTGAAGGTACTAACTATTGGGACAGCGCCGGACACAGGGATCTTATGTACATATTTTTTCTTATTGGGACTATCCCGCGCCAAGATGTTCTATAATGCTGTTAAATTTGTTTTGTTACTCAATCAAGTGTCATCCGGATTTTGATTTTAAATCCTACATTTTAGAAGAAATGTTGCATATAGATAGACCATGGCCAGGCGAGGCCCTTTAATCCTTTTTTTGTCCCAGAAAATTTACATAGTGCCCGCGGAATAGCGATAACCGTATTCTATACAGAGAAGTCGTTTATTTACAATATTTGTCCAAAATAAACACAGAAACATGATACCAGCAAAGTGTACAATGTCAGACCGGAAGAAAGGTAAAGTAACAATAAATTATTAGCACCGACCAGGAAACACGGCGAGCGCTTTAACTGATGATGGTATTTAATTACAGCGATGATACGAAACCCCAACCAATCTCGTGTTGAATCAGCTTCCCAGGGTTCTATTGATATTGATAGGTATAGCAAAACCAATGTAGGTAATACGCGATTGATGAGCCATCAACATCCTTACCGAGAGTTACTAGAAAACTTGTCACATCGCAAATCTGTTAGTATCTGTCAAGTGCTACGAGACTACCGATGCGTAGTCATGAATCAAATGGTTGAATTGTCTTACCTCACTTTAAAATAATTAGGTAATGATTTATGGAAAAGTACTTACAGTTTGTTCCACCTAAGTAATAATATCTTTATTAAAGAAAAAAAACCGGACAATTGCGAGTCGGACTCGCGCACGAGGGTTCCGTAGAAAGATTTTAACGCTTTTGCCCAGTGTTTTAAGAATTCCAGTGTTAGCAGAGCCCTGCTCCTAAGCAAAATGTACGCAGTGCGGGGTCATCTTATATTAGTCTGTGTAATCTACAGACAGACATAAAAAATTAAGATTTTGAGAATTTTTTGAATGGTTGTGCTATAAGAGCTACCTTCATACCAAATTTCAAGTTTCTAGGACAACTGGAAGTAACCTTTAGGTTTTCGGGGTCCGGCAATTTGTATGGAAACACCCTTTTTACCGACTGTATCTTTTGATTGCGTTGACTTAGAAGGTTGATTTTTTCACAGCTTCAAGAGACCGCAGGCTCAAGTATTTGGCATTAATTTCAGCATGCTACCTCCACGCGTTCCAGAGAAAAAGGGTTTAGACATACAGACAGACAGACGGACGGACAACAAAGTGATCCTATAAGGGTTCCGTTTTTTCCTGGTAGACTCAAAAAAATTACGTGTAAAAGAGCATTCAACTGCCTATTTGCTGAATAAAATTTTGATTTTTTTTTGAATTTTTTGAATTTTGAATTCCTTTTGAGGTACGAAACCCTAAAAAACAACCAAATTCATAGAAAATCAGATCCACAGCGCAGGCTTCGACCTAATTGTTATTTATGATAATTATGTACTGTAGCTATATTTCTACATAGCTACGTGAACTGTTAACGCATTATTTATTTACGCTAATTTTAAACTCCATCTCGTTTTAAACTCTCTTTGTATCAATCGCTCGAAGGTCAACTGAAAGAGACCCTTTAACTGACAATTTCGCTCTTGTACAGGTATGCTGCTGTCCTGTTATTTGTCAATCTTCTGTTATATTAAAACATTCTGTTTTGTGCTATAAAGTGTCTCACATTCACATAGGTACATACTTACATATATAGGTACTTCTGAATTAGCAGCCCTTAAATGTAAATCACGGCAAAAACGTCCAGACAGATAAGCAAAAAAATGCAATTCAATTGCTGTTATTCCATTTTTGTTCCTGTTAACTTTCAAAACACGTTTGGTCCCATGAGCGTATAAAAATGGTAAGTAGAAAATGTAGGCAAGTGCCGAATGCAAATTTTACATCTTTTTACGCCTCTCGCTTTATTCCCCTTGCTTTTTGGCAGCTTCTGTATTTTTGTATTTCATCTTGTTTGCAATCATCAATGTTTTCCCGCTTTTGTGTTAACTTTTCATTATACAGAAGCGGGAAAAAGTAATTTGTTTTCAAACGCGCAAATTGAGAGAATTGATGAACTTTGGGACGGACGCTGATTTTTTTCCTGTGAATTAGAAATTTATTGTACCTACTTTTTTATTTAACTGAGTCATACTTATAACATTACTCAGAACCTGCTGCCGACGAAGTTCAACTACGACAACATTTTTATTACTCATTTTATCCCGTAAAATTAAATAACTTCAAATTCAGACACGTTATTAATTCCAACAATTCAAATTATTCTTCTTGTTCAACTTAAATCTTTGGTCGGATGGTTTTCAGGCGTACATTTTTTCGCCACAACAAAACGTAACGTGGCATTCCTAGCGATAATTGGCCAGTAATTTTCCGTTCTACCCGGTTCTCATTGCGCCCATATCGGAATGTTCCCGAGATCGTGAAATGCCACCCGACGACCTGACACGCCACTTATTTATAACAGTTTAATACTATTTTACACATCGATTGTGGTAATTTACCCATGTAACGAGTTGTTACACCTAGTTGTGTACCAAACAAATAAAGTAAAAAAAAATACAACAATAATAATAAAGTGTATCTGTTTAGGTATTCCTAGAAAATTATTATGATGGGTATGTAGGTATAGTAACTGTCCATTAGGTATTTAAAAATCCTTTTTTCAGTTGACTGTCGATTATTTATTTGTCCGGAATCCGCGACTGAGGCCGGGCAGGAGTCCGGAGCGTGACTTTTGGTAGTTACCAATAAATCCTTAATAATTTTTAACTAATCACTGTTACCGTAACATTAGCAATTCTTTAAAATAATAGAATGAAACGACTTTCCCACAATAATCGATTGATTGTTGAAAATTTTTTTTTTCCCAAATCAATTAATAGAAAAAAAGAAAAAAAAATTGGTAATCGTTTTTTTACCGTCAATGTCACATCCCTATTGAAAACTACAAACTTCTAAGAGTAGGTACTTGCTCCAATTGCTAATCTAGTACCATGTGCCACGGCGCTCAAACAGCTCCTGTTGCAGATTTTCGAGGCATATCTGGAATAGCAGCGGGGATGATGAACTTGCGTGCGAGTCGTTTTGCATTCTGCGTCTATTTCAGTACCGCCAGCCGCATGCGCAGTAACGCGTCAAACTATGTGCATGCAAGAGGTAGGTATAAGGTATAAGAATTCTTACATTCGTTAATGGCATAACATTTTTGTATGCACTTTTGGAACTATTTTGTACATTATCATCACTGCTACAGCCGGCAGTCGTCCATGCTGAACAAAGGAGTTCCTGAAGCACCTCCAGTTCACAGCGCCTTATTCTGACAGGCAAAAACTTCTCGTGATTTTTACCAAATCATCACTCTATCTTGCGGGAGGCAATACCATCACTTAACCTTCTGGTACGCGATTGTCACTCTAGATAATAATTTTATAAATCTCAACGCTTTCCCACGACTTCCCATCGAAGAATTCCCCTCGACTGACAATCCCATACAAACGCCCAACAAGACTATAAATGCGATCACTACAACCGATCAGACTTACTTAACCGGAAAAATCCAATTACCGAACAATTTCCTTCGTTTCACTTCGTCCTGCGTTCGGTTAAAATCAGGTAAAAGGCTAAGTCCGAACTTAATAGCGCACCTTTCACGTCAATAGGTGCTAAATTAGAAATAGTGGCTCCGCACACCTGCTGCATCTTTATGCTATCCGCTGCCTACGAGTAATATCCATGAATAAGGAATTGAAATTGCTAGCGGGAACACCATAAAGAACGACACGGCTTGCCCTTAATTTGCATTAAGTGATGTAGATACCTCCATAGTTTAAAATTGTGTACTGTATTGACACGAGGTAACGACACCATCGGTTGTGGTGCTGTGGTGTGGTGGGTTTATAGCAAGTGTTTATACTGTCGATGAATATGGTGTAATTTTATAATTATCTTAATGCCTTTGAAGAGATATGTCAGTTGGTAAATAGCACTTTAGCTACCAAACACGTTCATTTCGACTCTTTTTAATAGTAGTAGATTATCTCCTTACTCACCTTTCTGTACGGTACCTTACTGAAAATTCTTATCGCTCGTTTGCGTAAGTTAGGTAATAAAAACTTCGCGTTCTAACTCTCAAGTGCCCTTTTTATTACAACAGACGGTGTGCTGTCAATCTCATCTAATAATATAAAAGTCAACAATTCTTACAGTACGTTCGTAAATCATGTCGTGTTTTCAGAAACGTTTGTTTGATTTTTTAGTCCACCGTTTCCTGTCTCGTCAGCTTTTTTCTTTTTAATGCGGCTAAATCCAGCCACATTCGTTCCCTGGACATTTCCTCAGCACCCACTTCGTTATGCAAATTATGTGATGTTTCTCTCTAAAATTTATGCTTGGCAAATTTTCCTTTGAATTGAATTACGAAGCATATCTTGCCACGATACGGAGTCTATGAATTTCGCGATGTATATTTGCGAAAACCGTTTTTAGTCTAACACATATTTCCTAATGGAAGTCATATGGAACCTTCCTTGATAACAGAAAACACCTCTGTTTTAAATGAAGCATCATTTTAATTTTATATACTTTAGCCCAAAAGCAGACAGACAGTAGGAGGCGCTTTTGGCTTATCTACGCACTATAATTTTTCTGCCACTTTTCGAGGGGGGCGAGATACACACACACGGTACACGTCTACGCTTAATGTCAAAATTCGTTACCTAGGTACGTTCCTACAAACACATACTAAAACAAAACTATCACACAGATGCCAAAAACACGCACACAATCAACAGACCCTGTGAATTTTGCACAGACTTATAATGTAAATTTTTGTAAGAGGGGAAATCGCGCGTTAACATCTAATTTCCTTTCCTGCTCTAAGATATAAGTAGTCACACCGCACACACTTTAATTCAGTACGTAATTTTAAAAGTCAATCAGCAAGCATCCTGCGCGAACACGACAGAGCGCTATCATACTCGTAGCTTACAATATTTGCGTTATAGCCGCGTATTGGCATCAAGTTAATCAGATTATATTAAAGAGACCAGTTAGACGGGATCGGTCGTGGCTCCGCGAGGTGTAATTACATCCGCGGACAAACAAATAAATAAACCTCTCGCTAAGTGATGACAGGATAGTGGCCCCTGATGGGCCCAACTCGAATTATTAGCGAACGTGATCAGAAACGACGATCCGTCATGCGAGCTATAGTTTTAATTACCAGACGCTCAAATTCAATTCGAGGGATGTACGTAATAATTAAATTCTTCGCTATCTGTTTTGCAAACTAGATCCGACTACGTTGCTTGGTTTCATGTTAATTGATACCTATTTATTAAGCAAAACATGTACCGCGTTTATGAGTACGTGACGTGTTCTCGAGCGATGATAACTTCATTTAATAACACATTTTGCATCCGTATGTTTTTAACATAACGTTTTACTAACTTCAAAGGTTAGCACAGTAAATTGATAAACCGTCTAGGAAGAACGATAATTAAACGCAAATATCAACATCGTCATCTTAATCCTTTAAGTCTGAAGCTTAGCAAAGTAACACAAATGTTGATTAACTTTGAAGTTATACAAAACGCAGTTTAGTGTGAGCGTGGCGCAGCGCCGGCGTCGCGCCGGATCGATGCCCGCCGCCGCAATATCTGTCTGCTCTCCTCTCCGGCTGAAGATATGACGCCCCCCGAGTTATTGGTACGACCACATTGGAATACTAAATGCTTACTATGACCAGAGGGTATGAGTATACCCTTTAAGCATACCGGAAGTCATATTGAAGGCGAAGCCTGTGAATAATCACTATCCCGAATAATAACAACAGCTGCGAACCCTCTTTTAGTTAAAGTTGTCCGTAAAATGTGAGCGAAAAGTACTATTTGTATTATAAACCTCTTTCGCTTCACAAACTATTAAGTACTAACTTTTTTTCCTTCTTTGAGAACATTCTATCGTATAAAAAAGTTTTACATGCAAAGGAAACTAAATTCAATCGAAAACAATCTTAAGAAAGATCGGTCCCGACCTTTTCCTCTTTTAACCGTATCAAGTTTATCTGGTTGGCGATAGTAAACACTTTTTCTGTGCTATAGGTAAACACAAGGACGAGAACGAACGCTAAATGAGGGATCAGGTGGCATCAACTGCTGTGTAGCGTAAAGTCGGTCATTGATCTTTATTTTGTTTGCCCGTTTGCCCCCGCTCGGTCGTTCCGACGTCGACTAGACGTTGAGTCTCATTTATTTGCCTTATCCTTCCCCCGAGATAACTGAGTAGTGTTTCAAGGTGTTTACACTTACAAGACACAGAGGGCTTTGACTCTTTCATCTCTATTACACTGCTTGATAACGTTAATTCTTGTTACTAAGTCAGACCAAGTTAACAAGGTGTGTGATGGGAACTCTGCTTGTTTTGAATATTAAAGGTTATGTTTAGTAATGTACTTACAACAAACTAAACATGCTTAACATTATATGACATAGTAAAATTAATGACGAAAAAATACATACCTGTAAAGATTTGCTATTAATAATAGGTGCAAGTATATCATTGAACGAGTGACAGGAAATTCCGATTTTATTATTGATAAATTGGCACCATTGTCGCTCTACCTACTGTATCATAAAATTGTTCGCAGTAGAGTGTCGCTGATAGATATAAATTGTGCTTTGTGCAGAGAAGATTGAAAAATCAACTACAGAACCCCGTCGCAGTCGATATTCCATCGGGACTTGTACAGTACCAGTACCAAACTATAAATAGTTGCCGCACGAAATCGCAGTCGATGTTGTCTTATTTTTTAAGTAAAGGGACTTCATTGTTTATTCACCAAGGTACCTATAAAATAATATAAGAAAAAGTAAGTAGCCAGGTTTAGACGTTTCAAAACACGGTAGGGTAAAGGCACCAGTAATGGACAAGGATCCAGTAATGGGCAATGAGTCTTATTTACGTAATAGAAAATAAGGGACAGTAATTTATTTTATATCAGTCAATTTTCAACCGTATGATCTTTCAATTAAGAACGAAATGTCCATCAATGGTGCTTGTCAACTTAAAGTGTCCAACACAGACACTGTCCTTTAAATTTTAAATAGAATTTTGATATCTCAAACACCTTTAATTTCAAAATTAATATGAATAAGACAAAGCAAACAAAGAAAATACCTACTAACATTGCCACACGCTAAAGCTAAATACGAGTGTGTGACAGAAAATCCGATATTTGGCACATGTTCGCACAAAGCGATCCAAGTCAACGCAACGCAAAAAAGGCAAAAGGTCTGAGGAAGGAAGTAACCAAACGTGATTTCCGGCGACTCGTACGACATGCGACAGGCAAGCGTCTCGTCGGAGCCCATCGGATGTCGGCTTCTCGAACGGCTTCTTTATACAGCGTTTAGTCAATCAAAAACAGATAAAAAGAAAAAAAAATTGAGATGTTAATGTAATTTATTGAATCAGGCGTTACTTTGCGGAGGTCCATATTTATGAACTAAAAAACAATTACTTTGCTCACCCGCGACCAATGTTAATGTTAATGTAGGTAAATGTCCCTCTGCCGGCGTTGTCCCAGTAGTTAGAAACTTCAATCTTAATACGTAGCAATAAAGGTGACAAGGAGGGTGACAACTATTGGAATTATCGTATCGATCATTGAGAAGTTTATTGTAAATGCAATCGTTTGACAACGGCGAAGGTCGCGTGGTTTTTTTTTTGTAGTCTAGATGAACGCAGTCATGTCTTGCTTCAGGTGTTCATAGTACTACGAGTGGCTTCTTGTCAGTTAAGGTGGCTTGACGTACGGAAACGAGAAGCATAAGAAAAATATTAGCATTCGCTCTATTGCCCTACTTATCCCCTACCCGAACAGACAGACACCACAATGACAATATAGGTACATACTTAACACTGTGTTTTTAGTTCTTCCTCGAGCTCTAAAATATTTTACTTACTAGAAAAATACATTGAAACATCTTTTTTATCGAAACCTTACATTGATTGGGTCAATTTTAAAGCATTAGGTAGGTAAACATTTAAAAATAGCACGAGACAATAACAAAAAAAAACTTGCCTTCTTTTATCAATTCGTTGCGTTTTTATAGTCTGATTTTATTCAAACATTATCTTTTTATCACAATTGACTGCTACAAATTGCGTAAGCGTGCCCCTGACGTCGCCAGCTAAATATAAGGGGTCGCGCTTTCGTGTTTCAAGACTGTTGAATGTAATAATAATGTGTATTTTATATTATTTTCTGCGTCACAATAACAATTCTCTGTGACGTCGCGACATAGATGTATTACCTAAACGTACTAGACCGTAACTGCCGTAGACGAGTAACTGCAAGGAAACTATCGTCATAATACTAAAAGTGAATTTTGTAACTAATAGGGATGTGTTACATTACAGTCATATGCTGCGCTGTAGTGAAACCCTCATATAATAAATAACAAACACGACGAAACCATAAGGGTTCTATTTTTGCCATTTTGGCTACGGAACCCTAAAAATGATCTGCTTAAAAATTGCACTGGACATTTATTGTGAAATGTTCTCCAGAATTATAACAAATCCTTTCCATTAGGTGAATGACGACTCTAATGGTGAACAAGATATTTAAAATTGTCGTATATACAAGTGGTCACAGTTCTTACTTCGTCCATTCTTGAGTCTTGAAAATTAACTCACATTTTTTGCGAGCACAACATTATAGTTGGCAATGTTAATTATTTTTATAAGCTTCATTAAGAAACGCATTTTTGAAACAGGATTCTTAACCTGTATTTATATAAACAAGTACTGTACTGCTGACAAAAATAGGTCGGTTTGTAATTTCATGAATTTCAAATGTTTCTTTAACTCCAATTAACATTTCTGAAATTAATTATTTATTTAATTATTAATTATGCAGATAATCATATTTTACATGATCTTAAATCATAGAATATGGTGAGTTTTTTCAATACTACCTACACCTGGGTATTGATAGGTATTGTATTGTACTTAAACGGCACTTTAGTTAATAGTTAAACATGATAGATACCTACCTAAGATTACGCTGAATTTTTAAGGTATGTTTAAAAAAGCAATTAATCAGTTAGCCAATAATTATAACCTTAATTATAACCAAAATGAGTGTTCATAAAAGTTTCCAAAGAAGAACAGACAGCCTGGCGCCCACAGTTGGGAAACAGTAGCGGCCATTTATCACCCGGACCCTGCTTATCGAATTGGCACGACTCCACAAACCAAATGGCGCCGTGGGAGGCTCGACAGTTTCGGCCACTTTTCATAAAACCACTCCAACATAAAGATAAAACATCCTCGCAAACAAGTAAAAAGCTTTCTTGCCAATTTAACGAACATCAAATACTTGTCAATAAATTTATCGCTATAAAGTATCCACGCAAAATATTCCGTAATGATATCGACGCTTGAAAGGAGACATTGACTAAGCGACATTTTGGCCAAAATGAGTTATATACATAGTTGGAACCGCCTCATTTTTCTGCGTCGTTTTGTCCAACTGACGTCTTCCTACGACGACTTTTGATGTCGCTTCTGCATTTTGGATTTCACGAATTGTCGACTTCGCGACAAAATTGTTTACCTTTTTTGAAAAAATGGTGGTTGTCATAATTTTAATATGCAACTTTTGCTCTTGGACAATTTTTACCTTACGTCAACACAGTAATTTCTCCACTTAGCTTAGATTGCTTGTACGTGGCAATATATTTTTATGCGTATGGTATGTTTTTTTCCTTATAAAGAACGTTTTTAGTTATCATTTAAGCCATTTTAACTAATTGTACTTTTTCTCCGAATGGCGCTTGAATAAAAATGCTTCTTTGTTTTCTAAGAATTATTACCGGTTCAGGTTAGATTACCGACCAAGAAAAAATTATGTCCATGGTCAAAAAATCCAGACATTAAAGATGACTGCATTGTTGTGTCCCGGTGTAGAGAGTAAGATAGCCGACGAAATCACGGGCACCAGAGGCATTTCATCTCACCCCTCTAGGTTTTCAACGCATCTGCTATCCTTTTACCACCAGGTGACCCACTTGCTCGTTTACTTGTCTTGTAAATAATGTTTTCTGAACCATTTTTTGGACCTGTTTACATTGGCTTAATACAATTACTTTTTGTGAAGAAATTATTATTTATCATTCAAAATTAATCTGTCATCATGATCATATCAGCTGGAAGACGTCCACTGTTCAATGGGTTTCCATGATTCTTACCAAATCATCCGTCCGCCTTGCGAGAGGCCTACCAACACTTCGCCTTCTGGTGCGCGGTCGCCACTCTAGAATCTTACGACCCTGACGGCCTCAACGGCCATCAGTTCTACGAGCAATGTGCTCCGACCACTAAGGTGAACAATCTGCTGAGCTGTATCAATCAATATCATTTTTTACGGATCTCCGCATTTCTGATTTGCTCTTGCAGGGATACTCCAAGCTTACATCTTTCCATTGCCCTTTGAGTGATTTTGAGCCTTCTTATTAGGCCCACTGTAATTGACTACGTCTCAGTTCCATTCGTCATCACTCACTCTTGAGACACTGGGGTATTTGTGTCGAAAAGATGTTGCGTAGCTTACCGAACCCTGCCTAGCCGAGTTGGATTGGACTGTTGACTTCTTTCTGGAAGTCGGACCTACGTAACTGAATAACTTGTCCCAGGGATATGTAATTGTCGAGTGTAGAGTTGCCAACTTTCAGAGGAGTGGTTATAACATAGTGGTTCGACACGACCTTAATTTTTTTTACGTTCATTTTGAGACCCACTTGTTGAAAAACTCTACTGAAGTCATCGAGCATTCTGTCTGGGTCTTCCATGGTTTTAGCCAAGACCATGATATCATTGGCAAATCGAATATGAGTGAAGTACTCTCGTTAAAGTTGATGCAGAGTCCTTTTCAGTCCAGAATCTTGAAAACGTCTTCTAATGCAGCAGTGAAGAGTCTTGGAGATATGACATCGCCCTGCAACACTATTCGCTACAATCGGATGGGTTTTGAGTTCTGGTCCAGCAGTCGGACTAACATAATGGCGTTTTCGTACAAACACTTCAATGTACCGGTAATTTGGCACCGCTGAAGAGACTTTAGCACAGCTCAGGGCGCTATCAAATCAAATGCTTTTTTATAGATCACAAAATCTAAGTTAATGGCTGGTTACACTCCCCTGTCTACTGTACTACCTGCCGCAGCGTGTGAATGTGATCTATGGTATCCTTTTCTGAAACCACCTTGTTCAGTAGGCTGGAAGTCGACGAACCTGCGTGCGAGACGACTCGTGATGACTCCTGAATACAGCTTTTAGGCATGGCTCAGAAGTGTAATGAGTCTATAATTCATCAGTTGGGTTTTATTACCCAATCCTTTTTGATACAAGCTCTTTTTTCTGACTGCAGTTTTTGTTGACTGTATTTGCTTTAACCTTATACATGTATAATTAAAATGTCAAGTCGATTCCATCAACCGTTGAAGAGTTCCCTCCTGCGGACACAAATCTGACTGGACCACGATAATTTTATAACCAGGTTATTGTATTGTCACCGGACTTACATAAGTATGAAAATTTTCAACCTTCTAGATGATTTAAGTCAGTCAGTTACTGACTTAGTGATTAATAATAGTTCAAAAACCTAATGACCCGTACGTTTTTCTATCTTTCATATCTCAATAAAATGGTTTAAGTTGTAAGTATTTATGAAATTAGAGGTTCTAGGTCTAAGGGGTTTTATTTTATTAAAGAAAACAAATTTAATTATATAAATAGTTATTGATTAGTCAAAAGTGGCTCCAAATGGTTCGTGTAATATAAAACACGGCTGTTGCGCTGCCAGTTCCTTTTTTTTTAACTTATGGCTTGTCAACGCTGCCACGTGTCAATATTATTAATTATAACGACTGAATAAATCGCATTGCAGTATAAAAGTGCATTTTTAACGTCATTCTTGATAAGAATGTTAATCCAACTTTCTAAAACCAGAGTTACTTAAGTTAAATTTACTAGCATACGTCAACTTATAAATAAAGTTTAAGCAGTTTTGCCTCAAATTCCTAATCTTTTTGATCATGGTTAGGTTATTTTTACCTGATATAAATTTGGTATAATTCGTATTTACTAAATTTTTACTTTACTTTGCAAGGTCAACGGTTGTCGGTTAGTACATTTTTCCCGTTTCTACGTTCAAGTAAAATTTACTAAGGGACACTTAACTTTTGAAATAATACTGTTTATGAATAGTTGTAAATGCCACGATGTAGATAATAAAATAAGATTTTCAAAACAGTAACAATTACGCATGTAAGACGATTACAAGAATTTACACGATTTTTTTTCTGAAAAGTCAAACTTTAAACTCGTCTCCTGTAAAGTTACCCATATGTCGCTTAGTCAATGTCTCCTTTCAAGCGTCGATATAAAACCATTACATAATTTTGGCACGAAAATATCAAACGAGGAATCAGTTTGTCATTCTCTTCATTAGCAAGAATTTGCTTTCACAGAAACTTAAACCGCAATACCGAATACCGGCTCAATAATAAAATTAATGGACGTGGTATGGCAGAGCGGAGTGCCAGGCCTTTTACACATAGGGTTACCAGGTGGAAAACAAACAGAAAAGTCATCAGAAAGATCTTTTTTGAGGAAGACCTAGTTTCTAGATTATTATACTTAGTGTCTTAGACGTTCATGTAAACATTAAAGAAAAAATAAAACGATGTCTCGAAACAGCACAGTTTTTCAGAAATCATCAAAAATACGTCTATTCTACATTGAATGCACACGTAAAGTAGCACATGAAATATTACTGATGGCGGCTCAGAACACTCGGTGCCGAATCCGACTCGCTCTTGACTTTGAACTAGCTATTTCTAATAAAATCAGGCCGCAACCCTGTCAAGAATCTAAAAATCCGGACATCTCAGGTTTAATTTATCCCGAGATATGGTAACCCTATTTACACATCAACTCCTGTCGCATGTTAAGTAATTGAATTTGTCGGCTCTTAACCAAATGCATGTATCAGTATCTGCTCGACACCGTACAGTAGGTAGGTACTTGAATACATTAAGGTACTTACACAAATAAAATGGTACAGTTACAGCAAGTAAAAGTTTTCAGCAAGAAGCGTGACAAATTCTCAAACACGGTTTTCTATAAAAATTACACTTTTAGTACCTTCAGTGTAGGTACTTGGGGACTTCTTTCAGTGTTTTTTCTTTGCAAAATCACTTATTAGCGTTAAAGATCTGCGACGCTCCTACTTTCGTTCTAAGTAGGTAGTACCTAAAAAGACTCTCCCATACCTATAGGTATTGTATTAAATACTTACACTTATAATAGGCTATTATTATTATTATCCCTTAAAATTTTATAATTTTCGCAGATGGAGCGTTCCGAATTCTACGCAGATGAAGTCGAGGGCAGCAGCTAGTGTACAATAATGTCAATAATTAAAATAACCCGGAGAAAATACCTCTAGAAAGCGCCTAAAGTGTTACCTAAAGCAGACAAATTGTTCTCATAGGAATTGTTAATTAATTAAACGCTTAGTACATAATATTATATAGGTACTTAATGTTTCTTGTTACCAAAAAAGTACGAAACAGGTGCGTAGAGTTTATAATGTGCCTCATTGGATTTTTACTTGTAGAAAGCATTTGATACTTTTACTTGGTGAATTTCTTTAGCCGATAAAGCCGTAGTACTAATTGTGTTACACTATTGGGTATAGAAAGGAATCAATGCATGATTGTGTCAGCTTGCTAACCGCTGACTATGGAAAAAGTTCCTGGAACTTCGAAGCATCAGCATTGAATAACAAGTAATGTAACGTTGCCCGTCCTTCCGATGTGTCCTTACCAAGTTTACTGTAGAATATAAATTCTGTATTCTAAGTATCCGTTGGGTAAGCTGCAGCGATATACCTACCTACTTGCTAGTGATTTTATTGTACGATTGAAGTAACTACGTTGGAAACTGTTTTTATATTAATCTCCTAATAATTGCGTAGTTTAGCTATAAATGTTAATAAAACCAGCTTTCATCGTGTGTTTCCTTTGCTTTTTGCAAGTATAATATTATTTACTGTATGACTTAATTCATATTAATCACAAAACGCAGATATTACGCAAAGCTACGTATTAAAAGGTAATCTTAGACTTTTAGTAATAAATCGTTGGGTAATATTAATATTTCCGTTTAGGTTTCCCGGCGGGCAAGCACAAGTTTTCGGTAAAAATCTGGAAATGAATGTTAAGGAATGACGAGGCTCCAACAAAAATGAACATTTTAAAAATAAATATTTCGCAAATTAATCCCTAAATCGAAAAATTAACTTTGCACACCCTCAAAGAAGAGATTTGAAAGACCTATCCAACGACACCTCACGCCATGGGATAGATAAGAAAAACAAACAACCTCCACCTTACGCAGGTAGAGGGAGGGAGGGAAGAGGTGCCCTAAAATATTTCTTTCTAAATTTTATTCCATCACTTTCTCGGTGTGGTTAATAATTATAAGTTCGGCAATATGGTTGATGTGTACATATTTTTGTCACTTTATGTGACTACGAATTTTTGCTCTTGACTGTACATAAGCATGATAAATTACAGCCTTCTAGTAGGTACCAAAAGTCTCTAAGCTATGCCGCGGACAGACACGACAATGAAATTAAAGATTGTCTTGTACAAAATATGTTCCTATGACTGAGTCTATGACCATTGACTTCTTTTAGTTCGTTCCTGCGGTATAATAAATTGTATGGTCTCGGGCAGAAGCTGGTTGACTTGCGCTACGCGTAACCATAGAGATCCAAACTTCTACAGGCTTGCTTCGGATAAAAACGTGACTCGAATAAAATGTCGTTAGATGCAATTTCATCACCGATCACTAAGAGAATTCATTTAAGAACATACTCTATGTACAATCCTACTAATATTATAAATGCGAAAGTTTGTGAGTTAGTGGGTGTGTATGTATTGTTTGTTTGATATTGTTACTTCTTCACGCTGAAACGGCTGAGGGGATTTAGTTCAAATTTGGAACGGAGATAGCTTATGTCCTAGATTAAGACATAGGCTTTTATCACGGAAAATTCTGCGCAGACCAACTCGCAAGCAACAGCTCGGTTCTTATAATACATGGTATTATGTATTGTAAGCTGGTAGGTCACAAAAGTCGTTGTAAACAAACAAAACAAGTGTTTTATTTTTTGTGCTCATGTTTTGTTTTTGTTTGGCTTTAAAAGCTCAAAACAATTGACGCATATCTTTGAGAGTATTGTCACGGCGCTGCGTTCACGAGTTTGTTTAGCCATGTTCATCACACACTGCTTAAATTAACGTGCCTTTTGAACGCTGTGTAAGTAATTAGTATGACATGCATTTTAATCTATGAACTGTTTTTGTTACAAGACTTGCCTTATTAAGATAGTTAGTTTTGACGACCAGATAGCCTAGTGGTTAGAGACCCTGACTTGTTATCCATTGCCTAGTTTGGGACTAGGTCAATTGGTGTCAATTGTCCCACGATATTTATTTTTTAATTTTATTTGTATTACGTACTTCGCCGGCGTTAAATTCCGTTATCGCTATACCTGATACATCTCGGACGCGTTTGCGTTATAGTGTCGAATACTATGAAAATAATTTGTTGCCGATAGGTGCCGCTAGAGGCGCTGCCAATTTGCCCATAGTCATTCAGACGCAACGAGATTATAACCTATAGAGACCTAATATAAGGCGACCCGACCATGTGAAGTGGTCTATGATTTGTCATTGATATATTTCGCAACCTATTTGCTTTCCGTCAGTTTCGACCATAAACTAGAACCAAAGACGGTTTGACATTTCAAATATAAATCACCGTCAATTTACTTCATCATGTCCTCTTGTGCCGTTAAATGGTGCGAAAACAACAGGAAAATATGTAATGTAACAACAAATAATATCACTTTTCATCGGTAAGTCCATTTCTTTAATTTAAGAAAATATTTTCAAAAATTTGATTAATGCAACGCGGGTCAAGTTAAACTGGACAGGTCCGTCACGTGTCCACTCCCCGTCCTTTTTGCTCTTACTGTAAACATGTATGTCTATCCCTTATTATCGTAATTACCCTTATGACGCCAATGCCTAGAGCGGTGCAGTGCATTTATTTTGTATTGTCGATAATTATCCACTTTTTTATTTGTGGATTTTATTTACTATCAGTATGAACCCAAATACTTCATAATTTTAATCATAATTATTCTTTTCGTGTACGATTATTGGATAGGTAATGATAACAAAACAATGTTATTTTATTTAAACTGTATGTTTGAACCCCCGACGCAAAAAGAGGGGTGTTATAAGTTTGACCGCTAGTGTGTCTGTGTGTCTGTCTGTGGCACCATAGCTCCTAAACGGTTGAACCGATTTGAATGCGGTTCTTTTTATTTGAAATCAGGGTTTCAAGCGATGGTAAACTAAACGAGTTAAAAAAAAACTTTTATTGATTTGTTGAACTTTAGAGGATCATGTGAAATAAAACGGATCACTCACGTATATAAGTCGAGTTTAGCTAAACATGTTTCGGACTAATTCGAATAACCCCCACTCCCCCCCCACTCGCTGTCTCGCTGCCGCTGGATCGTACGCTCCCAGAGGAAGGACTGCTTAGTCCTATTAGTCCGAAACATGTCGGGCTAAACTCTACTTACATACATGAGTGATCCGTTTTATTTCACTAGATTCTCTAAAGTTCAACAAATGACCAAAAGGATTTTTAACTCGTTTAGTTTACCATTACCACAAAAAATTTCAAAGTTGGTGATACGTAATATCTTATCTTATCTTATACTACTTGAAGATGTTAGTTCCTTTACCAGGTCATTTCAAATTGCATTTCTTAGTTGCAAAATTAAAGTCACAGGCAAAAGCTAGTTACTGATAAGCAAGCATAAAAAAATGCAACACCTTGTATCGATATCGATACAAAGCATTAAGTCATTAGCGTACGTTCCCTAGCGATCGGGTTCGGAATACTTAGGGATACTTCGGAGTACTTCGGAGCGATCACAACTCCCCCCGCACCGCAGCTAGTTGACAGAATTGTTTTCTTTCAAATTCGCATGTATTTCGTCTCTAAGGGATAAGTGCTCGTAATTCAGACGTAAACGCGAACCTGATAGAGACATTTTATTGTGCCAACAATTACACTAGAGAGGCCCAGATATATTTTAAACGGTTCACTATTGTTTTGTCGAAACTTGTTTAACAAAAGTTTATTTCACAACCAACGTTTCAAATACCATTCATTTCACAAACATGTTGTTGCAGAAATGTTCATTTTATAAATAATTACTCGACAACTATACATTTAGAAACTTTGACACTTGACAAACATATGGAAGGACAAATAATTATTTAAAAAATTTTCATTTCACAAATAAATCGTTTTTAAAATCGGTTATTTTGCAAAACGTGAATTGGTAAACATTGTTCCGTAAAAATGACTTTCTGCGTAGCGGAATGCAGGGCGGTAGGTATGAAATGTATACTCGAATAATCGATTTATTGATTATTTTTGTTTTTATTTTTATGAAACATTCATAGAATGAAATTCAACATACAATGACAATGCAAAGAAAAATTCGTTAAGCAGCTGGACTTGAACCAGCAACCTCGGTAATCCGTACCACGCTCCACCAATTAAGCTATACTTAACGTTGGTGTACCTAACGAATTTTTCAATGCCTTGTGTCATATTTAAAATAAAAATAAAAAAAAAAAGCTCCATCTCTTGCCACTAATGCGTAACTGTAGAAGTTCCGTAGTGGGTGAGCTGCTTGATTAAGCTACTCATAGATGGCGCTGAGGAGAGATCTTCCAAATAAAATATGACACAAGGCATTGAAAAATTCGTTAGGTACACCAACGTTAAGTATAGCTTAATTGGTGGAGCGTGGTACGGATTACCGAGGTTGCTGGTTCAAGTCCAGCTGCTTAACGAATTTTTCTTTGCATTGTCATTGTATGTTGTATACTCGAACTCCGTAAGCTCCTATTCTGCGTACTTGAGGCGCTTCGCGCATTGACGTAAGTCTAACCTAACCTAAACCTATTGTGAGCCTATTCATTCTCTCCGTGAGTAAGTCTCTCCGTCCGCCCGAACGTCCTTAAAAGGGCTGAGTCTTTTAAAAGGTAACGGCGATTTAGTATATTTTATTCAAATAAAATAAAACCAGTGACAAAGCAATATACCAAACGTTGGTAGGTGATACGTTAGTTGACTATTTGATATCGTTATAAAATAACCTATTTGAGAAATTATACGATACGAAATGAAAATTTGTGAAGTTATTGTTCGATAAAATAAATTATTTGCGAAATCAGTAGTTGTGTAAAGATCATTTTAGGAATGATGCATTTGTCAATCGTTGGTTGTGAAACAAAAATTTGCTAAATGACTGGCGACAAAGTGATAGGACACCATTTTAAACACTATTGGCTCGAATATAATAATATGTTGAAGACTGTATCCCTCTGTTGACACTTCATAAAACACCTACCACAACTTCCTTTATTTAATTATTCGCAAACTCACTTAATTAATTACCTTGTGATGTAAAAGGTAACTCAATCAAGACCGACTCAGAAGAGGCGTCACCCTTGAACTCGGTCGTGAGTGATAATGATTCAATTAACTACTATCCGTTTAGTTTTATGAAGCATAAGATTGTTTTTATGCCCATTAATAATGAGAATAAGTCATTAGTTCCACACAATCACTTTGAAATAAATACCATGTATCTGTCTGTCTGTGAGATGTGTCTCATCGCCTTATCTGCTACACTGTTTTTTAATAATTGGTCGGTAATATTTTTTTAATAATGGGTAGGACATACGTATGAAAGCACATAGGTTCCTTTTCATTTTATGAATAATTAGGTATACTTTCCATAACAAAAAAGGCAGTAAAGTGAAGGCAAGGATTTCTAACTAATCTTATTAATTTGTTACCTAAACTCTACATCATAAATACGGTATCCACTTTCTAGTAGACTTAATAGCTTTAACATGAAACTACCGTGAGACTCATCATAGTGAAATAAACGGATCATTCACGTATATAAGTTGAGTTTAGCCCCACTTGTTTCGGACTAATTCGTAGTCTTTCATCTCAGTGATCAGTGTAGTTGGCTAGCTACAAATTGACAATAATAAAAATGACAATGGAAACGATGGTAGTTGTGCGCTGCTCTCAGCTGCGCGCCTAGTAGTCGCGCGAGCAACGGCTTTTCACGCAGGTGCGTCTCGCTACCACTGAGTCGTGTGCTCCCAGAGGAAGGACTACAAATTAGTCCGAAACTGGCCGTACTAAACTCTACTTATATGAGTTAGTAATCCTTTCGTTTCACTAAGAAGGCCAGGTTCTAAATTTAATTATTGTTATTATTATTCTTTTTGTTTTTGTTTGTTTTGTTGTAATAAATCTTTAATCATTAAGGCAAACTTAACTTTACTATTGTAAAACTGCTGTCCTGATGCATCGACTACGTCGCGGCCAGCTTACCAACCGCAAATAAGTTTAATAGCAAACATTAAGCAAGTACAAGTTTTTGGATTTTTCCTTGACTTTTGTTGTAGACATAGACATAACATAACTTTTTTGGTGGTGTCAGAACCGAACAGTTAATTTTTGAATAATTTAGCAGAAGGCCAGTATTTTTAGAAACTTGCTTTATTCACGTAGTTTACGTTACGCACGACATATTTATTGCCTGTGCATTCTTCTATTGATAAAGCCCTCACCCAAAAAAAATAAAACATACTCAAGAGTAATAAAAACGGGTCACTTTGTATGAACAATTCCATACAAAGTGACCCGTTTTTTTTGCTCTTGAGTGTAGTTCAAAATGCTAGTATAATAATTTTCCACGTTCTCATTCTCACCTCGCATTACTCCAGATACCTACCTAACTCGTAAAATTGGCTTCTTACAATGGAATTGAATTTATGCATATGCTCGAAGAAAACAAGTCGGTCGGATAGGAAAAGAAAACGAAATCTGAACAAAGCTTCCCTTCCCGAGGGTGGGGGCTGCTCCGAAAATGTCCCGGCCCATTTTCGGTCCTACGAACCCTCGCTATTCGGTCAAATAAATGGTGCACGAAAAATTTACGTCGTCAACGTTTCCTTTATGTAGCCCTGATTTCGGTGCCGCATGCCAAAGTAGTTGGGCTTGTTTCATCGTTTCATTTCACTTCTTAATGTGAGCCGTTTGTATTCCCTGGAGCAGATTTGTGAATTATTTATTTTCGTATTTTCAAATCTAGCGTACCTTAGTCTAGTGCATAAATACTAGGTTTTGCATCGCTCGAAATTTCTGTTGAGAACAGAAAACCTAATCCTGATTTAGATGGGAAAAGTCGCACGTAGCAGTCTTTAAAACATACCCATCGCAATCGCAAATAGAATTAATGTGAATTGGTGATGATGCATGTCTATGAAATGCGATGAGTATGCAATAAGTAGATACAAAATTAATGTTTTACTGCCATTCATATGATTTGACTTTCAGAGTGTAACACAAAATATAACTAAATATAAATAATGAATAATAAAACATGAATAATCAATCATAATAAAAATTTACAACAATTTTTAAAGAATATTGAATACTGGGTGTCAAGGAAATAACATAACAGTGCGCACGCGTACACCCAACGTAGAACAAAACATTCGGTAATAAAAATGAGCTCAAACATGAGCGTTATGTTATGCGCGTCGCTGCTGTGTCAATATTAAAGACACATGAAGCGGCTGTTGTTCAAACAAGCTTGTGTCCCGGCCTAATTTATATCTACACGTGCCCGCGAGGAGGCACAAGCGACACGAGTCCAACACCATACAACAAACGACTAGAACGTGCAACAACTTTTCCAACAACTTGACTCACAATCTACGAAAAAGTGTTTACTTTTAACAGTATTAATCTCCTTCGTGATATTTTTACGCGCACTCCAAAAGAACCGATTGTTATTTTCAAGCAAGACCAAAATAATTAAAAAAAATCTTTTAACAAAAAAGTAAAACCGCCTTAAAAAAAAAACCTTAGAAAAAAACCGTAAAGTAATCCTCTAAAATAATGATAAATAAATAAAATAAAATAAAATGCGTTTATTACAGAAACTAAAGCCTAAAGTTTTATGGCCTAGCACTAAGCAGCAGAAATATGAAGTCGGTGCGGTGCGAGCGGAATATTCTTTGAATGAAGCACCGACTTCATATTTCTGCTGCTTAGAGTGCTGGGCCATAAAACTTTAGGCTTTAGTTTCTGTTGTCCGAAATAAACCTGTATTTTACGTTTTTATTCGAAGGTTTTTTTTTTGAAGGTGGTTTTACTTTTTTGTTAAAAGATTTTTATTTCACAATTTTAGGTTATTTAACATTTTCAGAATTATCCTCCAACTCCTAACCGTTAAGGAGTTGTACCTTCCATCATCAGCTCATCAACATGGGATGATGATTACCAGACACAAATACTTGAATAGCCTTAGAAAAAAATATATATGAAACACATAATACGTTCCTATAAAATTTGAGGGTTGCCCTCGATTTCCCTGGGATTCCATCATCAGATCATGACTTGGTGACAATGGGACCCCCTCAGAAGTATACCCTTACGAATTAAAATAGAATTTTCAAATCGGTCTACAATTGACGGAGTAATCGATGAACATATATATATATACATATATATATACATACAGTGGAACGTAGAACCTCCTCCTTTTTTGAAGTCGGTTAATTAGGTAGTAATTAAATTCACAGAATAGCATAGCATCACGTCAAAGGACACAGTTTCGAGTTTTATCTCTAGTACAGTTCTGTCACACGCACGCGGGGCGAGGTGCGTGCACGCATGTTTACCCGTTGCTTTTAATTATCCATGCGTCGTAAATCTCAAGGTGCAGTACCTTAATACACGTACACACATGTCATAAATCCTCTTACTAGGAACCATACTCTAACGAATATGCAAACAAAAATACTGCAGCGTAGCAGTTCGTGTTTTGTATAAGCTCTACTATTTTTAGACTGTGGCGGCTACACTCTTCATGTCAAATATGAACGTACAGTGAAAGGGCCGAAAATAGTGTGTTTTATCTCAATGACTGATAAACCAGCTAGAGAGGGACATCTGGTGCAGACAATCTCGAGTGTTGTAACAGACGTGTGGTATAAAAAACGTGAAGCTTTTTTGTGTACGGTCCTGGTTGGTTTTAGCCTACTCTAATTCTTCGTAATAATAATATTTTAGTCCTCAGTCATTCTTCACAAAACTGTAGCCTTGTCATCTTAAGACCTCGCGTAATAAACAAAAATTCTACTTGTATGGAAGTAAAGTCTGCAAGAGCGCTGTGGGTGGCACGGGTACGATAAGTGGCGAAATATGACTCACGATCCGCCTAAGGTAAATATTCGCTGGTCAACACGCGGGTAGCCACTCATCGCATCTTTTCGGTGGCTGAAATGGTACCAAATCGGGAGG
This sequence comes from Clepsis dumicolana, assembly GCA_963691665.1. NCBI lineage: Eukaryota > Metazoa > Arthropoda > Insecta > Lepidoptera > Tortricidae > Clepsis > Clepsis dumicolana. The sequence goes on along the minus strand of OY829508.1, from coordinate 7,885,752 downwards.
GTGCGGGCAGAGGTCGTCGCTCGCTCGCTGGCACGCTTCCAACTCGACTCCAACTCTACTATTATTCCAACAATTTGCACTTTAAGTCCTCTCTTATTGGGGCACGGTTACATCCGCAACGCGCTACTCCTATGCCTCAGTTGCCAACAAATTTAAACCTTTCTTTTTGAGCTCATGCGCACATGTTATATTATATAATAAGCATACGTAGGGCGAATTTATTCAGGGATGTTTTGCTTAACTTTATTTAAATTTAAATACATTTAGTTACACTTTAATTTACATCTTTTCTAACTTAGCTATCATTATTATGTAAGTATCGTAATTTTCAAGTCAAATTTTCGTACTTTATTGGCTCTTTCCATAATCATAAACCGTGTCCTTATAAATCTTTGACCATAAATTCACAACCTAAAGTGGGTCGTTCTCGTACAAGATCTGTTCATTGTTATGCTTTCCAGACACATTTGCTATTTTAATGAAGATATAAATATTGTAAATTTATAACATCCCTCCATAACGTTATTAACTTGTTTTTATATAACTCGTTATTCACTCTCATTTGATGTTCTGCATTTTGCACGATTCTCACCGCTATGAAGCGTGTGTCCAGGGCTAATAAAATAAGAGCAAGTCGCGGACCACATTATCCAATCTGCGTTGGTTTGACGAGTGTTGTGGCTGCACATTAAAAATAATACTTTGGTTGATAGTCGATGAAAGCATGATTGAAACCCGAGATGCCGATTAGCGCAAATGAACGAGCCGCCTCCCGCCTGTCGCGGGCCAGCAGAGGCCAATTTTTAATTAACTTCTTTTAATTTCATCACGTTTATTGGAAAAGGTCTCATTAAGCCATAAGGCGACTCAAATTAATCACCGTTTACTGGCTACATTTTGATTTAATTAAGCAAATCGTTTATCCGAGCGTAGTGCGAACAAAGTTTGTTTACATTATGTAACTACCCTACAAAATTGATACAATGAAATTATAATACTACTTCTAAATGATTGTTATGACTACAATTATCCACGGAGTGACAAGAATATTTGCTCAGCAAACATTGTACAATGTACATACTGTTCAGATAAGCAATATGACCACCCACTGACGGGATATCAACTGTCGGATAAAGATACTCTAAGCCTTCTACGATTGAAATGGGTGGTCTTAGTCCTGCTAGCCGATGATTATTAGGCCTAAGCGTTGCTTGACCGCTACGTTTCACTGCCATAGCCTTGTGCCTTTTTTGTCCTATACATAGGACATAAACCGCAATTTATTTGTAAGTCATGTTCTACATAATATATTTGACAGGGTTCAATTTTAAACTGACAATATTATCTAGAATGCCAGTAGGTATAGAATGAAATCATATTTTACTTGCAACTAACCGAAAATAAACTTGATTAAGAACTTTTTTGTTAGGTACTTGTAAATACATAGAAACAAATTACTAAAATACGAACCTTTATCAAAAATTATTAAATTAGCCAGCGAATCGAAAAGACACCACAATTATTGTTAGATTGGTTGGTACACACATTTACATAATGGGCAGATACACTCGATGTAATCCGATTTAAAAAATAATTAATTAAAATATCAAAGTAGATAAGTCATCATCATCATAATCAAATTTCGCTCAGTAATGAGGATGAGCTAAACAACTGTGCAGAATCACGTCATTACCGCGTATTTCCATTCTGATGCAGCACAATGACGCGAACGATGAGATGCGATGTAACAGGACCTCTTATTAGCGTGGATGACTTGCCGCTTATTGGCTTCCCATTCCACCGCGCCGTGCATAGCCGACGAGTTGCGACCCCACGGAAAGCACGTTAATCATACAACACCACAACGCCGCCACAAACTCACGCATTACTCAATTTTCTTTGTCAATGTCGCTTTCATATTAATGCTCTTTTACATCCAAGATACTCAACTATTACAAACAAAAGCATCTTTTGTAACTTGACATAGGTCGTAAAGATGTTACATGAATATTCAACAAAAGCCCTGCATTTAATTTAAAATGAGCTACTTACCTCAAAAACATGGCATTATTCAAATAATAATTCAAACAAAATAATATATTCTAGGCGTATAATGGGCTGGGTAATAGGTCGTCGTTTAAGGCGAGACGAGCGCTCGCCGCAGACGCAGAACAAAGGCTTCGCTACGCTCCTGTTAATTCCTCGACACTTTCTCACTGCGGCTGTTAAAAAGGAAGTCACGGCCCGAGGTTCGTTGCTCCACGTGCCTTAATAACACCATAATGCTCGATTCTGAGATATATGAAAACGAAAGTGGATCACTTCGTACCAAAAGAAAGTAACGTTTACAGTAGTTGCCTACACGTTGGAAAGCTACCAATATCAAACCGTTTTCGAGTTAACATTGTCTTAATACCCGATGTAACGTATAGATATGCAAACTACGTAGTCCGTTGTTATAATCGGAAAAAGCGCGCTCTGATTTCTTCATAAATAAGAAATGAATAATATTGTAATTCCAAACGTCGAAATTACGTAACGGTCAGATCGGGCTTGGCCTATAGGTTTATTACAATTTTCTTTTGGATGACTACAGTTTTAGTCAAAGATTTTATAAAGTGGCATGAAATAATGTCACCTCCATAAAATGGAGTAAAGGAGATGGACGTGTTAAATTTCGTGTTAAGCTATTTGGTGTCACATTAAAGCCTCATTACGTAGCGCTGGCTCTACGGGGCGCCGCATTATAACAGTAAGACCTCATTAAATTATCTCGTTCCACAAATATATTAATATCGTTATTAACATGAAAATTATACAATGGTAAAGGTTTTTTCCTGAAAATTATATATAACAGAACAACGATAAAAAGAAAAAAGCCCTTGGATAATTGAAACAGTAACCAAAGTAATAATGAAAACACGTTTAGTTACTAAAATTTAATTATTATTTTGACAATACATCTTGCGTTACGAGTACAATCAGAAATGCGTAGCCCGGCCGAAAACAATCTGCTAGTTTCAATATCTTCGAGGCTTCTTGCCAAGCGGTTCATATATTTATTCATGTGTGCAAGTATTCAATCAATCACAGAAACTTTACTACGGTGTGCTGAAGTAGGTAATAAACATCGAACGAAATAAATTGCAGAAAGTTCCTGGCCGATTTTCATAATACAGATTTCTTCTCAATTTCGAGGAATCATCGATTAATGAGGCCACAAATCGTCCTTTTTTTTCTTATTTACGTACTGGGTTTATTGATCAAAAATGATCGTAAAAAATTTATGAGCCCTAAAATAAACTGACCGTTGAGGAACTCGCAGTGAAATCATTTTAATTGTGATCCGGATTGTATGCACAATGAGTTTATGATAATTATGAAACAAAGTATCCATGTACTCACGTGAATGTCTTTACTTCATAAAAGTACAATATCTTTTGCATGTAAACGAAACTAAGAAACTCTTATTTGCCAAAAAAACTGTCCGCGGAAGCTACCGAAGATAGATGCCTTGCAGCGTGCTGATGTCTGGTCAATGTTGTTTTTGGCAAATACCTTCTTTGCTCAAAATGTAAACAAAATAAATCATGGCTTATCTCTAACACACATGAGTGAGTTTTAGGAAGTGAATACAAAACTGTGCCCTAAGCACGACTTGTCGAATCCTGCGTTACGTTACGGTTATCGTATCGAGATCGAGAAATCTCATACTAAATTTTAGTTCCAAATACGCTCACGGGCGGGCGTTGTTCCAAACGTCATACAAACTCGTTTTAGTTTACTATTCGATTTTACGTGACGCAGGATTCGACAAGTCGTGCTTAGGGCACTGATAAATAAGATGGTAGGTATTACATATTAGTAAGTAAGTAGTATACAATGATAATTCGATAATATGTAACATGCATAAGTATAAAAGTATTTGTTATGTTATTCTGCAAAGTATTTTTAACCACAACATTGACCATAAAACCCGTACTTACCTACAAGTAGTACAAAGAATCGTTCAGTTCAATTCGCTGGCAATATTGGCATAGAATTTTTCGTGAATTAGAAGTATTGGAACCGCAAAAATTACAGAATTTCAACCGATCACTGTGCCCTAAGCACGACTTGTCGAATCCTGCGTTACGTTACGGTTATCGTATCGAGATCGAGAAATCTCATACTAAATTTTAGTTCCAAATACGCTCACGGGCGGGCGCTGTTCCAAACGTCATACAAACTCGTTATAGTTTACTATTCGATTTTACGTGACGCAGGATTCGACAAGTTGTGCTTAGGGCACTGATGATACTTACATAGTTACGCTTAGAAAAGAACGTTTGCACTTGCAACAGCATGTTGACAATAGGTATGGTAAAAAACCGAAAAAGTTTTAAATCTCTATCTCATATATATTTTTTTTATTTTCTGTCTGTATGTTTGATTACTTATGTTTAAATCAGATTTGTTTGCAGAATAGACCACCATCACATTTTTTTTCTAAATAGGCAATAAAAATATTTCAGTCCTAGACATAGAAATTTGGTGGTCCTGTGTTCTGTTAATATCGGCTTTTAATACGTTATTCACTTTAAATACTGCTGAGTGTCATAAATAACAAGAAATTGATTATAACGACCGTAATAAAGGACGTAACGACTTTCATATTGTTTTATGGTAAGTGCAATTTGACTGTAATTTGTTGCTCGTGTAAAAAATATTACTAACAAGCCAACTTTTTGAGTTCCGGTGAAGTAAAATTTTTCCTTCGTACAATTTTATTACTCAGATATACATTGCTATTTAATCGTAAATTCCATTCAAAACTGACATCATTAAACTCATTAAACTTTAGCCTCAGTTATCTCTTTTTCAACAAAATCAGAGACGGCTTAGACGTTTTCATGTACGTCGATAATCAACATTGAGTGAACTACACCCCAAGATAACCCTTCCTCTTATCATGGCGCCTGAAGACCGCGTTTAAACTCATAATCATAATAGGTAATATTGTAATAATGCCGCGTTAAGGAAGACGAAATTACTGTCAATTTCATTACAAGTTCAAAATATTTATATACCTACTGGTCTTTAGTAAAGATGCGAGCAATAACTGTAAACCGCTCGATCAAGTTCTTATCCCCGTTTCTTTGCCGAGGCAGGGCCGTGCTTAGTGGCGAGTTTTTCATCACCAGTGCCAATTAATCGATGACGGTAGAGCACGGTTCGAATTACCAATGACGTATCTGGTATGGGTACTTCTACTTCAAGTTACGTAGCCCTACTAGAATAGGGACTTCAGGCAAAGTGCTAGTCTCAGGGCAACTCGGTGAACTTAGGAAGACAAATGTACGTTACATATAAATATACCGCACGCCCAGTATACTCTAGCCGCTAGATTTTTAATTATGCCCAATTATTTTACGGTAAGTATATCTATTAGCATCCGTTTATGTTCATGTCAAATTTAATATAGTTATATACACAATTAGTTGATTGATTGATCGAAGTGATCGGTTTTGTAAAGTTTAATATCGTTACATTAATTTTCATTCATAGAACATCTTTATCATTGCTTTTCACTCGTAAACCATCAACATTAACCCGCCAGCGCGTTTGAGCCGCTGCGTTCTAACCGCGTTTTTGTCGTCTCCCGAGGGACAGAAGGCAGCCATCAGCAGTCAAAGCGAGTCTTAGCTAAACCTGTACCCATTAGCGAGCGCTAGCCGCAAAAACAACAGGGAACGAATCGGGAATGCGCCCCCGATCGGACTTTGGTCCTGTATTGCTAGATGCAATATTTTATCCTTTATCTACGGTTATTTTCGCTAATCAAAAACAAATTAAATTTCCTACTTTATAGTATCATATTGTGATGCGATCCTAATTGGAAATTCGTCTCACTGGGTACTGCGTATGTAATGTCGTAATGATACACAGTTATTTTATCCATGGGCGATAGAGTGGTACTGAGAACAAACAAATAACATAAAGCACTGTGAATCCTAATGTCAGAAATTGTTTGATTGATTTCATTGTAATAATTCAATTCACTTTTACCGTTAAATCTCAAACACTTAAGCTTGCAATCTAATTTCCCGCAATCACCTAACATTATTCGTAATTTGTTGTATAAACAGTTTTAACGAGCTGGCATTACTGGCGATTCCATAAGGTAGTAAAATAACAGCGTGTCTTAGCGAGGACCTCATTTACGATGAATAGCCGTCCGATCTCGATCCGGTTCTCCGGTTTAATTACACGAACGGCGTCGCTAAAGTATTGTCTCTAAAGGTACACAAATTGGCCGAGATAGCCCAGCATCCTATCGGAATGTTGCTTGGAATTTGAAATGCATTGCTATGAAACGGGCAACTTGTTAATTGGGCGTTCCTTACTTAGTTGCTGTATCCGTTTATGGATGAGGAATTCCTAGATAAACAAATACGGTCAACAGTAATATGACGGCATGATCCTCAGATATAACAAAAAGTAGTCGACTGATTTTATCTTAACCTTACTCGACCTACCTAGTGATTGCTACTTTGTAAGCACTTAAGGCAGGTGCCAAGCAGAAAAAGTGAAACAAAAAGTAAACAATTGGATTTTATTCTCAGTCAAGTATTTCTATTATTTCCAAATGTCCTCTAAATGCTAAAAACGTAGTTTTATCTTAATCCAGACCAGCGTAGGTTAAAATAAATTTAAAAATAAAATGTTGTTTTCTTATAAGTAATCTAAAAGACAGTGGCGAATAACGCACAACGTGGTCCAGAAAACCACCTAATTAAGTAAATATTCTGTATAATGCTCTAGACACACGTAAATATTTGGCCAACTGGTTTACCTAATGAGCCACATGATCCGGTTTGTTTACTTCCTTTCAATCCATACAAGAAAAGCATATAATGCAGTAGCTTTTGGTGTAAATTGTGTTCCATTCAGAAGTCAAGATTGTCCGGAAATACTTAAAAGCGCGATTCACACGCAGAATCAAATTCATGGGGCGATTTTACAAACAAAAATAGTGATATAATCTGTTTTGCTACAAATTTTTCTTGTGAATTCATTTTCTGAATACATATTTAAGGACCGTAACTACTACCATAAGGACCATATCAAGATCCAAAAGTTTAAGATACTCTGTACATGTTTCGAATCCAAGATTTTTTTTTTATCTTTGAATGGTATTTTCACAGGTGTGATTTGTAAAGTCGGCCCCTATGGCAGTGGAGGACACAATGCCGGGTCAACCTGTCTGAGCCCTTAAGCCTTAACAGGCCTACCCTTCTCTTAAAATTACTCTACCTTGCAGTAAGTTTAAGGTAGATTATTTCCAGGTAGACGGAGTACCCTGCTAAATGGTAGATAACCACACATGATAGTTGAAAAAAATTAAGATTTTAAATTAAAAGAATATTTTTGAAGACCAGAGGTCTTACTGTATAGTGGTCTCGCCTTTGCTTTAGCATTCGTCATCTCTTTGTCGCATGATCTTGTACCATTTGACAGAAGATGACGAATTCGAAAACAATAGCGAGTGCGTTAAATATTAAAGCCCATATTATGTCATTTATACAAGTAGAGCATTTTTTTTTCAACTTTCCATGTTTTTATTTTAAAGTCAAAAACTACGATCAGATCAATAATTACCTAGTAGTAGATATTAGTGGGTCATGGGTAATGAGTATAAACGACGCAACACGGAGTAATAGTGTCACTTTACTAATTAATATTTTGATCTAATACAATCCTGAAACGGTTACAATGACGTACAATTTTGCGTGCCATAAACAAGATCCCACTCCGCAAGTGAGTCGTTATTTGCCGTGCCGTTATCGATGCTCTGACCCGTCATCTAGTTGTAATTATTGATCGCAGGTCAAAAACTACTCAGCTTCTTTGGTGTGAACTTCACATTAGATTAAATTAAGTCGAACGTTTCCCATACGCCGTAGGACCACTCAGAGTCCAAGCGAATGACCAATTACGACCCGAGGGCGGATGCGCAAACGACTCTCGTAATCTACAAGCGCTATTACCTCTACGCGCCATCACTGCCTCATCGGGTCCTACGTAATACGTAATTCTCGTATAGTGCGAGATCCCGACCTACCTGGTAAACTCCTCAATCTTTTCCAGTATTTTTTTAACACCCAGGTTTGATCAGCTGCCATTTCGACGCAGTTACATGCATCATGATCACGGGCAAACTGAAGAAATCACGATCATGGGTCATGATAATAATGGGTGATCATGATGCGTCGAAATATCGAAAGCTCATCAAACCTATAAGGTAATCGCGGTCAATATCCCGTTTTAATTTTGTCCAACCCTAGGAGGGTACTATAAGTATTTTAGCTTCACTTGAAACAAATTAACTAACAATAGTAAACAAATCGTATTTACAAGTGGATTTTTTCAGATTAACCCGACATTTGGCTTCGACAATATAGTAGATACCTACCAACTACTTATCATATCTGGCAGCACGTGGAACGGTGGTTTTTGGTGTTTTTTTAAAGAAAAATGGGCTCGTAGAGAGTTAGTGGTGATAGTTGGGTCTGTGTGACATGTGTGGATTCGTGTGGCAGTGGAGGGGGAGATGAAAACATGCATTTTTTTTATACGACAAGGAAGGCAAACGAGCAAGATGTGAGATAAAGATTAGCGAGTAAGATGGTGGTAGCGATCCGGACGGACCTCGCACAAGGTCTTACCACCCGCAAATAACCATTTGCCGCATATAGGTATATATAGACCTAACTATCTTACACTTAAGGTGAGAAAATTAACTGTTTCGAGTTAGAATTAAGGCTGAAAATTCCCTTTAAAGTCCATTGCATACAAATACTATTTCACCTCAGAAAATAACAAGGATTTCACCAGGTGGGTCAGGATCTCAGACTACAATAAACGCAATCTGTTGACACTCCGGCTACCCTTTATCCCGATTCCCGCCACAAATTGTCCATTCGATCACCAATCGCGCGCGTGTGAAAGTAAAAAACAATCCGCCATTAGAACCCTATTAAGTGTAGTTTGTATAAATCGTTCCGCTCTTTGTTCAGTGTCGTTATATGTTATTACAGAAAAACAGCGATTTCAACGCGGACATAAACGTTTCTAGTGACGGGCTGTTTATTAGAATAAAGTGCTATTTTAACACCAAGAATCTTCAGATTAACCCTATTCCCTTTACTAGCACCCAATTGAATTGCCGATTCAAGTTTGTTTTCTTTGTACGTTTTATTACTATAACATGTGTAATTTCGTGGTAGATTTATGAGCACTTTTGTCTATCATTTGCATAGTGATTAACTTGAGATTAACATAGCTACGTAATCATGAACTACGATTTTTCCGATAATTATCTATGTAGGTAGCTCATTATTTGTAATATAAAGTTGGCTAGCCCTGCCACATGCTGTTTAGTCCATCACAACTGCAAATTGTATTTTTTTTTTTTTAGATTTTATTTTTGGATGTCAATAAAATACAATAATATCTACATTATTATGATAAACACGGGACTTAACCACGTTAAAATAAATGTATTATTGAAATACCTCGACGTTTCTCGATCATCTCGAAGGAAAGGGGAAGAGATTTAAATCAATGCATAAGAATTTCTTTTCAGATCGTAATTTTTTTTTCCCAAGTCCAAGACATACCGCAAAAACCAAGCAGTACACAGATTTAAGACAGTATAGAAATTCATGCAGACAGCAATAAAACTTGCTACGCGGTAATTATTTCTATTGTTTGGATAGTTATCTTCGTTACCTGTGTTCTGCTGTTATGGTTGTGTAGTATACGTAGGTGGCTGGAACTGGAACGACCTCGAAGGACGGTGCGCTTTGTACCCACGCAGTTGCGCGATATCCGCATAGTTCGCTTGACCGCCGCTGCGCCTGCGCTGCGCACCTAATCACTGCAAGTTAATGCTGCATTTTCGTTTAAGAACCCACTTTATTATTTGTAGGTGAAGACTTTACTTTATTGCGTTAAAATATATTTATTATTTATTAATTTTTAGGTAAGACGCTGCAATATTTATCCGAGCGAGTATCGAAATTATTACAAGCAAAGTACCAAACAATATTCTGCAAAACAACTATCTAACTGCAAAAACAATATTAATATTTAATATCAAACCGACCGTCTTTCACAAAATATCAGAACTCTTATCATAAAGACCTATTCTGTATTAAGCCATAAAAAATCCAACCCTGTGGTATAATAATAAATAAAATGTTCCGTATAATTTGAGTTACGGAATACAGAAGAATATACGGATCCCTCGCGGGCTTCGTGTTGTGTGAAGCAATAACATAATACCTCTTATCTAGGCCGGATATTTACCAAACAGGCTGTAGCAAATCAGACCTACATTTTGGTTTTATTAGTACTATGCCGTTATTTTTTAGACTTCGAGAAAGTGAGGCAGTGATAGGGGTTGCCTTCTACGCTAGCTACCAGCTATTTAAATTTCCTCTCAAAAATCATGCTTAAAAATAAAGGGCTTAAGTATTGTTGAGTTTAGGAGGGTTTAAAGTATTTGGTTATAAAAATCGTATTATTCCGTCAAAGAATACTTAAATTATTTGTAATTAAAACGTATTGAAATGTTTATCTAGATTAAGTTTTATGAAAACTTTTGTAGGCGGCAAGGCAGAACACAGAGCTACTTTATTAGTATCTTAGTCTATCTTTGACACCCAACATAATGTATTATGTACGTTATTTCCCTATAAATACATATAAGTGCTGGAAAAGACTGATGTTTATAGTATGCATACTATCGATCAGCGTTAAAGGCGGCTATTATAATACTCAGTTTATTGAATCAATAACTATAGAACTCTTGTTCCAGCAAGGAACCTGTGCAGTACGACCTCGATCAATAAATACCATCTCCTTTACATATTACTTATATATTCTGCTAAATCACTTGCATACAAAGTGAAAGCGTAGGTATGCTTGTATCGTAAATATCACCAAATGCCACTCTACGCCACAACAATACGCAAGTTGAATACATTTTCTATAAGTAATTAGGTAGTAAAGAATTAGAAATTCTGCTATGCAATGGACACTCTACCGATGAGATTAGGTAACTAGCAACTCACGTAAATTCGAAAACGGCACGATTGCCATTACGGTTTTTTAACATAGCAACGACCTTGTAGCTAGTTCCTGGGTCATGGCATTCAAGGACGTCGTAACCGCGAAAAAGCACTCGGATTCTGAACTAACTACCTATTATAGCCACAGACCATTTCAATTACATAATATCAAGCTATATACTCGTATATAAGTAATAGGTGCATTGATGAGACACATCGACGTTGTTACATTGTTTATATTTAAAGTTGGAAAACTTTTCTATTTGAATCATTCTACATATTTTACTAAGCCATGGAATGTATGTTAACAGATGTGGCGAATGTGACATGGTCCCAATTTGATATAACATCAAGCTGGGGAAGATATGCGAATTGCGCGAGACGCAAGTGAATCGAGAACGAGAGCGGAACCACAGTTTACGGCAGTAAAACTATAACGAAAAACGCATGATTCGTAACAAGAGTAAGTGTGTCGCGTGCGCAGATAGAGATGCTCTCCGCCCGCCAATCATTCCGTTAATTGGAGAGAATCATTGTCGTAGAAAGTCCGCGGCCGCCGGGGCACGTCAATAATATGAAGTGCAATGCGGTGCAGTGTCAACGGACAACGCGGCCGCGAGTGCAACAAACTATGCCGGTCGGTCGTTCACGCGAACTTTTAGTACTTTACTTACACAATAATGGCACACCACGTCCAATACCAACGAGAAACAACAACAACCGAATTTGTAAACGGTCATTTTAAATAATGCAATATTGATGCGGCGTCATGCCTTCGATTTTACTACAGTGCCACTTGACCCGATGTTTATAGACACTCTCTTTTTATTGCGGCCAAAAACATGTATTGCATGTTGATTATACCCCAGAAAGCTGTCAGGAGAGTCACATCATCATTTTTACGTAAAAAGGTCTCTCGTTTACTATTCAAACTTTTGATCGTATCAGTTCAAATTTCAAATTTACAGCCAAATTCAAACGAACTGTAAGCATAGAAAGCCATTTCATTAATCATTAGCATTACCCTTACTTTAGCTTTGCCGTAGTCGGGTAAATACTACTCGGCATTTCCTCCTAGTGGCCCTTCAACAACCGCTTTGGGAGGTATGTATGCAATAAATGCATACCAATGAACAATCGTTACGTCAGCGTCGTAGTCATTATCGTGAAAGAGCAGGTGCCGGTGTGGGTAGTTGGAAGACACTCACAATAGTGAGCGCATAAGGCCGCTGAGTCAGTGGCCTCTTCCTGCGCCCGAGCCATTTTTGGAAACATTACGTGAGCGTCGGGACGCGCCGAGCACTTCAATGGCAGCTTATATCAGGCCTTGAGCAAAACTAATGCCATACTATAACATTGTGGGTGTAGGTGAATCGAGCGTGAATATAACAATTATCATAATTTCGCTTCGCTTTGAGAAGCTCTAGATAACAATTTGAATAACATTCGATAATATTTCTTCGACTCGGTACATTGTAAGGCAGGGAACAAATGGTATTCGTGTCGTTAGACAAATTGTGATGACATGACTGTTCATTTGATAAAAGCTAAGGGGAAGGCAGCTTGCCCACTTTAGAACGGTGTTATTAACCAAATTAGTAGGAAGTGAATTTTACGTTTGAAATCAAGATGGTAGTTGTAATCAATGCCGGCTTCTATCAGTATTGTTAGCAGGAAAAAATATTGATGCGTGATCGCATCTGACACGAGGAGACCGAACGTAAACAAACAATACAATGACTAGTAGTTGTTATATTGAGTTGTTGGCCTACAGAAGGCTGAATTCTCACCGATTGATATTCGAAAACGAACTCTATTTTATAACAGCAGGGGTCAAATACATCTTAACTCTATGATAGCTTACGATACTCAATTTCCGTTTTCTCTGGCAGAATCAACAAACATGACCCTTCATTTTGGGGTGACATTTTTGACGGCCCATTGGTATGAAATTGAGAAACTTCCGCGTGCTATTGTTTGGCTGTCGCAAACAAAAGCTAATTAGGTATGTGCAGTGGATATTTTAATACGAATTACCTGATGTTAGATTTAATAATGTTAATTTTATTTTGTTCATTTAATGACTTACTCTAATACCTAACGGAATTTGCAAAATGAGTTCAAAATTTGTTAAATATATTATGCTGTACCTTACATTTATGAAGGAAACAATTATACTGTGAGAAGGTAAGATAAAATATTTTTATTTACTTAATTAATTCCACGTAAAGCAATCGGATTGCAAATTAAATTATAAATAGCAAGATTTTCCAGGAATAATGATTAATAGGTCTTGGATAATAATCTCAGCGGCCAAAGGAATAAGTTGTAGACACGAGTAAAGACTCGTACCCATCTTATCCCTCGTCAATCTGCACAGTTTCTGCTTTACATTCGGATAATAATCTTCCCAGCGAATTCCGCGAAGCTCGTATTGCGTTCATGTTTTTCTAATTCGTGCTGTGTATAATCGAAGCGCGTCAAAGGACTGGCTGTCGTAATGCGTTCGCCACTCGATTTGTCAACGTCACGGGACATCACTGCGCCTGCCAACGGCAAAATATAGAAAATAGATCGAAATGAAAAGGGAAAGAAATGACAGGCACGCGAACCCGCTGAAATGTAATTTAACAAAACGCACTGGCAGAGCTCGTATAATAAACCGGTACAGTGCCGGTACAAAACAAAATCTGTGCCCTAAGCACGACTTGTCGAATCCTGCGTCACGTAAAATCGAATAGTAAACTATAACGAGTTTGTATGACGTTTGGAACAGCGCCCGCCCGTGAGCGCATTTGGAACTAAAATTTAGTATGAGATTTCTCGATCACGATACGATAACCGTAACGTAACGCAGGATTCGACAAGTCGTGCTTAGGGCACTGCTCTTATTCTAAGCTAACCCAATTAGGTTTTACATTTACCCATCAAATTAAAGTAGGCACTCACACAACTATTACCAGAAAAAAACATGGTTAAGTTGCTTAACGGTATCATCCTTCCATGTGATTTTATCGATGTCGCACTCTCATTGAATACTTTATTGATTCAGGTGCTGTTCCATTTGATATGCTAAAATGGTTTCATTGGATCTAATTCGTCCAATGTTTCTCATGCACAGATCGTCGGTACGAGGCGGTCCACAAATTGACCGCAACACATGTGTCAATTTGCAGACCCTAAACGATAAGATATGAGACAGGCCTAGTTTATATGAGATACGTTTATTGTGCCAGCAGAGGGTTCGCTACGTAGCTAAATAAACATTCAATTTAAGGGGTAATGTAATATACAACTGTTTTCTTCGGCAACTGGCTCAAATCTTTTGCGAGAAGTTTAAGCTTGCAATAAATAAATGCTATTAAAGGTAAGAGCAATTAGTAGCCCAATTAATTACTGGAAATAATTTCGCAACAGGACAGGTGTTTCGGTCGGCATGCTTTATTTTCTGTGAATGCTGAGTGACATTTTTCAGCCGGTTTACTTTTAATCGAAGAGCGGTTCCCACATGTAAACCCTAGTTTTTTGACGGACGCTACAGGAATCCTGCTGACATTCGAGCACCTGTCTTGGCTTCTCATACTATTATTGTTGGCGTACATTCCTTTGTGTACACAATTGCATCTAGGGGACAGGCATAAGAATAAATAATAACATAGTAGAACGAAATCTCTTTTGACCGAGTCCAAAACGCCGCCATTTATATACCTACTTCCCCCTTCACGTCGTTACACCCCTCTGTCATCCAGGCGTGTTGTAGGGTTGCTTGCTGTTAAATATTAAGTACTTACGTCTAAAGATTATATCACTAAGATATAAGTTTTTCTTTGCTTTGAAATCATTATTTTATTCCATTTTTACAAAATATGAGATTTTTAAATTATTACGTACCTACATAATCATAAACACTTCTAGATAAGAAGTTATTATGAGTGCCATACCAAATAAAGCCATTTAAGGTGATTAAAGTAAGTATTACTTACCTACAAATATAAAATAAAATACATACAGGCTCACGTAAAACTATTACAACCAAATTACAAATAACCAAACGCGTGTGCGGCGACGCCGGCCGTGACAGCCTGACTAAGTAGTCTGTTTAACGAATACTCTAATATCGTGACCTTGAGGCCGTCCGGAGCGGGCGGGAGTTTCTGTTCTACTATGTTATTATTTATTCTTATGGGACAGGCTAAGTAATTGTTAAGGAACGTGTTTGCAACATTTTGTAACCTTAAGCAGCAGCGATGTATGGCGATTAAAAAAATCCTTCAGTTCTTTTCTATCGAATTTTCGTTATTTATATTGTTCGAAGCCATTGTTGTCCCTAAAGAATGACTGCCTAACTTTCGTTTTACTCGTGTACTGACTAACCTCACATTGTGTGAAAAAATAACACTGAAGTAAAACAATAAAACTGATGAATTATCATGCTCACTTACTTAATATTATTATGTACCTACACCGCTATCTTAATAAACCATCTGATGTTCGTACATAATTTGAAATTGTTACCGAAATGCGTGCATGTTAATTGAATTAAATTATTATTAACAAGGCGGGCTTGTAGTGAGCAATAGTACGAGGAATTCAATCAAATTTGGTCTTTGTAAACATTACGCGGTTAATTTACTTAAAGCTGATTAACTATTTAAGCTCACTTCCACTAATAATGCGATTACTTTAATGCTGTTAAGTAATTCCCGTTTTTATTGACAAAGCCTGTCACATTTATTAATCAACTTATGACACTAGCTTTTGCCCGTGACTACGAACGCGCATAAAAATCCCATTTATTCTCTATCCCGTAGGAATTTCAACTAATCCGTTATTAGCGCTTGACAAAATACATCATAAAGGCAACCTCTTTGCAAAATTTCAGCCTTCTAGGGCCAAGTGTTTCGGCTGTGCGTTGTTTATCAGTCACTCAGTACCGAAAGAGTTGTACATAAATTATATTCATTCATTGCTTAGTTCTCTTGCTATCCATAATAATCACATATGTAGGTACCTAGTATCAATTAAGCATCAGCGATAGCGATAAAACCCTATCCCACCTAATTGGAAGTATATAATGTATAAAATGCGTATTGGATCAGTAACCCTATTCATTTACCTACTCTAGCCATGAAGACATCTAGGCTTAATGTATCTCTCTAAAAAATACAGATGATGGGAGCGAATATCTAGTTGGCTACCATTAATATGCACTTACACGCAAGAAATTTTACAATCAATTTGTACTGTTAACTAAACCTATACTTCAGCTGAAGATAGACAAGTAAAGCCCCATTACGCGATAATACTTAGAAAACTCACATGTAACCGAGACCCTTAAAAGGTCGATCAAAGCCTGCATAGAACAGTAAAGTAAGCCTGCAAATCAAATTATGCACTTTATGCGTCACTGAAACTAAGCTGGATAAAACTACGTCACACGCGTGTACACGAGTACAGTTAAATTGATAAATGTTTTTACATGTCAAAGAGTTTATATCCTAGACATAAGATTGATTTTTGCCTGACCTGTATAAAAACTTTTTTTGCCCTTTCACTTTTAGTTTTTAAGCCGTTCACCGAACAGACGCTGTCAGTTCCACGAAAATTCTAGTTTATAAGCATTTTATAAGACCAAAATTTATACGGCAATGACAGCTGTCAAATCGGTGCCAGAAAATATTCCACCAGTAATGCCTTGCAACATCTTTTCCTTCGTGATCTCTGAAAAAATTGTGGAGCGTTAAAAAGGGGAGACTCCCATTTGTTGATTTATAAGTTCATGATCAACAAGAAGCGTCAAGTAATTGTCAGTAATCTATCATTCTAAACTCAATCCATTTTAAAATTAAAAAAAAAAGCATTCGCTAATGAACACTTTTTTTAAGTCTGTTCCCAAAAAAATACTATTTTGTTGTTAATAGGTTTATTTGGGTTATACTGCTTAGAGTAGGCTACCCTTACTTTTTTACTGCCCGCATTATAGCAAAGATTTCTCACACCCAAAATATCAACGGCTTGTTGCTATATTTTTAAACAATGACTTCGAAGCTGCTTTGTGCCCTGTACATACTGCTATAGACAGCTCTACTATAGAAAAAACGGGGGGGTTCCTATCCCTGTGGCCCTATCCCCAGACAATCCGAGTTTAGGTCTAGACCTATTTTAAGCTTTTTCGTAAGAATCTTGTAATGTTTTTGTAAATAAATGTTGTATATAAACTAAATGTAAGCCTTATATCAGCAATTTATAAAGATTAATTATAAACATGAGCATAACGAAATATTCGATAAAATACATATTTTACAAATTCATGCAGTTCTGGATTAAATAAGCGGTACATTTGGAGATTCTCAATGCTCTAGCTTGTTAGCCGTAATTATCAAACATGTGCCAATGCGTTCTTGCTGCAGTCCGCGTAAGTGTATATTAAATTTAATTAACATGTGAAATTGGGTCAGAATGCGCAGCCGCTAAAGAGATCTCTGTTCATATCTTTCATCTACTAACCACTGGCTATCTATATACATTCCAAGGTTACTTTACTTACAAAATGTAACTTTCTTAATGTAACGCTACCTTAGAACGTTTATATGTACATTCAGTTATTAAATAGTTAGCAACACAACATTAATTCAATTCAAATTAAACAAGTTCTCTCGAGTCCGTTCTTCTTGGTGCGAGTTCTTCCCCTCCTGGTTCGTACGACGTATAATTCACGTATAATTTCTTCTCTCTTCTTTAGTCTAAGTAGCATATTCTCGGCCTTATTATTCTTCTACATCCCGTTCGTTCATTCTTCTACATTTCGTATAAGGTCGCCCTCATAGTCAAAGTGCTATAAAACATGACCATAAAATTATTATTATAGTGTGATTATAACAATAACTGCGTAATTATGATTATAATGTAGCCAACACTCTCTCAAGTCTCAAGTTTTTTTCATTATTGCAGATAACCTCATTATAACTGGTAGGTAAAATAGTAGGATTAACTACTAGGCCAAGTTAATCATTTGCTATTAGTTATAATCATAACCAAAATTCCATTCATACTGAATGTGTAAGGTAACGCACGAAAACGCACGTTTGCGTGTCTACGGAATATTGAGTGCGCATCCCATATCCCAGAGATTAAGATATTTTTATGGTTTCGCAACCACAAGTAACTACGCATATTTTTGGCGATAACTTAATTGTTTTATTAATGTACTTAGTTGGAAAATGAATCCACCGTGACGGTCACCGACACGTCGTTGTAAAGTGAAAAAATAATACAACAATTTTGTATTCCATTTCTACTAGGCCGGGTTTTTTAAACATAATAAGATTGTATAGGGCACAGGATATCACGTGTGATGCAAGAACGCCCACCTCCGCACTTGCCTCACTAGGACGTAGGGAAGCCTGTACGTGCGTTTAGCAACCTCGCAGATAATAACGATTTACAAACTGATATGTAGATAATTATGCACACTTACGAACTGCTTAAAGGTTTTCGTAATACAGTAGCCGCTTGCATTTCGAAAATGAAATATTACGGCACTTTTTATACATTATGATGATCGTCACATTTTTTACGTGCATAATAATTAAAAATACCACGCCTCCTATAAATTGGGGACCAAATGGGAATAGCGTACGAGTATAAAAATGACAAAGTCAAAACGGAAATGTAAATTGAGCATCAAATACGAAACAATTCAAAATGAAAATATCAATGGGGAGGTTGACTAATTTGGGAGTCCCGGCAATCCGGGTGCCAGGCACAACCGTCGCTGGGACAGGATTGCCAAGCAACTGCGTAATTACCAGCGCAAATAGAAAAGGTCTGGACTTAACATCTTGTGATATTTATTGTATATAGAGGTGAACTCTGCTAAAGCAGCACAAGATTCATAGGTAGGTACATT
Organism: Clepsis dumicolana; assembly: GCA_963691665.1. Classification (NCBI taxonomy): domain Eukaryota; kingdom Metazoa; phylum Arthropoda; class Insecta; order Lepidoptera; family Tortricidae; genus Clepsis; species Clepsis dumicolana. Next base: position 7,866,726 of record OY829508.1, on the reverse strand, counting down.
TATTTTAACTCTCTTGTGTAAGCATGCTTTTTATTTAAACTACAGTAGCTTTGAATTAAAACTACAATTACAGTTTTAAGATAAAAATATAAAACATTTATTTACATAATAAAAGCAATTTACAATGACATTAAATCTAAACTAAAACTAAATAAACTAAAACTCAAAACTAAATTAAATCTAAATAAGGCCCCCGTGGCATGGTGCCCAAAAGGCTGGCAGCGTTGCCTCGCTGAATAGCAATGCTGATTTTTTGAGAGAGAACACTGCGAGCCCTTTGGTCACAAGTTTATTTGCATCGACTATGCGCTTTTTCAACTCTGAAAAGTGATAAGTTTTAAGTGGTTCGCGGTTAATTATGTAAGACATATGAAAACGGGTTATAGATCTACCCGTGATCATGATGCATGTAACTGCGTCGAAGTCAATAATCGAGGTCAATATCCCGTTCCCATTATATTATCTTAAAAATGTAATTACTAAAAATTAACGTGAAACTATCGTGAGATTCAATCATAGTGACATAAACAAATCAGTCGAGTATAGCTCGACATGTTTCGGACATACGTGAGTGATCTGTTTATTTCACTTAAAAAAGTTTATGAAAAACTTTGTTAAAGTTTGATATTATCTAAATGTTTTTGCAGGTTTAGGCTGTAAACTCGATCATTTATAAGATCGACTTAAATAAGTTAATTTGCCCGCCACCGTTACTCACGCTATATTATGCACTCCAATTATTTTCTGCTAAAACTCAACTTTTTGCAATTAAATTTAAAACTAAAATCACAGGTGGAGCACTGAATAGTGAATAATGCATGAGCGAGTAACGGTTAGGTAATTCCGAAATCATTTCACCAAATTTTTAAGGTATTTATGGCGATACAACTTCAATTTTAATAAAGGATTTGAATAGGGGTTGGCTAAGATTTGCCATGATGATTATTTTTCCTTTTGGCGGATGTAAAGCAAGTAATGACAATAAATCCTATTTACAGTATATAAACTGGCTAAAACATAAATTAGTACATCTGTATCTGTGTCAATCTTTAACTTCCCCTACTATTGACACAATACCGAATTTTCGGGCTTCAATTTTTAGCATGTCTTAATTACGTCATGGCTACTCGGCGTATTTTGATTATTTAAAAGAAAATATCAAGGGCATTGAAAAGAGTATATCAGTCACTGTTTTTTTTTTTTCAAGATTACAAGACGCCATACTGAGTCTCAAAACTACCTACAGCATTATTTATTATCCTAAATTAATTTTAATTTAACTAAGAAGTCCGGGTGCCGCAGTCAGTGCACATTTCCGATTTGCGTTATCACCGTGCCCGCTGGCAGAGGCGGCACGTGTCGGGTGGCACAGAACGTGGCTGCGACCGCCACTGCCCGTGACCGACCGCGAAAACCGCTTATCTCCGACTGCTTTATCAGTAGTCAATACTGCGGCGAATGCCTACTTACATGCCTATATGCATTCCGCTAGCGAGGTGATTAAGTTGATTTTAATTATTTAAATTAAACTAATCTAAAATAATAAGTATCCTGAATTAAAATTAAAATAAAACTACTTTACAAAAACTAAAACGCATCTAAAAAAAAGTCCCCTTGGGCACGGTACCAAACATTTTTATTTTTTCCAAACTTACAATTATCTTTACAGGCTCCGCGTAATGCGATAATGTAGCAAATAATAGTACTTATATTAAATAATACCTCTCAATTTTACATTTCAGTAGCTAGGTACGTTAAGTAGCGTAACATATTTTAAACAGTGCAATTTTTGTGAATTCGCTCAAAGCACAAAAGAATAAGTCCTGATCCTCTGCGAAGGTTGAGAGTGTGGAGCGCGCGCGTCAGCGGCGCCTCGCGCAGCAAGTTGGTGCGCCCGCGCGGCACGGCCAGCAGCGGCAGCCGGCGGCGGCGCGTCGCCAGACCGTTCGGGACACGGAGACTCACCTTCTCCAATACGTCCGCATTGTATATCTTTCCCCGTAAAAGTTTAAGGATATAGGTGACAAGCGCGAGATGCTTCCTAACTTTCAGCTGATTATATCCAACCATACCCAAAATAAATAACGTTGGATACATCAACGGGTAGAATGGATAAACCCCGTATTGCCTCATGTATATGTATCAAAAACTTATTTTGTACCTTCTCTAACATTAAACTATACTTTTCTTCGTGCGGAGACCAGATTTCGGCACCACACTCCAACTGACTTCTTACTAAGGCATTGTACAATGCCGCAATAGCCTTAATATTGGAAAATCCTTTAGCCATTCGCAACACAAAGCCTAACCTTTTAAATGCCTTTTTGCAGATGTTAACTATGTGATCGCGAAACGTTAGCTCAGCGTTAAAACGAACCCCCAAGTCTCTCACTTCTGTGACCCTGGTCATGGGTATCCCGTCTACCGTATAATTATGTCGAATGGGTGTTCGTGCTCGCGAGAAAGAAATGGCCATACATTTGGATGTGTTAAACTGCAAAAAGTTGCTTTTGCTCCAGCACACTACTCTGTCAATATCTCCCTGTAGTCTCTCACAGTCCTCCTGGCTCTTTATGGCGAGAGATAACTTAAGATCATCCGCAAACAACAAACATTTTGCCTCTTTTACGACTTTCGGCAGGTCGTTTATCATCAATAAAAATTGTAAAGTTCCAAGATTGCTACCCTGACTCGCCCCAGATCTAGTAAAATATGTGTGGAGACCTATAGCCCGCATACTCCACGAATTGCTGCCTATCTCTCATGTAATCCGAAAAAAAGTTAGTCAGATGTGGCGTAAAACCAAATCCCGCCAACTTCTTCAACAAGACGTCATTGTCGACTAAGTCGAACGATTTTTTAAAGTCAAAGTATGCAGTATCGGCTTGACCTCCCTGGTCCACTGTAAGCGCAAGCTCCACCACGTGACTGAGAAGATTGGTGGCTGTACTTCTGGCCGGTCGAAAGCCGTGCTGCGCGTCCATGAGCTAGGAGCTTACCTGCTTGTATATTGTTTTATGGATGGCTGATTCAAATATTTTTGCCGGTGACGATAGCACCACGACAAGTCTGTACTCGTCCACTTTAGTTCCTAAGCCTCCCTTCGGCACCGGTATGCTGGCAGCGTCCCTCTTTGGATGGCTAGGCTTAGCCTTTGTCCGAGAAAACTGCCAGCTCTTCGGTCCCCTGTGACATCGACTAGCCTCTTGGAAATTTCAACTTAAATTAATAAGCAACTTAAGTTGATTGTATAATAAACTAGATTTCAGTAGTTTTTTATGTTCACCTAAAGTAGCGACACAAATGGCGTCATTGCTTATCGTTTGCAAAATAATTAGACTTGACGAAATTATTTCCTTCCACTTGTGGTTATCAGTAGGCATTGGTTCTGCGAATGCCTAGTGGCATGGCGTCTAACCGAATGCCTATGCATTTATACGTTGTTATTAAGTTGTTAAATTATGAACTCGATTTTTTAGTCTTGGTAATTTAATCAAAAGTTTACCAACCGTGGTTAGTGATACGAATGGAAGCTAGACCTCCTGTAACATTAAGAAAAGCTTCTGTAATTCCCAGTGGTAACTTCACAATATACCTATCCAAAAAGAATTTGAATTTGTCAAATTATTGCCTTGATAAGTTGTATGCAGTGTAAAAATATCCACATATTATTCAATATGAAAACAATTTAAGGGAGATCCACATTTTACTCCACATCCCACAGAAAAAGATTAATTTTCGGAAACCGTTCGTGCCATAATTATCGAGGGAGATATTGATTTGACAATCGTGAGTTAAGGGATTATCCACCTAATTTCACTATCTCAAAGAAGTATATTTTTGTATTTTTTTCCCATTTTATTATGTTTACGGTTTTCCCGTGAATAACGTGAATATCAATGGGGGTTATAGCACGCGACACGGAATCTCGAGGATCCTGGTTCGATTCCCGGGGGTTAACATTTTCAGTTTTTTTTATTTCTGTATATTCATGTTTCAGTGAGCATTTAAAAAGTACCATTAATTAATTTCATTTTCATCATAAACCTCATAAATAGGATATACATAACTACTACGTTTTCGTCTTTCTTCTTCACATTTTTCACGTTTATTTGTACCGTAAAACACGCTTAACTTTTTAAAAATTATTTATATTTGTAACAAACTTGTAACTTCATTTTCGTTTCTTCTCCAAACCGGTGCATTTCGTAAGGTTTACGGCAGCTACGTTTTATTTACAAATGACCCTGATACCCGGCGGACGGACGCATTGGAAATCATAATTAAAAGCGATAAGCGTCTATTTGCATTAATAATCATTAATGCTACTGTATAGTAAATGCCACTCCCGATTAACAATTCTTTATTTTTACTGAGGCAACACTATAGGTACAAACTGAATCACTTTGTTTTGCTGTCATGTAATGACTAATTTAGTGAGTTAATTAATTAGTAATAAGCTACCATTAAAATACGAGGAAACGAGATTTGTCAGGTCCTAATCCAAGGTTTGTTACTCGACATGCGAGCGCAATTAATTTGATTGCATACTTTGAAGTTAATTTCCTAATTATGTTTCAGCCGTTTTTCTTTCCCTGTACTTATAAGAAACGTAATACTTGTTTGCAACTTGTGTCAAAAAAACATTAAAGTACCTATGTAGAGTTATCCTGCTTGAAAGGGTTAAAGTAACCTTCTAATATTTCCGTTCTTATGGATCTAATTTTGGATATCGTTAGTGGAGACAAGAACCTCCTAAATTTGAATTTTTTTTAATTCTACCAAACAAATGTCACGGTCTCAGGTAAAATGACCTAATCTCGACCTTCGCTTACGTCATGTTTCATTATAAAATAAACATGCACCAAATAAATAAATTCTGCATAATCATCAGACCCACCCAATCGCATCTTTGCATAGCATTAATAAAATGAAGCCTATCTGTTTACAACGACGACACAGTGCTAATTGTACTGAATAAATCAATTACTCAATTAAGTGTCAATTACTGTTAGTAAACACAAAAAAATGTTGTCGCTAATTATCGAACATCTCATCGCGGGTATCGCCCCGTTCATTCATGTCTGCAGTGAAAGCCGACACGAAACTATAAAAGCCTTTAGATGAAGCTCTACTATACCCCAAAAGCTAGGTATTTCTGCTCTATCAATAAAGATCATACGAGCCGACGCATTGTCATTGGGTTGTTGGCATGAGCCGATTATAACAAATACAGTGGCAGTGACAGTAATTTAGTGGGTGCGTATTTTATCAGTATGCTTAACCCACTATGCCTGTAAATGAAGTACCTAGCTAGAGATACATAAGCAAGTACGGTAACAAGTTCTTTGTTTAACTAAATTAATCTACCTTGAATCTCATACTTAGCTCTATCAAGTTAAGATGCAATTAGCTCGCAACAAATTCGGCGGCAACTAATGAATGGGATGCATTTGTCGGTATGCAGTGTTATCATGCGAAGGCAGCGCGGGCCGGCGCGGAGCTCGGGCCGCCCGCCGGCCGCCAGTCGCGTCGCGCGCACCGCGGCCGCCGCCCGTCGACCACGCTCTCGGCGAAACCCTTATCAAAACATACCCCAGCCTTTGGGATCGATCCGCAAATCTCCACGCGCTCTGATAACGCGATCTGTTTTTTGTGACTCGAGTGATAGTGTTTGTTGTGATTGATAAACATGTGATTGTCAGTTGGCTGTCGGCATTCTGGATACGCGAATTTTTTGACAGCTGGCTACTGACTGCTTCAAGGCTTGTGTGTAAGTTTTTTAGGCATGTGTAATTAATATATTTTTTTATGGATTTGATTGTTTGTAACTTGTGTTCTTATCCTGTTTATTTTTTACAGTAAAGTGTTTACTTGCATACTTACAAATTACAGTATTTCTTTTACTCTAAAATAATCTGCGTTACCCTGAACTTTAGCAGATACCCTAGCATAAATAGAACATAATTTAGTAAATGTCTACACCTACTCAAAACAATATATTTAATGACGCATGTATAATTTATAACCCGCTCTACCATCTAATGGTGTTTACGTTATTTCACCGAGCTAATACAATACAGATGGAATTAAAAAACATGTGTCCGGCTAAGTATAAATAACCGTCGCACTTCACCGTTACGTCTTAATATAGATCAGGAGTAAAGCAAAACAGTTTTTAACTTTGATGAAGCTCCACACAAAACATATAGGTAACATTTCCAAGTTGATAGAGCGTCAAAACTTACGCAAATGTATAATACACACATGAAGGATGCTCTCATTCTAAATATGAAAAAAACTTGAATCTCCAATTAAATACTCGTACAACTCAACTAAAAAGTGACATTACTGAAAATATAATTTATATAAAGTACGAGTTAAAAGTAAAAGAACAAAGTAAACGAGTGAAACGAGTTCATTTAAATAATTAAAGAGTATTATTTTATATGTTCGAGTTTACGCACTAGTACGCAATTATGGTGGTATAATAAAGTGCGTAAAAAGCCATTCGCTACATCAGGTTAGCGTTCAGGACAGGGCTGGATCGGACACATTTTAGCGGTCATTTTATGGGACATGCTGTAGATCCACTTAAAAACGATGGGCCCGATAAATAATAAACTGATGCATATTTTATGAATAAATAGAAGGAGCAAGCCTAGCGGGAGCGGAGAGTCAGGAATTCGAACTGAATGCTTCATTGAAATACCTCTTTTCGTGTTTATTACGGCTATATCAAATTTTATATCGAAATGCTTCGTGATCTCAAATCTGGCAACCCTAATGCCTTAAGTTGCTTCAATGACTAGCAGTTTGTGAGAAGCCCTAACGACCGTACACTATAGCTATACGACAATCTATAATAAACACTATAATATGACCGTGATTATCGTAGAGAGCTGCAAGTGCACTCAATGTACGGCTTTTTACTTAAGCATAGCCATCCGCATGAAGAAAACGCAAATGATGAATACAGTTCCGTTATAGAACGATTTAGATTTCATGTTAGATACGTGGTTTTTGTGCTTTATTTATTCTGGAAAATGAATACCTAGTACCAATTAAACGTACTCTTATTTGCAATTGAATGTAGACATCTGCGGCTCTACAATTCTTCTAAGTAAGTACCTAATTGTGGTTTTACACTGAGACAAACTTAAACGTTTAAATACCTACCCACCCATGAAAGTTATAAGTTTCCAATGAATGACTGGTATTTAGAAACAAAGTATCCCTTCACGTAATTCCTTCGACATGTTTCTTTTTATTCATAACAAAAGCGTTATCTAAGAGAACGTGCATAACAGAAGTAGACTTCAAAAATTTTTAAAATTTGCCTAACTATACAAAGGGTATCTACCAATAATCCCTATCTTTACACTGATTTATTGACTTCGAGTAGAAGGAAATCCTTGATTCAAACTTCCTGAATTCATTAGCTCTTCAAAGTGTTGGGTTTCCTTTATAGCTACGCACATTTTAAGTACCGTTTCCGACATCATGTTAATATTATGCATGTAAGGTAACACCTTGTCCAAGTTAATCTGCGAATACACTGTTGCTTGAGTCAAAACAGAGTCCATTGAAAGCGTCCGCAGCCAGGGTTACCAGATGGAAAATTCATAAAAGTCCCGAGTCAAGACTGATTAGTGATTTCCGTAGACAAGGTCTTCAGATTTTTTTCAAACGTAATTCATTAGAATTCTTTTTTTTTTCGCTTTTCTGTCGATTCGAATTTTGAAATAAAAAAACAGAAAATGTTAAAAAAGTTACTAAAACTATAAACGTGTTGTATGCGCCTCAACCAACATTATTATCGAAATTTGTAATGCACATTAGCCTTCGACGGGAATATTATTTGTCTTGGAAAATCGCATAGTTTCAGCGGGATAGCGAATAGCCGCATTCTGCGCAGACGAAGTCGAGGGCAGCAATTAAGCTCTATTTTTTTGACATTTCCAAAACCCGGCCGCAATTCTGTCAGGATCTTAAAAATCCTGCAATCTTGGGAAAAATCCTGAGATGTGGTAACCCTATCCGCAGCGGGCCATGCGTATTGCGCGCACGCATCTGTGGCCTGAATGCCGCGATCGTCTCATGAATTAATCTGGCCAATTCATCAACGCGGGCTTAATTAAACCACCCGACTCAGCCGGGACATTCTCGGACATCCATCCCGCGACAAGAACACCACGTTGTTGCTACTAAATAAATGGAACTCTTAAAAACCCGTTTCGCGGCAAAATTTAATAGCACAGAGCAGTTGCATTTAGCTTATCGTTCAACTACTTTGTTTTCTGAAAGTACAAGTCTACAGGCTACACTCGTGTCAAAATTAGTTGTTAATAAAACGTAACAGTCATACAAATAGCTAAACACGCACAAAATTAACAATATGACCAATGACTATGGTCATTGCTATCATATTTTTGGCAGAAGGAAAAGCGCCATTACCATCTCCTGTCATTAGCGTTCTGGGCTTTAATAAACTATCCCGAATTGCTATTTACTTAAAGCGATATAATGTTTCGATAAAAAATACCCGAAGACATTAAATTGAAGTATATAGGTACTTTATTTAGCGCCCAGAATCGTATCGCATATTTTTTTCATTTAAATTAATGAACGAATACCAAAATATCCCGTGTTTCGGCAAATTTTTTTAATGACAAACAAATACTGCATGCACGAGTATAAAGATCAAAAAATCGTTTTTTAGGGAATAATTTTCTGATCATAACAGTACTTACTTACACTATAAGGTACTTATAATAAGTGTTGTATGTTTTTTAATTTGCCATTCACGCTTGGCAACTTCTACACGCAAACTTTACTATGCAAAGCTGTTTTTGTTTACAAGTATTACTTAATTTAGTGCATCTTGTAAACCTTAGTGTATCATCACGTAGACTACTTACGCATTTATATCTTAAGTATTACTCTTAAAATGTTGCCAAAGACTAACTATTATGTATTCAATCTATTTCATGTTTAGATTTACTGATGATAAAAACATCTAACTTCAATTCAATTCAATTTCGAGAAATTCGAGATGGCTCAACAAACTTACTGTCTTTAGGTAATCTAACCTCTGCTTCTTAAATATTTATCGATGGGAGGATGGTAGGCCATCTACAGGTGGCAAATAATTGTTGGACTCTACATTTATTAAATTCGTCAGTTGATCGAAACAAAAGTCAGATTGAATGTTGGGAACGGCTGTAAGTCGACCACGAAACATGCCATAGCGCATCTATTTAGCATTCGTAAAAACAAATTATGTAAAAACGAAATTAAATTCAATCTAGAACTGCGAAAGTTACCTGGCATGGTTTTTGGGACATCATATGATAAGATCCAACAATATGTTGTTAAAGTTAGATTTCTAAGTCTGTTACGCCTAAACTCTATGAAATGCTTAGACTTTTGGCAAATACGATTCAAGGAATATTACTCTATTCTACAATCCATCCGCCTAATGCTTCAAAAGCCAATTAGGATTAGTCTTAGTAGTAGTAGTAGTGTATTGCTTGCAATTGCTTGCTAATTACAACCTGCAGCACGGTCTTATCCATTTATTACAATTATTACCAACCATTTCCTGCAATTGCTAATTTTAGAAGTCCATTAATACTTACACTATCTTTTTAACAAAAGAAATATGATAGATTCTTCATTAAGTTCTTTATTTTTCTCACCTAATTTTCTGATTCGACTGTTACACAATAAGAGAGTGCGGACGACTCGAGATATCGTAATAAATGTTGGTTAAAAAAACACAACAAATTGTGGGTTTCGGACTGGTTTGGCGTAACTCCGGAAGCGAACTAGTTCCACGGAGCTGAGATGCAAGTAATTTATTAATTGGAATTTAAATTTTCGGCTAATAGGAGATAAGCGGTGATGACCGCCGTTGTCTCCGATGCCGATGTTTTCCGATACTTAAAACTACAACGATTAAGTAACGCGGCTTTCACTAAATACTACTAATTATGTTACAAGCGAAGCGTCACGCAACGGTTTAGGTAACTTAACAGACTAGTTCATCACCTTTAATCAGGCTACGACTCATTGGGTTTTGTTTAGTGCGAACAACGCTTAAGTGTAACCGCAAGTTGCATTATAAATACAATGTTTCCATCGGCCATTAAAAATAACTTAGAACGGTTCAATAACATTGGAACTGTTAGGTAAGCTCTTAACATTTGCAAGATAATTGAGAAACGTGCTACGATATTTTGTCCTTAAAGCAATCACTATGATGAGTAGACGGACTTCAAAATGGGATGTTCCAGAACTCCCTCCTAGGTAAATCTTGATAAAAACAGCTCATCAGTGTTGATATGATCTAGGTCATCTTTATGTACTTATCTCTTAACGTAAAACAAACAGGTTGGGCACCTTCTCCTTTTTTTTCATTATTTAAACATCTGGCCAGTGCCTTGCCTCTATACCTCCTGGTATTGTACCTACCAAAGCTGACGTTCTTCTTTATACCCACCTCACTTTTAAAAGGTCCTGTGTACGTACATTTGCCACGGAAATCATGGCTTGATTATTAAATTACATTTCTGGTAAGAACTAATTATGCATAAAATATGTAGGTACCTAACATAGTTAAATATCTCGTCTTATTAAAGAAGTTCTCGTAATAGTAGTTTATGCAACTGCTACATAATGAGGGTCCTTAAAAGACGAGTGTGTTTTTATGAAACGAGGCTAAGCCGAGTTTCATAATAGGATCACACGGGTGTTTTAAGGCCTAATTATGTGGAGTTGCATACATTACTTTATCTACACACATATTATAAGTACTCTAAGATGGGTTCAGAAGCCGAAGGCATATCATACCCATACCTGTCACGAATTTGACTGTTTTTTTTATCATAGACAAACATACCGAGCTGACGTTTCGTGGACTGTTTTTTTTTTTATTGTAAATTATCACATTATTATTTATACTTACATATCGGATTGAACTTGAGTTATATACGTGAGTGATCTGTTTTATTTCACTACGATTGTAAATTACGTTTTTTTTTTCAAATTTGAAACTCTTAACGACATCGAATTCGATATCGAAAAGACTTTTTACTTTACTGCTTCTTTACTTTACCGCTGGGTGGCGCTGGCGGCGATCAGTCGGGGACAAGGACATGCAGAAATGCTGGTCATTTTCTACGGTTTCTGAACGCATTATAGAGGACTTATGATAATTATGTGTGTAAATAAAATATTTATAAATTTCGTAGAAGCATACACTAGACGCAACACCGAAAAAAAATAATACTGTTTTTCTTTAATGCGGCATCGATATAACGCCTCTTGCCATTGCCAATGAAAAAGGTTATTCAACTCGAGTTTGAGCTAGAGAATATCTACGTTCACAGCATATTATGTTTTTTTCTTTTTTTAGTTATTCCCATTCCGTGACCATGAAGCATGACAAATTGCTTGCTCTAAGACTAAATTGATGAATTTTGCAGGTCACACATGAGACTTGTTAATAAAAGGCTTGACTTCCAATTATAATAAATGTGTAAAAAATGTTTTGTGACTTCCTTTTGACTGTCGCTGCAGGAAATAATTTTCAAACTATGTTTGTATAAAACGTTGAATTGTTTTACAATTTATTCAACAAATAAACACATTCAGTAGGAAACTTCTGGAAGTAGAGACTTCTGGAAGGCTGGCCGCACACTGGTCATTCAATGATAGAGTTACCACAGCAATAGTAAATTCTTCAGGAAAAAAAAGCACCAGTTTCTAACGATTTATTTTGGCACCCGAACATAAAGTTCTTCATCTCTCATAACCTGTAAACCCTACTTAGCTGTGATGAATTTAAATTAATTATGTATAATATGCAATTATGCACTACTATCATGTTCTTTTCACATTTTCATATACAACGGTTTTGCTGGTAGGGTAGGGAGGACACTTGAATAAAGAGCAGGATATTTCAATACACAATATCAAATTTAAGAGTCTTATCACACTAGCGATTTGCGAGCGAGTGCTTCACTCTAATATCGCTCGCAGCGAACACGTTACGTGGTCGCCTCAATACAAAACTCGCTAGCAAATCGCCAGTGTGATAAGGCTGTTTTATACTTCTTAGTTTCCTCAAAGTCGACATGAAAAGCAAAGTGTTTAACTAGAGGAAAACTCCAATTTCAAATTTGAATTATTGGCGCCCTCGCTATACCTACTTAGGATCTTAAACAAAATATTTTTTTAACAATAATGTGACTATAATCCTCAACTAAGTACGACGACTATGCATTAAGGCTCCAGTTTCGATGTAGGTAACTCTGTAAAACCATTTGAAATTATTGTAACTTAAGAACAGGTTCGTCAGATTCATTAAGGCCCGTGCTTTTCTTTAGATCAGATTTTGTGACAGGAAACAATCTCGGCGACTGACGGTCGTCGGTTGGGCGAGTCGAGTTTGTTTTATTACAGCTATTACTGTCTCTTAGCTTGACTCGAGTGATTTGTGTCTTCCAAGCAAAAGCCGCTCGACTTCCGACACAGGCCCTATTACTCGCTTTATCAGCTAATCAGTCGCTATCACACGGAGATTCCTCACGATCACAGGCAATTAGCATTGCTTTTATAAACTGAGATCGTAAAATTAAACGAGGTATTTCATTACCGTTAGAAACGTTAAACCAATATTCTTAAGAAACCTGTGATGAATGGTCAGTTACTGAGATTGTTTTGACGGTAGTCGGTACCTCGAATCCCTTCGATCCCTTTTTTATTTACCTCAATGGGCTCTATCAATGGCAACAGTTAACATTATCATAAACCCCAACAGAGCATTGTTTCGGTACGGTAAGAAGATTAGAAAGACAAAACAAAGTGGACAAAGGCCGTATTGTTAACAATTTCTTTATTGTTTTCTTTTTATAAGCATTATGTTATGTAGATGTTAATTTTTTATTAAGGTTTGTGTTGTTCAGCCTCGTAAAAAGCATAATATCGGAGTGTAGGCCGGCACTACGAGCCATCTCTACTGAATGGCGTTCGCCCACTGCGCGCGCGCCGCCCGCCCACGCGCGAATAAATTGTTGCGCTAACTATACCCACGACAAATTACCCGTGTAAACCATAAGTAATAGAGCCTGTTTTTAATTTGGACATCCATTTGTGTGAAGTTATTACTTGAAACAAAAACCTATCGGTAATTATCTATTATAATTGTTCATCTTTATGAAATATATTACCTCTTTGAATGAAAACTAATAGCAGTAATAGCACTTAATTATTAGTCGTCGATTATCATGTAAATATAATATCAAAGCCACATCAATGTGCGTGTTATGACACAAAATATTTGCTAAATAGTGCCGATAGCTATTATAAAATAAATATAAAAAACAATAAAGCAAATAACAAATACACAGTACGTGCTCTCAGAAAATCAGTATCAACATGAACAATTTTATACCTACATATTATTGTTTTTCTATCATGGCAGCTTAAAATTCCATGTTACAAGGAAAGTTAACCCTCCCACACAGCATTTCTTACTTTACGTGAATTGCAAACTTGCATTCAAAACTCATACTTACAATGTTACAAGCAGCGTCTTTCGACGAGTGAAACTTTATACTAATGATCTTGTGCCAGATAGGCACTAGGATAGCACATAGCACGTTAGGATACTCGAGTACGATACTCATACTCCAGTGTGTAACGGAACGCAAGCATTTATAAGTGGAGATTGTAATCGAGCTCCGAGCCAATAATAGAGACAGTATGCGTGTTTAATTTGCCGGCTGTCATGCGTGAATATTACCAACACTTCTCTTTATTACTTCTTAAGTAAGTCTGATTCATTAAATGCAACACATATTTAATAATGAAACGTAATAACAGTGAAACAGATAACTGTGCCCTAAGCACGACTTGTCAAATCCTGCGTCACGTAAAGTCGAATAGTAAACTATAACGAGTTTGTATGACGTTTGGAACAGCGCCCGCCCGTGAGCGTATTTGGAACTAAAATTTAATATGAGATTTCTCGATCTCGATACGATAACCGTAACGTTACGCAGGATTCGACAAGTCGTGCTTAGGGCACTGATCCCAGGAGTTTGAGTTTAATTGGTATTGAAATAATAAAGTAGTTTTCAGGCACAGTTAGATGTACAGTTTTGCTTCAAACTTGAATTATTTGAACCTTAAAAGTGCACCTTTTTACACCTTGGCACTTGATGATAAACGATAAATTATGTATTGCCCAATGGTTCATTTACCTACTTTTGTACTTAACTTCCTAATTTGTAACTATGCAAAAGACAGTTCAAACCGTAAAGTCCCAGAATGAGGTGAAGGCTCCAGTAATGTTAAAATATGGATGAGATAGGCATGCAGTTGTGTAAATCTAGTAAAATAGACGACGACGGCTCGTGCCGTCTCCACAAATGTCAACATTTGTGCTTAATTGTGTCTGAATATCGGCCCCTGTCGTTTTTACAGTAGGTAAAGTTTGTTTGTGTTAGAGTTAGAGCACCGTAAAGCACCGTGCCGCCTATCATACAGTCTGAGAGATCATACGCAGACCAATCATCGTAAAATCAGTCACCACCACGGCCAATCACAAAGTCGTTAGCTTACAAAACAACATTAACGCGTTATCAAGCGTTCTCAAAAAGCAAAGTTTCACTCCGGCTTCACTGGCATCGTGGAAGATTTACGTAAATCTTGTTTGAAAACAAAATGATTTACACTGACTATGCGGCTAATGCATCGGCGAGATGAGGCTGAAATAAGTGGCTTTTCACAAGCTAGAAACAATTACTCATTACGATTCGCAAATATCGTCGCGCTTTCGGCGTTATGCGTACAATGTTGCATTATTAGCAACTTGCGTAACTAATGTTCATAAGTCGGACGGATTTGTTTACCCTTTTGTCTTCCACAGATTTAGTACCAAGTACCAACTTCAAGGTAATGAGGTTTGCCTTTTACGCTGTCCCAAATTTTCTGATGAACTCTTTGCTCACGTAACAGTGCCGTTAAAGAACCTTTGGAAATTATGAAAGTATTGCTCAGTGGCAATTTTGCGGGACAATTTTAGGTAAGATAATTTTGGAGTGCCGCTGTGGAAAAAATACGCCTAATAGTTTTTATTCTGCTTACGTTCTAATAAAGTACAACACTTATAGACTGAGACCTAAGTTACACAGGCACTAAAATGAGCCAACTTAGAACGACGTTATTAAGTAAAACTAGACGAGCATCATCATTATAACTGCACTGGCACTGCGCCGTAGTAAACGTAAAGAGCCATACTTAGCTGTTTGTTTGGAGACAAAAAGCAATGTTTATGCGGCTGTAGCAGAAATAACTGTCATCTTGGAAATTTTCATCTACCATAGGTATTATTACGGCAAAACAGCATTATGAAACGAGATCCACACAATAATTTTACTCTCCCTTAAAAATTTACGAAACGACTGGGTTTTCGGAAACTAGAAATCGTAAACCGAATTGAATTATTTGCCTACATGTAGGTATATCGTGTTATAAAACTATTTAATTAATGCAAAAGTTATTGTATGAACAATAAAACACCTTAATTCGTTCGTGAAGAAGTAAAGTAATTCTTTATGTTCTTTGAATGTCGATGGACCCTCAAAATTATAGAAGATCTTTATCATTACAGACTTCTAAACACTTTATTACGATAAGAAGATAACAATTTGATTTGAAAAATTGCGCTACAGGATAATAAATAATGCAGATGTTTTAGAGAGAATCTTTGTAAGCAACACGTGTGCCTGAACTTAGGCTTTATAGTGAACTCTGTGTCTCAGGTATAAGGTATCAAAGAATACAAATTATAGTTGTGTTAATCCTTTATAATTGTTATTGGCACCAAACATGTAACCCTGCTCAATGGTGTAATTGTGATTACCCATGTACCTACTTCATGTCAAACTCACGTATACAGTATACATCTATTTGCACTCTCCACGATCGACTGAGTACCTATAGGTATGGCCATGCCATTAGGCACTCTTTCAACGCCGCCCTATTGTCCTGCGATGGATGGCGATAAACATTCTCTACGTGATGGAATTTTTATATTTCCGATCCCTACGCCGCCAGAATTACGATATAAAACTTTAAAATAATACCCAGTAAATTTATTGAGTAGAGAATTTAATGACTATCAGTGTCATATTTATTATTGGATCTAAAAACTTCGGAGTATAAATGAACGCTCGCCTCCTTTGTTACGCGCTTCTGTAGCTTCGTGTTTGTCAACGCGTCCTAAATTGAATATCAACAAAACACTTTGAAATTTTCGTTGCACATTAATAAGTAACATTTTATAGGTTTTTGCTCTCGTTGGATAGGTATACTTAGACTTACGTACTTTGTTTTTTATTAAGTGACATTTATTTTTATGTCCAGCTTTGTGATTTTTAGATTTAATATTATATTAGCGAATAAAAAATCTAAAACTGAGTACTTTCTTGTCTCTTGACTTATAATCTGATGAATTATTTGCAGTTGCGCTGCGCCCGCGCCGTTGCGTCCATGTGCAGTGCGCTAGCATGAGGTGAGTCATCCGAATGCTTCGCGTTCAGAACGACGTATCTCGTTTTTATGCCTACTTATTCTTGGTGCGTCGTAATTCATGTCTTGGACAGTAAATCACAAACAATAACGAATATATTTATTTACTTTTTCAATCTGAGAAGATAATTTTGGCATTTCTAGTTAGTACGTAATCTTTATTCGCATTCTTGCTATTACAATTCTTACATCCTAATAGGTACATGCCTACGACCCTACCTAGTGGGTATACCTGTTTACAGATTTGGGACCGCGACTAATCCTGCGAGGGACAAATCCCTTGAAAATCCGATTTTCAAATCTTATAATTCGTATAAAATGTGAAATCTTAAAAAAACTTCGGAAAAGTGGGAATGATTTTTCTTTACGCGTTTACATAGTTTTGGTTACGAAACATTGAGGTCGGAAGTGGTCATTAAGCATGGTCCGCTGACGTTATCGTCGTTGTTGAGTTCTATTAGTCAAGTAGCTGCATCATAATTCTACAATTAAGCGGAAGCCCTTGTGGATGAAAATGCATACATAGCACAAAAAAATCGAAGCAAACAGACGTTACTTCGAAACAACAATAAAATAAGGAACATTTGGGTAAGTAAATAAAATTTCATGCACAAACGGCTGTTAATCACTTTTATGTTATCTTCAATTTTAAAATTGCATTTCTTCACGTTACACTTACTATATGCCTACTCTTGTAGTTACGCCAACAATCGATATTATCTTAATACGACGAAAGTTAACTGAATCAGATAAACCAAATAAGAATCACGGATACAGACACTCAACAGGAAATTCCGCGAATATTTTGTCATGAAATTCAATCATCGTCGGCCCAGCTAACCGGAACTTGATTGAGCCGGCCACTCATCCACAAAAAAAGGTTGTATTTTACCACAGCTATTTGTCATAGACAATGAACAACAAATATAGCCAGCACGCTTTAAAATTTTAGAAACAGAACATTTAAAACGGCTGTAGGAATAAATATATTCTACGAAGCACTCGACAAATATCACTTATTGATTTCTACATTATTCTACGTTTCTCTAAAATCAATGCAGGCTAGATACATCGCAACATAGGCATCTTAGCGCTATCATTAGGTAAGTGCTGCACGCTATTAGCCGTGCACCTGTCTCGGCCGATGCCGATGTCAATGGCCGTCAAACGCAGCCCTAACTATAGCGCGACGGTCAGATGTCCCGCACTACCGAGAACTACATGTAACTTAAATTGCTCACAACGCTTATACAACGAGTTACAAAATCTCATTTACCGTTCGTAACTGCTAATTGTTAATTGTAAACGTAACATTACCACGACCACGACATAAAGCGTCCCGTGGACTACAACAGTAAAGACAATTGTTAGTTCGTATTTAACTTTCCATCGGTATCGTTAATTGTTTTTGAAGTGACGACATTACTAGGTCATTGATTAATTTAGTTCATCATCATCATCATCAGCCTATTTACGTCCCACTGCTGGGCACAGGCCTCCTCTCAGAATGAGAGGGCTTGGGCTATAGTTCCCACGCGGGCCCAGTGCGGATTGGGAACTTCACACACACCATTGAATTACTTCGCAGGAGTGTTCAGGTTTCCTCACGATGTTTTCCTTCACCGAAAAGCTCATGATAAATTACAAATGAATTAATTTAATTGTATTTTAGTAATAGGCACCAAATGAGTAAATTGGCCGATACAGTCGAAGTGTCAAATGTATAAAACCACGTCTTAGCATTTGGATTTTTAATGCTTTAAAACTGCCGAAAACTTATTACGCCGCAGTATGTTTAAGAGCTTTTGATACACACTTGACACAATACAACAATACAACACAAATATTCTTTAATGAAAACCACAAAACAGTACACACGTGACACCGTAAAACCGTTGAAACCGTATTTTTACTCGTGGCTTTTAATTGTCATAAATGTAACACACGTTTGAAGATAATTCATTTCAATACCACTTATCATACTGAATATCAGCATCAACTATTTGGTTGACGATGTTGCTGCTATAGCATCGTCTTCACGTCGCGTTGGCGCCATTAGGAAAAAGGCAATTACTATGTGAATTAGCAGGAATATAAACAAATCGAGTTCAGAAGCGATCTACGTGGCATTTCTTCACTCAGCCAGCAAGAATCTTAAGTGAGCAGCAATCTAGAGATAATTGAGAACTATTATCCTGCCTTACGCGGTTAGATTCGTCGCATTCGTCAAACCGACGCGCGGTCGCATAGAATGCCTCATATTATGCAATTACCAGGGTTCTAATCTTGCTCAGGGTTTTAATCTTCTTAATCTTACTACAGCATTACTGCGACGAAACGATTAAAAGGTTTCTTTACCTCTTAAAATGTGCACAAAACTTGCTTTTTCATAAAGCACCGCACATTGCGTCACAACGCGCTAATATGGTTTGGAATGCAGCCAGGCCACCTAAACATGTAAGTCTGCCTACGTCTAAGTACAAAGTAGATATCTTATAATTACTTATGATTTTTTTTTTATGTTTCAAAGAATAAAAGTTATTAAAAACTGGCTTTGTAGTGGCTGTCTATGACTGACACTACACTAGGGATTACAATTCAGAAATAATTTTATCGAGACATTAAAATGCAATAGCGCTTGCAGATGTTTGATTGAAATATCTTGCACGGAAAAAACCTCCGAAACGAGAAGGTGCCATTTATGCGCAGTTTCACACCAAAAAAACACCTCCATTTATTTACAAAAACTATTTACACAAGACAGAATTTCTGAAGTTTAAGATCGTTGCTTATTAAATAAATGCAGATTTTTTTAACTTTCCTGTTTAATATGGGTTTGCGATGAATAAAAACTGTTCTAATTACAGAAGAGCAAGTTTTCAAGAGCATTTATTAGTCAACTAGCTGTTGCCCGCGACTTCGACCGCGTATAATTCGGTTATCGCTATCCTGCGGGAACTATAGGTAAGTACAATTGTCCCGGATAAACGTGGGCTGTGTTACTCTGATCTATGTATAAACTACATTACTGTGAAGCTACATTGAAATCCGTTCACTAGTTTTTACGTGAAAGAGTAACAAACATCCACACACCCATCCTGACAAACTTTCGCATTAAAAACAGAAAACTGACTGTAATTCCGGGAAACAACACACCCTATGTCACTCCCACAACAGAAACAAACCTAATGACACCTCATACGTTGAAATCCGTCAAACGGTTTAGGCTGTAAAGCGTACCAATGAATTAGACATACATACATACACTCAAAAACCGCCTTCAAAAAAACCATAGAACGTAAAATAATCCTCTAAACCCTCAAGTTTTATGGCCTAGCACTAAGTAGCAGAAATATGAAGTCGGTGCGGTGCGAGCGGACTATTCTTTGAAGTATCAACTTCATATTTTAGAGAGAGAGAGAGAGAGAAACATTTATTCACATACATTCGACACATACAAAGAAATAAAACAGTAAGTACATTTAAAAATACTACATTACAGTACATTTACTATTTATTTCTGCTACTTAGTGCTAAGCCATAAAACTTTAGGCTTTGGAGGATTATTTTACGTTTTTATTTTAAGGTTTATTTTGAAGGTGGTTTTACTTTTTTGTTAAAAGATTATTATTTCACAATTTGATGTTGATTTGACATTTTTCTGAATTATCCTCCAACTCCTAACCGTTAAGGAGTTGTACCTTCCATCATCAGCTCATCATGAGATGATGACTACCAGACGCAAATACTTGAATAGCCTCAGAAAATATATGAAACACATAGTACATGCCTGTAAAATTTGAGGATTGCTCTCGATTTCCCTGGGATTTCATCATCAGATCATGACTTGGTTACAATGGGACCACCTCAGGAGTATACCCTTTCGAATTAAAAAAGAATTTTCAAAATCGGTCTACAACTGACGGAGTAATCGATGTTCATAGTTAAAAAAAACATTCATACAGTGGAACGTAGAACCTCCTCCTTTTTTGAAGTCGATTAAAAAACATAACCATCCTTCGGCAGTCGGGTAATAAATAGTTCGTTTATCATGGGAATCGAGTCTCAAAGATTTTTCCCGTTTTTCTCGATTGTGTTAAGATGTCCAGCGTTAGCAGAGCCTTGCTTCCTAAGCAGAATATATGCACTGCAGGGTCATTAACCGACTTCAAAAAAAGGAGGAGGTTCTACGTTCCACTGTATGTATGTATGTTCATCCGACCGATTTTCAATTTTTTTTTTTTATTTGAAAGGGTATACTCCTGAGGTGGTCCCATTGTCACCCTCAAATTTTACAGGCACATACTATGTGTTTCATATATTTTCTAAGGTTATTCAAGTATTTGCGTCTGGTAGTCATCATCTCATGATGATGAGCTGATGATGGAAGGTACAACTCCTTAGCGTTTAGGAGTTGGAGGATAATTCTGAAAATATTAAATCATTGTTCGAAAGGGTATACTCCTGAGGTGGTCCCACTGTCACCAAGTCATGATCTGATGATGGGATCTCAGGGACATCGAGGGCAACCCTCAAATTTTATAGGCACGTATCATGTGTTTCATATATTTTCTAAGGCTTTTCAAGTATTTGCGTCCGGTAGTCATCATCTTATATTGATGAGCTGATGACGGAAGGTACAACTCCTTAACGGTTAGGAGTTGGAGGATAATTCTGAAAATGTTAAATCAACGTAAAATTGTGAAATAATAATCTTTTAACAAAAAAGTAAAACCGCCTTCAAAAAGAAAACCTTAGAAAAAAAAACGTAAAATGATCCTCTAAAATAAATAAATAAATAAAATAAAATGCGTTTATTTCGGACAACAGAAACTAAAGCCTAAATTTATATGGCCTAGCACTAAGCAGCAGATATATGAAGTCAGTGCTTCATTCAAAGAATATTCCGCTCGCACCGCACTGACTTCATATTTCTGCTGCTTAGTGCTGAGCCATAAAACTTTAGGCTTTAGTTTCTGTTGTCCGAAATAAACGCATTTTATTTTATTTTATTTATTTTATATTGGTCATCAACATAAATACAGATAGACATAAAAATTTCAATTCATTAAATTTTTCCTGTAATCTTTACATAAACATCTATGAAATAGAATTACCTGTTTCCGATTTTTCTCTTTGCATAGGTTCTTCAGCGATAAGGGGAATGGTATTTTTTAGATTTTTCATCTAAAGTCAAAAACAAAGTGGCCTAAAAAAAGAAAGGAACGTTTTAGAATTTGTAAACAACACTCTTTGATTTGATACTCCACACAACCTAATACCCCAACTTTATTTTTTTAAAACCCGTTTTCAGTTCCTATTGCAAAAAAAGATAAAAATATTTAAATTATTTCTTATGTGCATAATTGTTGGGCAAGTATCATCTAACACTACTCCAAATTTCAGGTCAATGGCATTAATAGGCTCTGAGATAACCAGCTGTGACAGACAGACAGCAGTTTAACCATTTTCGTTCAGAACCCTAAAAATTAGTTTTTTTTTGTTTTCCTAAGCAAATTTTTCTATTTTCCTCTTCATAAAAAATTTCCTTCGACTTTGACAATTACTTAAAAAAAAATTGTTGAGAATGGTCAAGCCATTCTCAAGTTTTGCACTTAGTAACATATTTAGTGATTCATTTTTATTTATTATAGGTAGATAGATACATACAAATTATTTATTGCTCACAAAAGTTATCCAGTAAGCATAGTCCAATACATAATTATAGGCACTTAATTAATGTGAAACTAAGGACTCAGCTCAGCGAACATGGTGAAGAGTAACAGGTTATTCTGTACCCCACTGTTTGTCTCGACTCTATGCACAGCATAAAGATGTTATGACAGACCCAGGTAGGGTGAGAGCAACATGAATTAAATTAAGTTTTGCTAAAGTCTGAATAAGTTGTGCTAGAAGTTAAAATAAGGTTTTGAGAAAAAAAAGTTTTAGTTAAAAAAATTAAATATGATTTAACAACAGTTTCCTCACAGTCCTGCAGGATGGCTGGGCGACTTGTTTTGCCAAGTATATAGCGCCTATTTGGCTGTCCAGTGTTTTCCTGGGATTTAAATTTTTCCTTAGTTTCCCATGCTTTCAGAAACACCTAAAAACAATAACAAATACAAATTACCATATTAAATTAACCAATTATTTGAAACTTTTTGAGGTCAGTTAAAAACTATTCAGTCCTATGTAGAACAATAATTTAGAACAGTCATTAGAACGAACAAATGATAATGTTATCCATTTGGTCTTTCCGGAAGCACTGAAGAGTCAAGAAAAGGCATGTAAATGTAATAAATGCACGTACCATTTTTTCTTTCTAGTCAGACTATAATAAATAATCATGTATAACTTTACTGTTACTTTCTTAAAAACTTTAAATACGTTTTGTCTCACACCACTCTTAAACAGTCCGGTTCATTTTCTATACTCAAATGATTGCACTTTGCACTCGTAAAATCGCAATTAAAGAAATATTCAATGAAATCAAACAATCATTCATGTTAATAATTATTGAAGCCGTGATAGCCTAGTGGTTTGACATATGGCCTCTCAAGCAGAGTGTCGTGGGTTCAAACCCCGGCTCGTACCTCTGAGTTTTTCGGAATTTATGTGCGAAATTACATTTGTAATTTATCATGAGCATTTCGGTGAAGGAAAACATCGTGAGGAAACCTGCACACTCCTGCGAAGCAATTCAATGGTGTGTGTGAAGTTCCCGATCCGCACTGGGCCCGCGTGGGAACTATAGCCCAAGCCCTCTCATTCTGAGAGGAGGCCTGTGCCCAGCAGTGGGACGTAAATAGGCTGATGATGATGATGAATAATTATTACTGCGATACGATTTTTTTTATTCACCTATAAGGGATGGGCAAAGAAAACTAAGTCCATACAGCCACGTCTGATGTTTTTTGTTTCTTTTCTTTTCTGTAAATTCCCGCCAAGCCGTTCCTAAAGTACGAAACAAAACAAATTGACCACCATTTGACAATGTCAGACTGCCAATAAAAGCAAAGGCGAAACATTATCTTGTAACGTTATGGCGGTAGTGTGCATGTAGTGTGTGCTTGGCCTAATGAAAAAAAAAACAATGATGTGACAGCTGACGTCTACGGTCAGTTGAGAAAAAATATTTCTCAAATTAAAATAATTATTAAGGTTAAAAACATGAAATAAAACGGGATAAAAAGTATCCTTTATATTATTCCAGGTTGTAAACTATTACCATGTCAAATTTCATTCCAATCTGTCCGGTGGTTTTTGCGTGATGCCTCCACAAACAAACATACAAACAGACAAACAGACAAAAAAATCAGTTTTGTGTTCTATTAATTATTCCACGCGACCCAAATTTTTTTTTTGCAAATATCTTCAATGTACAGACGCGCCGGGTCTACGATTTTATTATATGTATAGAGAAACAATCATTCATGTTAATAATTATTACCGCGATACGATTTTTTTTATTCATCCTATAAGGGATGGGCAAAGGAAACTAAGTCCATACAGCCACGTCTGATGTTTTTTGTTTCTTTTCTTTTCTGTAAATTCCCGCCAAGCCGTTCCTAAAGTACGAAACAAAACAAATTGACCACCATTTGACAATGTCAGACTGCCAATAAAAGCAAAGGCGAAACATTATCTTGTAACGGTATGGCGGTAGTGTGCATGTAGTGTGTGCTTAGCCTAATGTAAAAAAAAAACAATGATGTGACAGCTGACGTCTATGGTCAGTTGAGAAAAAATATTTCTCAAATTAAAATAATTATTAAGGTTAAAAACATGAAATAAAACGGGATAAAAAGTATCCTATATATTATTCCAGGTTGTAAACTATTACCATGTCAAATTTCATTCCAATCTGTCCGATGGTTTTTGCGTGATGCCTCCACAAACAAACATACAAACAGACAAACAGATAAACAGACAAACAGATAAACAGACAAAAATTTCAAAAAAATCAGTTTTGTGTTCTATTAATTTTTTTTTTGCTAATATCTTCAATGTACAGACGCGCAGGGTCTACGATTTTATTATATGTATAGATAAACCAACTATGCAAACGATTTTTATTTAAAGTTTTAAGGGCATCGCATCGTTAACATTATAATCGGACTTTGCGAGATCATACATAGAAAGTTTTATATATTTAATCTTTGCTTAAAAATTAAACAGTTTAATTAAAAATTTAAGTGTTATCTTTGCTATTAAACTGTTCTTGTTGATATTGTGACCTTTGTCATAATGATAACGCACGGCAATAACGTACCTACAATACCTACATACTAAGGTACGTATAGGGTGAGGAAAGCAAGGATGTTGCCGCTTAGTTAGAAATTTAGTAGAATGGTGCAAGTGTAAATTATGAAATTTAGGGCTTTAAAAAGCAATGGATACGACAGCAAATTGACGACGGATAATATTTAAGAGCATAACAACATTACAATCGCTGCTAATCACGGAGCCTTGTCACAGATAATGAGCCAAGGTTGCAATCTTTATTTACTTTGGTAATAGTAAACATTAGTAGTGGTACCGTGGCGTTTATAGTTACAGCTGTTAGTATTAATAAATTCTTAATCGAGTAGTTTCATCGGTTAAAAGTGGTCAGTGGCACGTAAGTAGAGTATCCACTGTATGTAACAGAGCATGAAATTCTTTATCGCGCCGATGATGGATCATTAACACTTGGACGCTATAAACCTAGATGTATACAGATTTTTAAAGAATACCTAATTAATACCGTAATTAAAATCGCTAATTGTTTTCCTGCACAAATTTATAGTTGCCCTACTCAAATGCGGCGCGATCAATGGCGATCTCAAAAGACAAGTCGGTGCCTAGTGCGTTGTCTAACGAGGCACTCCGTCACGAGTATGTCTTTTGCCACATGCAAACAAACCCGCGTGCAATAAGTATCTTCTCTGGGCATTAAAATACTCATTTCATAACGGTACCGCATGCACGTGCTCTACGTACAAAGCGATACACACCATTATAATACTACCTACTACTACTAATACTTTATTTACTTAAATACTGCCTGTCCCAAACTCATGTCGTACTACATCGTGATCGTGATTCTACTTACATACATTGATTGTGCCCCCAATTTGCTGTTGCGCATTTTGGCTCAAAACAAAAGAGCGTTTAAATTAGTTCCCACGTCCACTATATTTTGGTCTAAAATATTCATAAAGGTCTTTTAAACACTTTAACGGGCATGACTAAAAAAACGTAGCCCTTTGACCATATCGGAAGTCCATAAGGATTAATTTAAGGTGATAATAATATATGTGTAAGATTAAGGGTTAAAAAAGCCACTACAAAATGAGATAAAGGACTAATTCCCAACCGTATCGTTTTGATAAACGACGCCACATTAATTTCCTCCTTTGCGCATTTCTTAACCTAATTTATACTTATCTTAGCGCACCTGTCTAGCACTAAGACGGATATTAATCAAATCGGGCTTAATTCATTAACATTTCCTTTCCTATCCTGGCGTAACGGGCGGCCATTAAAAATAGATTGAACAGCTGGAAGGCTGACTTTGTGGCAGCTGAGCTTAATTACTAGGTATGAATGAACTTAAAATCATAATTATCAACTGTAGATCTAACATGACCGATTTATGATAAAAATCGTTGTAGTTTGGCTGTAGTATAATGTTGACAAATTATATTCGACGACGATTAAAGACAATCTACATGGTCAATATTATAGAGGTGCTAAAATCAAAACGAATTTTCAATATTTCGCCTCTACGTACAAAAATTCAACTAAAAGACCAACGTAAAAGTTTTCAAATAATAATAATAAACGGCTACATCAAATGAATCTAAAATGCACCAATTTCGAAAATCAATACAGCCAGGCAGCTGAAATTAATGCACTACTAAAGAACTACCGACAGCTAATACCTTTCCACCGCTACTATTGCCATAAATACGAGTAGCTACGTCTTTTTCTTATGTTTACATAATTTATATTTATCTAGGTACTCCATATCTATCGGCTCCTAATTACAATGAGACCTTGGACTGGTCTGAGGAATAGTTGTCAAGAACAGGTTGCGAACAAGCTACTGGTAATACGAGCGGTCTGGCTCTCATGGATTTCCGGTACTTACCGACCGCTTTATAATAGTTATCATTATTACTATTGAGTATCATTATGATGAGTCATATATAAACGTTCATACTATAGGATAATGAGACCTCAAGGCTCGTCTATACTCTGCCCATACTCATTTGTGTAGATTATAATATACCTATTACGGTAAACGACAGCGGTTACCTACTAAGACCTAAATAACGTTTTTTAACGATTGAAAATAAAATTAATTTAATTTGGAAAGCTTACTCACAAGAAATAATATTACCCGTCAACAACACTAAAAGGACAATAACTAATTTATAAACGTTAAGACAAGTTACGTTTAAAAATTCAAATTATACGATAACCTAATTCTTAATAATTAATGATGTTGCATACCTTTAATGATAACATGCACCATGCACTGTTACAGCGTCACTCCAACGTCACTCAGGTTCAAGTAATGATAGCTACTAACGGATGTATCCTCCCTATGTCCTGCGGTCAAGCCAGTTCGTCACAATTACAGTACTCAAGACATTGCCGAGAAACGCACGGATACCGTAGATTTCTTCATGTCAGTTGTTATCTATTAGACAAATTATTAAAATAATGATTAATGATACTTTAACTTCTGTTGCGATGTAAATGAGACTAGAGTTTGCATTCTGCTCTACCTGATGGTAATGGTAAATGATGTGGTAAAAACAAAGGGATACATTGTCGAAATATTTGGTGATCATTTTCGATGTCATCATCTTTCCGAATATTGCTCCACCCTTTTGCATGCCGTATAGCATGATCCACCAGGAAAAGCTAGCTCTATCTTTATCGCTTTCTGGCTCTCTGCAGGCGTAACAACTGACTACAGACGCTATGTGGAGTATATTGACATAAATAGTCACAACTGGCTTCGTTTGATGTTTTCCATTAGGGATAGGTTAATTTTTTTTTTCTCCCTCAAAGGTCATCGTAGGCCTAGGCTAGGATAATCTTTCCTACATTCAACATTTTGTTTGCCTTCACAATCACTTTTTTTTTTCAGAGCAGCCAGTGCGTGCGGTGCGACGCGATGCACTCGTAATCGGTCATCATGCGCCTCTTCCGAGGGCCGAAGCGCAGGGAAGTGACCGGGCGAGCCGCCGCGGCGCCGGCGCTGTCTCCGTGCAGAGACGCCGCAGGCGCCCTGCCGCGAACCCCGCACGACTTTACCCTCGTCACGGCACTACCAGCCATGGTCATGGAGGACGACGTCAAGGAAATGAAGAAAGGTACTTTTTCACAGCATCATGTTGTTGAAAACATTGCGTTGTTTAGGTTTGATTATTTTAAAGAAGTTTTAAATACTTGATTGAATCAGGGGTTATTTTGTGGAGGTCCATTATAAATTGTTTTCAATTCATTTTAAATACTAACAATTTTATTGAAAATAGATAAGATTTATCAGGTTCCCTGTCTCATATATAGGATTCATGATGGCCCTTAGATGGCGTAAATAAAAGTGTACCTCTGGCTGTTTGTTCAGATAAGAAACTTATCAATAGTAGCATGGTCCAGTCAAGGGCAAAGATTATGTATTCACACAAAGTGACAAAATATGTACATATCAACCTTATAGCCGCGGTAATAAGGTTGATGTGTACATATTTTGTCACTTTGTGTGAATACATATCTTTGCCGTTGACTGTCCTAGCTGATCATGGTCATACTCGTAAACCAAAGTAGATAAGATCGCCAAAACATGTTCAGACAATAGCACTAGTAATTAGCTATTTTATTTTTACAGTGTTTGCAACATGGGGTCGTCGAATGGGGAAGAAACTTGATATGTTAAGGAAACCTGATTCAAAAGAAGGTTCACAAGAAGTGCCTACCAATGAGAACCTTAATGAAGACTCACCACGGAGCGTATCCGGCCAATTTAAAAAGAAACAACAGTGGAAAATGGAACGAAGCAGTTCTGAGACTACTTCACTAAAAAGAGACAATGACACGGACTCCATTAGAAGTGGGTCCAGAGATAGATCTCCTAGTCCTTTTAAATCATTTTTCCACAGAATGGGTTCCACTGGAATGCTAAACTCTTCTAAGTCCCAAACACTGAATATTCATAAAACACCAGAAAATTGCTATCCAGTAGCAAATGGACCTACGCTTTATCGTAGCTGTTCAACTTCACATTTGTCAACGTACGTCAAGGCTGATGATCCGTCTGATGATATTGATTTACAAAATGCTGACAGCGAAACAAAAAAATCACCGTCAAAAAGCTCTGGCGCCTTGTCTGAAGATTCATTAGTAAATTCATCTAAAGCCATTAGTTGTGACAATATTCCTAACTTGGAAGGACAAGCTACTAATGGCATATGTAAAAAACCAAATTTTCCGTATGCTTTCCTAAGGTCAAAATTATCCGTTTTACCTGAAGAGAATAGTATGGCATCGCAACAACGATCAAGTTGTGCGAGACAGAGCTACTCCGAAAGAATAGACCGGAAATCACCTAAATTCCGGAAAGAAAGACTATTTCTATCAAATTCACGATCAGAGGAACGATATCAAAGTAACGATAGCATTTCAGTCCACGAGGACATGTTGCTGAATTCTGCTCTGAGAAACGAATACTCAGATTTTAATCGAAGTTCTATGAGAAGCATCAATGAAATAGATGGCACGTATCCCTCACGTCGCGTAGAGGATGTCCATCGACGCTCGTCTATGATTTCACACAGACCACCTTTAGATTACGACCCTATGCTTATACCGAGAAATAGAAATAGTTTACCAGTCTATGACTATGGGCCTACTTTAGGATCTGTAAGAGACATAAAAACTGAACTAATGACATCTTCACAAAGTATACATCTTGGTCCAGAAAGTACTGAAATTCTTCAGACTCATCGCCTCAGCAATTATGTCAGCTCGAATGAATCTGGATATGATAGCGACGGTCGCCCAACAGACGAACACAGCAATCATTCGCCGCCCGGATACTCTTGTAATAACTCGGCAGGCACTGTTCGGGCGGAACCAATTGATACCAATTCTGATATTGGTCATGGTCATTTTTCCAGGCAATTAAGCCTAAACCATAAAATTAATGTAAGCAGAGTCCATGTTCCAGCTAGACGAAGTTCTACGCCATGTGCTTTGTTTCCTGTGGATAAAAAAATGCCTTACGAATACTTACAAGAAGAAAAAGAACAGTTTTATAAATACTCCAATAACTTAAACCCATTGCACAATTTAGATTACAATGATGCAAAACCACCACCTTTACCTAAAAAAACCTTAAACAAAAAAATACCTTACGTGTATAAAACAATCACATTGGACGAGCGCGTAGAGACCAGAAAAATTAAATTACTTCATTCACAAATACTGCCCGTCGAACATTCCTCCAGTCCAAATTTAAGTTCTTCGCTGACAGCAATCGAGCAAGAAGGGACAAAAACTCCCGTACCAGAAACTGATATATTTGGCAGGGGACCTTGTACAAAAAGATTTAGAAAACTACGGTTATTAAAAACGCGACTAGATGAGAGTCTTGGTGTTTATTTAACACAACATCGAGTAGAATTTGATGGCAGTGCATCCAATTTCGAAATACGGTATATTGTAGTAAAATTGGATTTTGACGGAATAGCCCACAGAGATGGGCGACTCCGGATTGGCGATGAAATTGTGAATGTCAACGGAAAGGTCCTACGGGGTTTATCTTCGCTAAGAGAAGTGCAACACATTGTTAACTCATGTTCAACAGAAACTAATTCACAAGAAGGAGCATATTTTCAAGGATACCAAGTCGACCTCGTAATGGCACACGATGAGATTACGCCAATAACACTAAACCGAATAATAAACAGGCACACAAGTGAACAAAATGCGATTGCTCCTTCAACATCAAACGTTCCACCTGATATTATATCTGAAACAATTCACAAACCTTCACCTTCAAACCAGGTAACCATTGAGACTCACTTTCCTAGTGAAAATCAATTTTACAATAATTATGGCAGGAGGATAAGTAATACCACGAACGGATCTGAAAGAAGAAGAACTGAGGGTTACGAAGGAAGTAGGCGATGTGAAACGAATTCACAAGGAGGCAATAACCCAGTTCAGTTAAATCAAAAGAGTGACGATGAAAAACTATTAGAGAGGCACTGTTATCAGCCGCCTTCGGCTACTTTACAAAATATAACAAATATCGAAATATCAATGAGATCTTCGCCCACGCCTGGGAATAGACAGTCAAACAACTATAGACCAATCTCACTGCATAATTCAAGGCCTCCACCAGCGATCGAACAGTATCTTACAACTAATGATAACGCAACAAACGAAAGTAAAGAGAAATCATCTCACTACATTAAACATGTCCCAAGATTGTACCAAAACCGATCATTTGAAAGTATTCCAGAACAGCTTCTGAGAAGTAGCAATAGAAGTCGATTCTTCAATAGGATTGGTTCGCAACGCTGTTCACCTAGCCATGGCTCACATGTGTCCCGTCAACAGGAACATAATGCATATTCGCAAAATGAGGCTCATCAAAGTGGTATTTATTCAAATAGCACATTACACAGAGCAGAATTCTGGAAAGGAGTCGGCCACAAAAGTCTTGGATTTAGTATTGTTGGAGGAACAGATTCCCCGAAAGGGCAAATGGGGATATTTGTCAAAACCGTTTTTCCAAAAGGCCAAGCAGCAGACCAGGGAACTATCTTTGAAGGTAGATAATTATTATTATTTACAAAAAAGTAAAAAAAAACTTATTATATTAATAAAATGAAAAAATACTAGGCATACAATTCAACTTTTAAAAATAAAATGACTTTATTCGTTTATGTTTCAGGTGACGAGATCTTATCAGTCAACAATGCGCCAACCCGTGGACTGAGCCATGCTGGGGCCATATCGCTTTTCAAACAAGTTAAAGAAGGGAAAATAGAACTGACGCTTTCAAGAAGAAGGTAAACAATGTTTTTTAAGACGAACATGACTTTCTTCTAAGTTAAACACGCAAACTGCATTTTTACGAAATCTAACAGTATAAATTTGATTTGTTGCAGAGCACCTAGGTCAAGATCTGTGGAACCTCTAGGTAATTTCCGATGCGAGAATTAAAGGGAGTAGGTCAGCACCCATACTATCCCCAAAGACATAGCAGGATTTTTAACACTAGATCATTGCAAATAATGTCAGTCGAACATGTGCAATATTTCTTATTATATAAAGTATAATAACGACGTATCTGTATACAATTAAACTGCTGCGATTTCACTTGCTTAAAAATAACATACCTACTCGTACCTACTTAGGTATGGAGCGAAATATTGTATCAAGCGTGAACGATCACGCAAAAACCTCTTTTGTTATAATATAAGGCTAGGATTTTTTAATTACGTTAAAATAAATAATGTTAATCTGTACCTAATATAAGTTTCACGACGAAGTCGTTTCTATTGTATGCGATAGATGAGGCATGTTCTCACTATATCGTATCTGTATTGTTTTCCTTAACTTTAATTTGTTGCGACAACGAAAGTTAAACTTAAACTTGAATGCCTGTGTATGCTTTTGTGTAACTAGTTATGAATATTTCAGTATATTATATTAAAGTTTATTATCAATTTATTATACATGTTAACCTGAAATGTTAAACAATTGTAAATACTATATTGAACTCATACAGCATTAATGCAAAGTCTATTATTTTAGGCTCCTTAATATAGCTGATATACCTACCTACTTTAAGACTATCTAATGAAGACGTGGTGTTACATGTCGTATTTGTTACAATATTTTGTTAGGCAAGCTAGATCTCGTTTACACCTAATTGTATCCTAAATGTATGCACAATAAAAGTAAAGTACTTTTAACTATTGTGATACATTCGTGTTTAGCTTATTTTATGAATTATGATTTATGAGCAACCCTGTAAATCTGTCAAATTCTTGGCATAAAAACCATAACAATAAATATGTTATGAATCTCGTACCACGGCCTTTTATAGACTTCAAAATCTTTTAGGTTCACTTCGTCCACATTCCCATTTCGTCAACTTCCTAGCTCGACAACAATCTCGTTTTGTCCACATTCAATCCCCAATCGTCTACTTCCTGTCTCGTCAACATTAACAAATTGTCCACTTCCTATCTCGTCCACATTCCTACCTCGTCTATATTCCTAATTCGTCCGCATTTCCATGTCGTCCAGATTCCCAAGTCGTCCACATTCTCAAATCGTCCACATTCCCAAGACGCCTATAATCTCAATTCGACCGCACTTCAAACAAAAAGTAGATACCTATAATGTCGAATATTTGCAGATCGCTTCATAAATGACGGAGTTCCGAGGAAAAAACATAAAAAAACTCCTTTTTTTAAAACAAGTTGACGAGCCCAGGAAGTTGACAAAATGGGAATGACTAAGTGAACCTAAGCGTTCAAAAAATTTGTTGCAGTAAATTTGCCTACTTAAGGTGATAAAAATCAGTCTCAAAAAGTGTTCCCGTGACAGATAATCATACTCATTTCCATAATAGACTGATTTGAAGTAATTAGAGTACCTAAACTACTACCAAAGTTAGACATAAATGCACCCATTTTATACACATTTTTACGATGGTTACTCAATATTTTCTCGGGATCGATAGGGAATAACAGGGTGACATTTTAGAACTGCCTCTAATGTGTGAACCGTCTTAGGACTCTAATGGATATGCATTCTGTATACTGTTGTTCTGTGTATTCATTTTTGTTACAAACCAAAACCGAAATAATTATTCGAAATAGGATATTTATTTCAGTTGAATAAGATGGAGGAGCCTTCGAAATCAATGTAGAGCAACAATAATAAAATAATGCTTCCATCCAATCGCCTTTTAGATGCACTTGACAATGTTAACCATTTTTAAAAAACCTTGCGTAAGGAAAATTTTAAAAATAGTTTTTATTGCAAAAAATATAACTAACCATTAGCAGCGAATAGATCCGTCCAACGATACTTATTGTTAAAAACGTCAATTGTTTAAATGTATGTATTTATATTTTATTTCTCATACAGAAGCTTGTTTAAAATATAAAACCAACGAGTACCTATATCATCATTTGAAACCGATTATTGTTTTATTAGTCACTTTAGGAAGAGTGATTATTTGTGCTATGCTTGTTTGGCTAGATAAGCACTACATTATTATTTGAATTCAAACTATCGATAAAATATGAAGGAAATGTCAGCATGCAAAATAAAATAACAGTAATGATAATGACACACTGCAGCATCTTCACGTCTTGATAATTTACAATTTACAAATAATAATGTAACTTCGAAAGTAAATCAGTAGCCACTGTTTTAATGATCTGAAAAGCGGTAAAGTCACCTATATGACTATCCGCAATAAATAATTTTCAAAATCAGCTTTAATCCACCAGTGTTGTTATTGTAATGTTGTTGATACCATGTACAGTATTGATTTGTAAACACTGCCAGTTTGTCAGAACTTGTAAATAATTGAAATAACGACTATACCTACTTATTGTGCTTCATTCCTATAAAAATAGAACAATTTCTATATCATTATGTGTTTTATTTCATGAAATACAAAAAAAAAAAAATTAATTGATGATGACTAGATAAATGTAAACACACAAAACATACATTTCCTTGTAACAGTTTGCAGTTCACTTCAACGACCATGAATGACATTAACAAAATAAATAAGCATCAAAACCTACTAAAAAAAAGATCTTATATCAAAGACAGATTTCGGTTCGGGTAAACGCGAGGATCGCACACTTAGGTCATACACAAAGTTCACTGCTAGGAATAATCAGTATCACAATCTTAATTATGTAGACTTTTAGATCCTTAAATCCTTACACGAATGACCCATTCGCATATCCGCATGAATGAGGCTTTGTTTATCATTAAAATCATGTAATTCCTAAACGTTCCTTCGGTCAAAGGCTGACAGGGATACTTCCCTTGTGAAGTTTACTTGATGTCACAAAGGATCGCAACACCGCGGAGGATCCAATGGTCGGGGTTCTTGATCGTCGGCAACCACAACGGGGTGATAAACGTCAATCCCGTTCGTACTGGCTTCTTATATACTGGACACTACAAACACCAAAAAATTTGATTAAAAATAATGTTACTACTCATAGTCCCGAAAAGCAGCAGCTGCAGTCTTAAAAACATTTTTATTTAATTCCTAGTTCGTGAGCGACACAGCCAGCAAGCGTTTTCGCCTCACGTCGTAAATAGGCTATTAGACGCCAAGACAGTGATAATAGGGTAAAGAAGATAGCGGCGGGGCTAATCGTATCGTATGTCACAACAGTGGCCTAAGCGTCACGGAAAATCGAATAGTAAACTATAACGAGTTTGTATGACGTTTGGAACAGCGCCCGCCCGTGAGCGTATTCGGAACTAAAATTTAGTATGAGATTTCTCGATCTCGATACGATAACCGTAACGTAACGCAGGATTCGACAAGTCGTGCTTAGGGCACTGAACTACTTAAAAATATTTTTTTTTAATTACGGTACTTACCTGATAAAGTTTTGGATCCTTAGGTGCAGTAGAATTAATAGCGTAGACATGAAACACAGGCAGAGCCGTGTATAAAACTTTAAGCGTGGACTCGCAAAGGCGCAGGTTTCGGCGATCCCAACCCGCGCCGTCGAGGAAGAGGCCATGTACGTATACACCTTCCTGGAATTACCAACCAATAATCAGATTGCAGAATCAATTCAATTAGCTCTGTTAGAAGGACCAATGCGATGTCAACGATGCCTATGTATATTGGCATCCTGTGATTTCAGAGGGTCGAGCATGACTTTACGAAAGCTGCGTAACGTTACGCTTATCGTATCGAGATCGAGAAACCTCATACTGAATTTTGGTTCCAAATACGCTCACGGGCGGGCGCTGTTCCAAACGTCATACAAACTCGACAACGTTTAATATTTGACTTTACGTTACGCAGCATTCGTAAAGTCGTGCTCGACCCTCTGAATGATCGCAATCGCGTTACCAGCTATTGAGAAAATATACTAGATATTATACAGGTACAATATACATTATTAACG
The DNA here is from genome assembly GCA_963691665.1 of Clepsis dumicolana. NCBI lineage: Eukaryota > Metazoa > Arthropoda > Insecta > Lepidoptera > Tortricidae > Clepsis > Clepsis dumicolana. The sequence continues at coordinate 7,830,922 of OY829508.1, read as the reverse complement.
TTTTATGAACTAAACGAGACAAAGTGAATAATTGCTTCGAGGCAAATTAGTAGTATATGACATCAATAATGTTAGCTTTTTTATATTTACGTAATCTTACAGACAATACTCACAGGAGGTGGTGCTTTAACGTCTTCATAAATAAACTTGGTTACATCATTATGCAAGGCTACCATGTCCAAAGCCCATCCCTTATGGGCTCGAGTTACTTCTTGACGCATAGCAGTTAGAAAACCTATTAAAAAATCAAATTTAAATAAAGAGTTATCAATATGTAGGACAAAATCATAGAAGTCAATTTAAACAACAACGTAGTAAAAACCTTGTGGATTAAAGAATCCGGTCATCCAAAACGAATTTGGTCTTGCTTGGAAACACCAGGATGAGAACTGAATGTTTCGTTCCAGGAACTCCGTAAACCAGAATCCAAGAGTTGACGACGACCACGACGATTTCAACCAGATTTTTGGCACTTTCGCGTCGTAAATGTTGTCAAGCGAATCACGAAGCGCCTGTAACAAAACACAATTTAATCTGTGTCTACAGCGCATTTTCATGAAAATAATAACCTAATTACATAAAATGTCTTACCTCATTCATAATAATTGTACCGTCAATAGCTAGAAGCAAGTCTTTTAATGTCGTTCGTACCAAAGAAATAACTTTCTGCATTCGGTCTAATTCTTGTCTAAGGAAAATGACCATTGAATTCAGAGCACCCATGATTTTCAGCCTGGAAATATTCAACAGAAGACACTTTCGTTACAATTTCCCAAATAATCCATATTGCAAAAACTCATACAAGATGTAATCAATTTCAAAGATCCACATCTTGCTGTAACGTACCTTTCTTTGACTTCATGCGGATCGAAATTAGGAGGCACCTTGTCCAACATTTCTTTGGACTGTCTGTATACGGATGCTTCTCGGGTCTCACCGCCTCCAGAACTTGATTCCTTCGGCTGAATAGACATAATAGTGTCCAAAAGCAGTTGAGTCTTGTTTCGTTGATAACTGTGAATTCGTTTAGGTACTTATTAGAAAAAAAAGTCAAGATTCAGGACTACCAACACGAATTACAATGTCGACGCAATAGTGCAACGACTACGACGCAACGACTGAAAGCATTTACTAACGTAATATCCGCATTTGAATGCAGCCCGTAAGCCTGAGGCGGGTCAACAGTCTTCATTTTGTCGATTTCCTCAAGATACTCGGGTATATTCTTGAACTTCATGATGCCATAGCCCTTGTAGAATTGGAAGTCGTCGGAGAATAACTGTTCAGACAGCCAGACTCGGGTGAATGTGACGAGCAGGCGGTTGTCATAGTCGTCAGTTACTCTACCACCGTACTGTACCGCCGATACCATGTAGCTAAAAGTTACAATGATGACAATGCAAAATATATGTACATATAGTCTAGTAAAAAAAGTTTTTCCACAGGTTAGGCAAAAATCAATCTTATTTTAATGTCATAAGCACTTTGACATGTAAAAACATTTCACTCAAAACCACTGAGAAATGTCGAAACCACTTTAGTCCCGATACTTATTTCCAATAGTTGAGGGTCCAACAACTTATCATGGAGCTATTCGGTGAAGGAAAACATCGCGAGGAAACCTATTCTTGCGAAACAGTTCAACGGTGTGTGCGTGTGAAGTTCTCCACCCGTGCTTTAACCCGTTTGCCTTACCGTACAGTCGTCCAACTAATAGATTCTCCGGGATCAAGAGAATCCAAGTGGTTCTGCACAAACATACAAGAGGACAGCCAATCCGCCGAGTTGAACTCATACGGGATGTTCCAGCCTAGAGGGCCGAATTTACGTCTCTCTTGTACCACGGTGTGAAGGAACGAGATTGTATAGATCACGGGTAGATAGAAAGGACTGTCACTGTAATCGAGGAAGTCTTGTCCCATGGAATCGTAGGTTCGCATAAGCCCGGCTTTAATCCCTGTGTATAACATAATTATAAGAACAGTAAAAATATGCATTAAAATTAATCAAAGTTAATGTTAGTGCTAGACGATAAACTTACCCGCTGGAGGTTCGCAAGTGTATTTGATTGACATTTGCAATAACGTAATCGGGAATTTCGGGTGAACTTCTGTAGTAATCCACAACCTACGAATAATAATCTTGCTCTAGAATAAATGCTTGTCAAACCGTGCTTAAGGTAGCTGGAAGTATAGCGTTACCCGTTTTTCTTGGGTGCGAATTACTGACGGAGCCCCTCAGTTTTGTTTTTCAGATGAGTTATTGATTGATTGACATACCTGAACGTCTCGTGAACCTGGGTTGGATCTTTCTCTAACTCCGCAAACTGCTCCATAATCTCAACCATGTATTCCAAACCCAAGTGACAGTTTTGCAATAACACCCATATACCCTATAATGAAATCAGATTGACTTATTAAAATGTCAATTCGAGTAAAATGTCGTTAGTACATCGTCATAGTGATTAAAGTATTGGAGGAGATTACCTCTTTCAATCCCCGGTCTATCAGTTTCCTAGCATGGATTTCTTGTCCCTGGCCCATAGATATAGACGAGCAGATACATTCCAGTCTTTTAGCCGAAGATTCAATGGACGGAGTAGGATCGGAACCCATGGCCAAAAAGCCAATCAATGGTACAAGAGGCCGAGATTCTATAACCATTTGCTGTAATAGACCATAAATAATTAATTCCATAAGCGTTCTTCGTGTCAGTACTAATTATTAATTTTACATTTTTTCCAATACCTCATAGTTAACAATTACGGCTTCCGAAAACCTAGCGCCCATGGAAGACACCACGTATTTTCTAAAAGCAAAATTTATAATTATTATACTTCAATACTCATAATATCTATTCAGTGTCCACCCAGCTGCTATAATATGCTACGTGAAGATTACTATGTCGTTTACCAGACAGTACTTTTCCCGATTAAATAATTTATTTTTGAATCCCTACCTAACATTTTCAAGCAAATCAAACGCTCTGTATGACAAACAACGACCGCATAAAGGCAAACAACGTCCAAATAAATGTATTGGAAGAATACCCACAAGCTTTGCGCTAAAGTCCTGTCCGGACACCATGCGCGAACTACCAACAGCTTCCGGAATACATCTAGTGAATTATATCCATCCGGCAAAGGCTCTTCTTCTGGAGCCTCCTTATCAAACCTAAAAACAAATTACAACTAAGTAAATGAATAAAATGGAGTCTCAAATAAATAAATTTTAGTTAAATATGGAAAAAGGAACTGACCAATTCTTCCAACCCTTTTCGTTGTTCGTAACTTGGTTAAGAATATTTGTAAACTGCCGTAGTTGGGTAAGGAATACTAAATTTAGCCACGACATGTCAGTAATCCATTTGAATGGCTTAGGTGGACATGCGTTAAGATCCAACGCGGCACCACCTATGGAATAGATTAGTACTTTAATAGGTTTAGTATGATAGGTAGTATAATAGGTTTTCCTTAGGACCCATAACGTCACGGATATCACAAAATATTACGATAAATAAATAATAAAATAACAATTATTTACAATCATGTAGCTTTTTACATACCACTGATACATCGAGTGTAAGAAGTGAAATGATGCTTGCTTGGATAGTAAGTTTTTCAAGATAAAATCACCTTTAATAAGTGTCTGGAATTCTTCAAACGATACATATTCTTTCTGCATGTCAATCTTCAACGTTAATAGCAATGTGAACAAGTACTTGTGTTCTTCGTAAAAACCTCTAGATATGTATTTGAAAACGTCGTACGTCTGTAAAAGTAATCATACAATTAGGTGAGTAAGCATTAGATAAGGTTTTGTTTTAATTTTACAAATTAAAAATAGCACTTGCCAAGTAATCAATAATGAAGGCTATTCTTCTCTGTGTAATAGGGCTCGGTGCCGATTTCTCCATGGAAATGTCGAAACGTTCAAGGAACTGAGCCAATGAAGTCTGGTACATATTGCAGACGAGTGACATGTTACAAATAAGGAAATACAGGACAGATCCGCGAGTTGCCACTGGTCGGAACTCTTCACGAGCTATGTTGATCTTTATTTCCGTTTCTTTGGCTATGTCTAGTTTTTCTCTCACCTACAAATTGGCAAATTCATGCGTAGTTAAATATTCTCAGATTACTAGCAGCGTGCTTAGGGGTGAAACTCAAAACCAATAGATATTAAGTAAACTTTAATATGAGAATAGCAAAGCCTCAACTACATTTAAGGTACAACTATACGAAAAGCTACATGGAATCTTTTAATCTTAGCCTCGGTATGTCACCGCATCAATTCTCATCTCATCGTAATTTGAAGTATCAGACCTAAGTCAAAAACTACATAGCAGATTCTTTAGATATTTAGAACAACATAAAGATCTAAATTGTGTACCTCTGTAGCGGTCGCCTTAGTAATGTTCAGCACTTGAATGAGTGTCACATCTTCTACCAGCGAGCCCTGAATGGTGGTCAATTTGTGCAGCAGATTAGCCTCCAATTCCTGCATCTTTCTCCTGTTGGCGGTGACATCCATGATGAGTTGTGTACGTTCTGCTTCCATCTCTGCCTTCTCGGTTAAGATCACGCGACCTAGTAGCTGATCTTCCAGACCTGAGGCATTGTAAATTAGTAACGTATAATAATAAAATAGCAGAATTACAGTAAGTATATTAAGCCCAAGAGACACGCCATTTTTTTGCTTAGATACTAGAAAGGATCAAAATAATACAGGTCTAGTGAAAAAAGTTTTTCCACAGGTCAGGCAAAAATCAATCTTATGTTAATGTTGTTAAACACTTTGACATGTAAAAACATTTCTCAATTCAAGTATAACTTGGTAACTTTTTTTTCCATAAGATGGGTTACTTGCTCATCATTTCCTGAGCTGATGATAAGTTTGAAGGATTGAGTGAAAAAATATGACTATTAAGATGTCTTCATCGTACCTTGCATTGTTACAGTAAAGTCTATAATGGATGTTCGTGCCGAAATTTCAGGGGTGTAGGCTGGATTAGGCAGTTTTGTAGTTATGTATATCTTATGTCCTGCAGTCACGTCTATCTCTTTATCTCCTAGTTTCACCTGTCGGTAAACGTAGGTTTAAACGCTTTCTAATCACTAGCAACGTTTGTTTATTAGTTTAGGTCAAAACATGCAAGTTAAATTTTACCCGTTTCCAGTGATCGGATTGTAAATTTTTATCGATATGTAAATTGGACAACAATGCAAGTAGAGGTATTGTCAGCAAAATAAGCTTGTGAATAATTAAATTAAATTTTTGAACAAAAATCTTATTAAATTGCTGAAGCGCAATTTTGATTAGTTTTGAGAGTGCATTTTTTCATACGTACTTTGTAAGAAGACCCAATTTTTATATAATTCCTTTCCAGGATATTGTCTAACGCTGGATCGAAATCCTCTGCCACATCTTCAATCAGTAATGGTCTTCCCAACGACACGCAATCTTCAATGTGGTTTCTTTAAAACGTACCATAAACATTATTTTTAAATCAAAATAACGATTCTAGGTATTAAAACTAGGTGTCAATCTCAGTTTAAGAATTTTATTTTAATAGGGTTTCAATAGCCATCGTTGCCAACAACCCGTTGAATAAAAGATGAAAAATTTATTAAGAATGAGACATGAAATGCTTCTGAGTTTCGAAACTTTTGGGATAGGTACCAACCTGAAATATTTATGGTTGAGCGTCGTCACAATAAGGTCATTGAACTTTTCCATGTTCTTAATCCAAATTTTGCCCTGAGTTTGAGGGTCAATCAGCAGCGGGAAACGAGAAGCCTTTGTGACAATAATACCGTTTTGTATGGACAAGTCGTCCGTCGGAAGACCGCATAAGTTCCAATCTCCAATCTAGTAAGGCATTATAATTATTATGTTGATTGCACTTTCAATAAAGTATTAGGAAGGTTATTCTCGCTATCGTCAATTAAAGTTATTTTATTATCATGATACTCGGGACTTAATCGCGTAAAAACTTTTATATTTAAATTTGAATTTAAATACCTCGACGTTTCGGACGCGACGTTGCGTCCATGGTCTCGAAGGGACTGAAAAGGCGGGTATCAACATCTCCTAGCTGCACGGGTTCCTCGAACTACCCGCACTTGGTCTTTTTTATTAGTTTTTTCACCAGGGTTGCCACCAGTCCGACACACAACACTCACAACATCCGGCGATTTATGAGACGATATTTGATGACGCTTACACATACTGATTACCGGATTCCACGAAGATGAAAGCTTGAAACCATCCTCCCGGTTGAAATTACTATGTTTCCTGATTTCAACTGCTTCACGTACAATTCTACTATAAAAATGCCGCTCAGTAGAGAGGATCGTGGGGTTATGAAGCTCAATCCAGTGGTTTGGTCCTGATTCCAGTAAATGTTCGGCAATAGCGGACTTGTTCACCTGACGATTCTTGACAGCTGCGATGTGCTCCTTGACTCTTTCAGCTATGGTGCGCTTCGTCTGCCCTATATAAGAGCTCCCACAACTGCACGCGATTAAGTCCCGAGTATCATGATAATGTGTGAAAATCGCGAAAGTTTAAATCAATATAAAGTTATTTTATTAGGTGTTACCGTGGCTGTGTCCGTAAGTTGCTCAGTTATGTTCAAATTCAATGACACGGGTATTTTCCTTTTAAGTAATTCATTTAACCAAGTCTGTACTAACAGAGTACGGAATTCCTGATTAAATGGCCCTGAGTATGATAAGAATCTGAAACATTATATAAATTACATTATAAAAAGAATAGAGACTTCTCTATTTTTATAGGTAATGAATATAGAGGTAGGTACTTACCTACATCTATATCTATTCCCTATACAACAAAATATAGGCACCTTAAAATAAATAGGTTTGTATTAAACAGGAATTCAAGGTACCTACCCAGTTAGCAGTAGTATATCGCCGACGAGCCTTTCAATTTCTGACTTGAAAAGCGCCGATTGTTCTGTCCAGCGAACTCTCTCTCCACTCAGCCCGTTAATCAATGCTGTAGCAGCATCCATCTTTTGCTGACATTTCGCAGCATCGTCCAATACCGCTTGTTTTAACGTCATAGCTTCATCGAATTGCCTCTGTACACCAGCTAACTCGAGCTGAAATTGATGAAAGTATGACATTACAACGTATACTTTCGCCAAAGCTCACTTCAGTGTCTTTATACGAGTATTCACCTCTTTAGCTACCAACAAAGCTTCTGCTGCGTCCAACTCCTTCTTTGCAGCCTGATACTTGCCTTGCATTACAGCCAAGTTAGCTTTTAATGGCAATACATCTTTGTTTACAGAGTAAAATTGGGCCATAGCAATGGTCCACGAAATCAAACCGGCAACATTACCGCAGGCTAATTTTGCCGCTTCAAAAGTATATTGCCTGAGAAGTTTAAAGGGAAAGGTGAATTTAATAGGCCCGTGATTAAAACTTGGGTAACAGAAAACAAAGCAAAAAAGCATTACGGGAAACTGAAATATGGTATCAACAAATCGACCATCTCCGCATTAATTTCGTCCTTGGGGTAAAACTTCAAATTGTTCAAGAATCTTGAATCAGCCATGACCTATTAAAATAATTGTAAAATAAGTGATCACTTACATAAAATATATATCTAAGGAATTATAATTTATCGTTATAATAGTCAATTTCAAATGTTTTGATTTCTACCTTCAATGATTCTGCCCAAGATGGCATCAAGAAGTTCTTTTCGGGATCCGGTTTAATCGGATCAATGCGCTTTCTGAAGAGTAATATGACAGCGTCCATAATAAGTGTGATAAGGTATGGCGGTTTGCCGAGCTTTCGCACGGTAGCAATATCAGCAGCATTAATAGTCTGAAAAAATGCAAAACATAAAAATTACAGGTCAAAAGAACAAACTTTTTGTAGGTAAGTTTTTGAGGATGTGTAAGTATAAATAGTGCATATATTTTTAACAAGTGGTTACAAATATAGTTTAAATTAGTCATACCAGTAAAGCAGCCTCAGCGGCTTCAAGCGCAGGTCGGGCAGCCGCAAGCTTTTCTTCAGCGATAGCAGTTTCTGCTGCTATCACACTCACGAGCTTCACGGCTCTGTCCTTTACTTCCAACACTTCAGCCTTCACTACTTCGGCCGCCGCTTGCGACTCTGCCACGGCCGCTAACACCTATGCAAATAACACCATTTCAAATTAATAACTTTACCTTTCCATTTCAATTCTTTATTGGTGCAATACATACCTCTTCTGCTCTTGCAGTAGCTACTTTAATTTCTATGTCTTTCAACTCCAATTCTTTCTTTAAAATATCTACGCTTTCAGCCGCTTCCACCAACTTATCTAGACCCGTCGTCATTCTGTGGAAATTAAGTTTATTTTTAAGAGCTCTATTCCACTCTGTAGAAGTAGGTAGGAACAAGTAAGAATTCACAAACCTTCTAGCCAATTCGGCAATATTTTCATGTTTCTCTTTGTACAATACTTTGTAGCCCTCCAAGAAGGACAAATATGATTTGGGAGTGACGTGTGCCTGTCTCCTGAATCTGTCATAATAAACCTCACAAGTGTCAGCTACGCTGTCTTGCACCATTCCCATAATTTCAATAAGCTGCATTTTAGTCTCGTCCCCGCAAACTACCTATAATGCACATTAAAATGTATTACGAGGTTACCTAAACTATTTAGTCACTCCATGAAAGATATCTTAAACATTGATATTTACCGGGAAATCCCACAAGAAATGGTGAGCTACTTCAATCAACGCTACCCTCGGCCATTTTTGGAACCAATCCATTACTGATCCAGAAATTAAACCAGGGAATTTTAACGCCCTGCTCCTGAACTTTTCTCCGACCTGATTTGACAAGCCAGTATTATTATAATAATTTAATTAAACTAACAAATGGATTTATACGACTCTTCGTTACTTACTGGAGAGAAACACAAAACAACGTGAAGATTGGCTCTCGACCGCGAAATGAAGTACTCATATAGTACATCGGGTACTGGTATCCTTCTGGGTGCATATTTTTTCATTATAGGAGTCAGTTCGTTCAATATTTCATCTGTAATATAAATTAATAATATTTATTTATTCAGCATTAAATTTTTTGTTTTAGGATTTATGTTTTGGTAACAAATACCTAAACCCATACTTGTTGAATCTTTTTTCTTAGGTGTTTAAACAGGGCAGAATTTTCTAGCAAGACTGTAAAAACGTTAGCTGCTATTAGCAGAATCATTAGACATATTTTTTTTTATTTACCCATCTCGTCCTTCGCAAAGAGATTAGCGATTTCTCCTGAACTTAAAATGTTGTTGAGGAACTCAAGGAATTGTTCGTCTTTGATGTCGTTATCAGTGAATATAAACGAAATTCCCTGTCCTTGCAGACCCGCAGTGCGATACAGATACTTTATATCGTCCATAAAGTTGCTCACATTGTAAGTTCTAAAAAGTGAAGATGTTCCATATAGTAAAAGACAAAAGTAGGCGGAGAAGTAAAAGAAAGCTGGTGTTACCTGGTTTATAACGGTTATACTTAACTGATTATTATGAAAATTGCCATCGAATTCAAAAGCACAGGTAATACGTACCTATAATGTGGTTTAGAAAGTAAGTGATGGACTCTATTGTCAAGATTTATATAGGTAATAAAACCTACCTGGTTAAAGTGATCTGGTAAAATGAAAAGTTGGCGATAAATGAGGCCAACTTTGTCAAACTCTGTTTTCCGGAACCGCCGACTCCCACCAGAAGAGCGTTACCACTGCGAACGTGGTTTATGTTTAGAACACAATTTACAACATTCATAAAAGGTTCAAACTAAGTTCACATAGACAGTGGTACGGTTAGCAGTACAAGAGTACTTAGTTCCAACCAAGGAGATTGGAACTAAGTTAACTTAGCGTTCAGTACCTACATTGGAAATACTGAAGTAGCCGCATTAATGAAAAAAGGGAACATTCTCACAAAGAGAAGCATAAAAATATCCCTAGCGTACCTAGACACTATTCGCGATATAACCTAGGTTTAACGAAGTGTTAGTTAGTATAATTACCGTGGTGTACTTATGATTCTTGACGTAATGAACAAATGTACCATCGCATCGTGAAAGAAGACCAAATCCAAATGAGCTCCTCTTATTTGCTCATTAAATAGTTCTTGAAAACCTGCTAACTTTGACAGAACATAGTCCCATCTGTAATGATACGAAAATCAAAACATTATGTATAACTAAAATGATAAGTTTTCGTGCCTACATATTTAGTAGTCCATGCATATTTAGTATACCTATCACTAGATAATTATGATAATTGTTAATGGAATTTATTTGTGGTAACGAAACAAATTGGGACTTTCACCAGTTGCTACACCCAACCCAACCCTATAGATAGGCCAAATCGTAGCATGGGAATAAAAACAATTTAGTAAGTAGTTGTGGCATACTGACGAAGGTAATTCTTCATATATCTTAGGTGCATCGGTACTGAAGTCCTCATCTTCGTCTCCAGTGGGATCGACTGGCTCTCTTAGGAAGTTGACGAAGAAAGTCTCTCCTTCAGGAAACTCTGAAATGTATTCTGGCAATTCCTGGGACGCCGTTTTCCAGAAGTTTGCTACAAACCAATCTTTGTCATCAAATGTTGTGAACCTGGATATATCATCAAAATAATGATGTTATACGTTATACACAAAACTATTATTAGGTCCTTAACTACATAATTTACAAAAGAATAAATAGATTCAAATATTTCATATATTAACCTATCAGAAATAACTCTCAAGCACTCGTGGAACCATAGCTTCAAAGCAGTGTTAATAGTCTGTAACTCTTCTTTTTTGATAAACAAAATTCCTTCCCATATTCGAGACAAATCTCGGAGATTGAATACGTAGTGGAATTTAGCTGGGGTCGGCAACATCTTCACCTGAAGGTAATATTTAGGATTTAATTTTAACCCAAAAATAAAGCTTAGGTATCCTACGAGACAAAGATGTAATACAAAAGAGCGTAAAGCTTTTCCCATATTATGTCAAAGGGAGTAAATATTATCCAAAACAAGGATTAAACAATTTCTGAAACATACCTTTGTTTGCTGCCAAATTATTCGCGTAACTGGCACAAGTTTCGGCATGAAATCCACGATCTTTTTATCGAAACGAGTCTTGCAAAAGTATCCACTGCTTATTGTTTCTAAAATAATTTTAAACAGATCTAATTTAAGTTTAAAAAATCCTCTACGTAGAGTATGTACCTACTCGAGAAGATAAAAACACATGAATAATAGGAAACTATCTCCCTTGAACATAATTAAATCGTACCACTTTTTCTTAGACTACAAGTGTGGTGTTGCCGTCATGTGTCTTTAATCTTTTTGCGTTCTTCTTATACAATATATCCCAAGTCTCTGAACACAAAATATTATAGCAAATTAGTCTATTGGTTTTCAAAAAGACCAATGACGTGCAATCAATCACAGTTTTTTTTTAATTTTAAAAATAAATAAAAGAAAAAACTAATTCGTAACTTTCCTAAGAAGTAATGCTATAAAGGTATTCATTCTGTGTTCACATGGCAGGGTAGAGACACGATGTAGGTATATTACCTACGATTACATAGACAGGTGCCTTAGCCTTACCAAAGATTCTGTCCATAGAAATAGTGCTTGGGAGTGTACAGTTAAACACGTTGAACTGTCTCTTCAATCGAGGTGGAATATCATTTCGACCGCCACCTGGTAGGCAGCAGCAAAGATAATATATTACTAAAGTAAAAATAAACCTAAAACTTAACATCAGAACATCACTGGATCCCTCATATGCAATGTAATTTCTGGAACGTTAGCTCATTGAAAATTTAAGAAACTCCATATTTACCGGGATGGATCATAGCCCCAAACATCTGTATTTCAGCAATAATAATAAATTCTCCGGGCTTTTCTAAGGAGTAAAAACCACCACACTCCATCATTTGACGTACTATTTCATTCGTAACCTGTTTTCCAATATCACACAATTCAATAATGTACAATAGGTAACAAAATAGAAAAAAAAGGTTCTCAGAAAATGACCGGTAACAACAGGCGGCCTTATCACTACAGAGAGAATGGCATTTTTTTCGAGGTAAAAATAATGTTTCAAGCTTAGAATAAATTAATCTTTAATTGTTAAATGTTTATTTGATAAAAAAATACCTGATCTCCCCATTCGTTAACAACGGGCATGTTAATATCGTCCACAAAGATTGTCATAGCCCTATTGCCAGGAGGACCATAAGTCATGCCCACTCTCTTCTCAACGTACGACTCTACAATTCGCTGTAATTTACAAACCACTTGTTATTACAATTTGTAACTTATAATAGTATTAAGATTATGACTATGACTAAGTGAAAACGGAAAGTTTACCTGGAACATGTTGGGCGTCGTCGCAGAAGAAAAGTTAATAACTTTAAAAAGTTTCACTTCGTTATCATACTTTGCCATGTAACTTTTTAACATGACAGTCTTAGCGGTACCTTGCTCGCCAATTAACAGCACGGCTTTATTTTGTTTGGCTATAGTCTCGATCAAAAAAGAGATGCAAACATTGTCGATGTTTGGTACCAAGATCGATGCGTATTCGGGAACGCTATCTGTAGGGTAAATGTAGTCTTCTACACATTCCGACCTGCGAATGACACGTTAAATGTTCCTTTTAACTAAATAGCTAAGACTCACTTTTGTACTAGATTGTTATAAAAATAACATATAATTATTATCCTGGTAGATCTGTAAATTTAATTGGCTGCCAAATGGTCTCACCAACGGTCAAATTGCGCTAATAATGTCAGTGTGCACTTTGACGGTTCATATAGCAGCCATTTGAATGCCTATCTCTTCAACTAACCAATGTTGCCACGCTCCAGCAGGTGTGACCGTGTACTCAAAAGGCATAATCCATTCCTTCGATTTACCGCCGGGCCAGTCCATTTTGACAGGTAATTTGGTAAAATACTCCGCGAGCTTAGTGCGATTATCCAATTCTAATACAGCACCCAAGGACCACATCATCGAAAAGATGAATAGTCGTTCCAGGTGACGATCCGTGGGTAGTTCTGGGTATTAGAATAAATGCAATTAAGTTATTCTTATTATAGTAAGAGTTGAGTAATAAATGCTTATTTTAAATTAAAATAATACTCACTTCCACCAGGAATCTCGATTTCCAGCATGCCCATCAATACATCAATGCATTGTCTGTTGATAACAGCAAAATATGGATGTAGTAATTATTAATGTATTTATTGTTTGTGACATTATGACATAGGACCGACGAGCGGTAGACTGCTCGAATGGAGACCACAAACGGGAAAATGTAGTGTAGGGCGACCTGAAGTACGTTGGACGGGATGACCTTAACAGGGATGCAAGAGGCCGAAGTGTTGTGGCGCCATGGAAGAGGCCCATGTCCTCGTAGACTGCTATGGGCTGATGATGACGATTTATTGTTTAAGATTGAATCAAGAATAATTAAGCTAATATTACCTGATGTAAATAGCTTCAAGTATTTTCATTTTTGCCACAAGCTTCTGTTGCAAGTACGAATGAACGTCGTCATAAATTTTATTGAAAATGTTACGCAGAGAGTTTGCTTCTTTGACCGATCTTTTTTTCAACCAACCCTAATGTCAATACGGTTTTTTTTTATTAAAATTTTCTTACAACAATAATGTATTGAAGATAAAGGAGAACTAAAAACCGTAAATAATTAGGCTTAATACCTCCAAAATAGGTTGCCACTTCAACACAGACGATGACAAAAACACCATCCCCATGCGACTGACAGTCGCTGGTGAAGCATTATCAACATTATCTGGCTCAAACACCAGTTTGCTGTTCTGAGCCATTGTTATACGATCTCCGTTGGCAAGCGTCAACGTTTTATTGTCATCCAATACTGAGTTCAAATTCTCAATCCATACAGCGTCTACAGGCCCATCTAAAGAAAAAACAAAGCACAAATTTCCATGTAAGAACATCTGAACTTTGCGTCAACATCGAAATCATAAAATAGTCATAAGTCATACCCAAAACGATCCATGTGGTGTCACTCTTTTTTACTTTCAACGCTCGTCTCCATAGAGTAGAGAAGATACCATCAGTCCAGTCGTTGGTTGCTACATCTAGACGGCCGAACATCTGTGGCGCTGTTATAGCCTGAAAAAATAACTTCAAAATTTAAGCAAACTTAGATCCTAGTGTTACGTGCCCTCAAGTCGCATCAGTAGATGTCACATAAATTAAAATCGTTTTAAAACTAAAACTATGCATTTATTCAAGATTGAAAATACTGTATATTAATCTTCACGTACCAAATGAACATGCTCATTCAAATTAATAGCACTCGTAGCAATTTCGTCACCTTTGGATTCATCCTCATTTCCTTATGCGGTCTTCCTATCAACGTGAGAGCAGCCATCAGAGTGTGAATGCATGTGGTCTTCCCCGAGCCAGTCGGCCCCATAGTCATCAGACCGTGTCGTACGAGGGACGTCTCGTACAGCTGAATGATCTTTAGATTCCAATCTGGATGATTAACAAGCCCAGTGCGCTCTGTAATTGTCGTTATCGCGCGTTGCATTTCTCTGAAATATGGATAATTTAATATTATAGTTTTTTGCAAACCTAAAATTAGACTGATTCAAGATTATTAGTTTTAATGAAAATATTCGATTTATTGATTATTTTTGTTTTTATTTTTATGAAACAATCATAGTATGAAATTCAACATACAATGACAATGCAAAAAAAAATCCGTTAAGTAGCTGGACGTCCAGCTGCTTAACGGATTTTTCTTTGCATTTTAGTTTTGACAAGGTTACAAAATACCTCAAACATCCCATTTATTATATGGTTGAATGAACAATTTAATGAAAAGACATATATATATATTATAATATAAGTTGTGTAGTTGTATTTACAGGTTACATTAAAAGCATTATAAGATGGAAATATAAACCTTTGGACTGTTTGAGTAAGCTTCATGCCCGGGAACAAATCTTCAATCAAAGACACGAACAACGGCTCGTCCTCATCGACTAGCTTGGATACATTCATTTCTCTAAAATGTTTCAATGACGACTGAAGTAAAAAGGTAGAGAAGATAAGTATTCTACCATCATAATTCTATTCAAAGGATATAGGCTTACTTCAATACTCTCATCATGATGTTTTCTTCTGTGCTGTCTGGGTTAGCACGCTTTTGAGAGCCCATTGTTCTCAACACGGAAAGGATATTTCGAAGCCCGAAGTCATAATGCACCTGTTTGGACAGCTGTTCTTCGCATAGCTTGTATAGAGTGAAGAATTTACGTGCTAGAAATTAGTAGATAATTAAAATACAATGAATATAACACTACAAAAGGCAAAGTTGTGGTTCTACTATTTAAACTACTTACCCAGTACAATATTTTCCTTGAAGCCGCAGCTGGCCAATTTCACGCGAATAATAATCTGTCTGTCAGGCACCATCATTGCTACGGATCTGAATTGGATCTTCAGGTTCTCGGGCAATTCCTGTCTACCAGCATAACCGGGGTTCATAGTGATAATGAACGCGAATTCTGGATTCAGACTTACGGTGTCGCCGTCACTAAAATCACAAATGCTCATGTCATGTCATACTCAGAATTGAAAACATGTCTTGGAAAAAAGCAATTTGCAGTTCACATGTAAGTTTTACAAACAACCCATCATAAATATAACAGGGCCCAACATAATTATCATTATCAAACTTCATGACAACAACTTCGATTTCGTAAAATGAGGTATTTCCTAAGTTTCAAAGTACCTAAATATAAAGAAGTCTTTCTTCTCTCTCCTCGCAGTGAGGCAGATGTAGATCTGCTGCGCCGCTACAGACAGTACGGGCAACTCGATGCGGTTGAACTCGTCGAAGCAACCCCACGTGCCCGATTGCGCAAGACCTTTGTAGATACGACCCAAGCCTGAAAGATCAATTATAAATCGTACCTATGAGACAAAAAACCTGTAGCTCTTATCCTTCTTTTCTGCTGGGTCAAGCTTAGGAAATAATTTGGGCAAAAGCAAAAGAGAAGGAATGGTTTCTTTCGTATTCATAACTACTGATGTGTCGTCGAAAACACATGGGTAAGTTTCTGAATTTTCTCACATTTTTATATAGGGTTCCAAACTTTCCAAAATTGAAAACGGAAAATAGAAATTTTCAAGAAATTTCCGAGAACTTTTCCAGTTTTTTGGAAACTTTCCGCAACTTGCACATCCTTATTCATAACTTTTTGCTGTCTATAACTTCCACATTCCATTTAACTAAGAGTTTCCAAAAAATAAATACCTAGTGTGTTTTATAACTTGGAATCAAATGACTAAAAAATCACCTCTGAAATCCATCTGGTCAGAGCAGTTGAACACAATGACGAGTTTCCCGAGCGTACGGGCCATGTCCTTAGTGGTCTCAGTTTTGCCGGTACCCGCGGGCCCGGCCGGCGCGCCGCCCATGCTCATGCCGATAGCTTGCGAGAGGGTGATGTAGCATCGATCGGTTAAGGGCGTGATTACGAGACGCTCGGTAATACCGAGGTACTCATTCTGGAGAACAAGCAATTATATAAGTTGTAATTTTTGAAGTAAATGAGACACCATACAGAGATTTTTTGCTACTACAATCTACATAATTAGAAATAAACACTTCCCAAAAGGGTATTAACTGTTCTACCTGATATAAGAAATCGACATCTGTGATTGATACAATGCAGTCGTCCGTGTCTTCACTGTAATAGAATCTAGCTTGTTTTTGCCATTCAAAGTCACCTGGACTTTTAATCCTCATCCTCACTAAATCATCAAAGATATCTCTGTAATGATTAGATTAGATTAGATTAGATTAGATTATTTATTTCAATATAAAATTACATTAAATTGCACATGTCAAGTCAAAGAATTTAAATATTGAAATCGTCAAAAAATTATTAAGAAATAATATTAAATAAACAAAGAATTAAATGTCAAACAAAATTATACAAAATAAAATAGAATTACAAAGAATGTTCTCCACTAGGGATCGTCAAAATAAATATAATCAATATACATTAACATTATCAATCTATAATTTAACAATATCATACATGTCAAGGTGAAAAATAATGTCAATAAATACTAATTAAAATTAAAATGTCATATTTAAAAATTCGTTTACAGAATAAAATGGGTTTTTTAACAAAAGGTCTTTCAATCGACGACCAAACGTTTCGTCATGTTGTTCATTTTTAATATCAGAGGGTAGGTGTTCATAATATCTGGGACCAATAACGCGCGGGTTTTTCTCTGCTAGCACCATTCTATGGGGAACTGTCCGTAAGCGACCTGTGTTACGTGTGATTTTACCCTCTACGCCCATTCGACTGAAACTGGAAATGTTGGTCCGCGTATACATAATAACTTGGAACAAATACAGTGAAAATAAGGTCATAATATTGAACTCTGTGAACAGGTTTCGGCATGAATGCCTTTGTTTAACGCCAGCAAGTATCCGTACTGCACGTTTTTGCAAAACCAAGAGACGGCCAGAGTCCGTGGAGTTTCCCCACAGCAAAGTACCATAAGAAAGCAGTGAGTGGAAATATGCAAAATATACCTGCTTTAGTGCACTGTCCGCTATTAATGGCTTTAATTTGCGTAGAGCAAAAGCTGCACTGCTTAACTTACTACAAAGAGACTCCACGTGACTCTTCCAATTCATGTTTGAGTCTAGTGTGAAGCCCAAGAATTTGCATTGCTGACACAGTGATATGGGGAATGTCATTAATGGTGGTGTGACGACAGCCCTACCAGAGAACAACACAACGCTTGATTTTATAAGGTTCATGATAAGTCCATTTGTTGAGAACCAATGAGAAATTACATAAAAATAGCTGTTGGTAAAATGGCTCAGAATGTAACCAATTTTTCTAAAATTTACCTCTGATGTACGTGGATTGTGATCATGGTTTCTACCATAGTTCTGTCCAAACTATTTAAATCTGTTACGGTAAAATCAATCAAACCGTTCAATAGATCGAGGAACTTTTGATTGGTCAATCTCATAATAAAACGGTCGGCCCTTGCTTTCTTCAACGCATATTCAGCGTCACTTGTCCACAAAATCTGCATTCCTAGCAAACTTGCCTAAAATAAAGGGACAATTTAATAACTAAGTTCAAAATAATAGATTAAATTACGACACTATACTTCATATTTTACTTGCGTACCTGCCCTGGGAAAGACCAAAATCCAACCAAGAACTCAAACTCTGGATCACCAGCCATTGTTTGCGCAATGCTTGCAATCATATTTCTTACGGTGTCTTTCATATCATCCAACAAAACGTTTAACCAATTCTGAAAATGTAACCAAAAATGTCAGTATACATAAACAACACAACTATGTCAGCTGTAATAAAAATGTCGCTCTTCTACTAAGTCTTCTATTGCGTATGCATTATTTATACCATCTACCGTTGAATTTACAATTTTCTAACCTCGACTCCACCTATGCAAACCACCGGTCGATCAAATGGAATAGTTTCTCCATTAGGGGAGTTCATTTTGATTATCCTCTCCTTGTCATCGAAATCGACTGTGTAAATCGCGTCGAAAATACTCAGTAGATGTGGCTGAATACAAAAAGAGTGGTTAAAATTATCGGCACAATAGCAATAACTGCATACATTTACAGCAGGTAGGTATTACGTATATTTTATTATGCATTTCTTAGCCAGAATGCATCGAACCTCGGGCATTCACATATAATTTTATTCATTTACTTGATAAATAAATCATAAAATCGTTTACCTGAATAGAATGTGGATCGGAAGCTTGTCCAAGGATTTCTAGTAACACTGGATCCGATACAAAGAAGAATCTCGGAAAAATAAGACGTTTCGTCTCGAGATAACCGGTCAAAGATTTTTGACAGGCCTCCAGTTGTTCCAGCAAGTGAGGCAGCAACTGCTTCAAAGTGTCGTCTGACGTACAAGTCTCAACGCAATTTATAATATCGCGAGCTCGGTACATAATCTTCACGTACGTCTTGTCGATTGTCTAGAAATATTTCACTTTGTTACAGGTAATTTCACTAGATAGACTGTGTGAAACTAAGTAATGTTACTTAAACATTTTTATAGGGAAATTTCTTTCGCTTGTCATTTGTATTCACATAGGTGAAAAAGATACATTAATTCAATCTCTAAGTATGTCTTTAAGAAAGCCCTTTTAAACTCATCTACTGTCTTAGTACTTAACACCATCATTCATTAGCCACACGACAATGAAACGAAAAAACATTTTGCAGCAAATACCTATCCGGCTATCAGATACCCCTACGACGGCATGCATCCCAATATGTAGCATGCCACTCGAAGAGTACTAACCGCAAATCGCTTGGCTTCTGCCGGCAGTTGTTTGGCGATGTCACCACCGACGAACACGGCTTCTAGATACATCCACAAATTCTGTACGACCAACCATTTTTCCAAAATCTCGCTAGTGCTGACCAATTTATTGATCCATATTAAAATATCCTTCTTGAATGGGGCATTGTATCTAGAAGTTTATAATTATATGTAAAAACTATCAATGCGCGGTTACACTCAAGGACATGAAAATCGAGCCACAAAATTACTTTAATCGGAAAAAATGCATTTTTCCCGTCATTTCAATTTGAATTTATAAATTTGAAAACTAAGGAAAAGTTGAGTGTCGTCAATGTCATCATTCTGCAAGGTGGCTCGATTTACGTTTCTGGGGTGTATTTATTGTCAGCAAAGTTTTAACAAATTGTTTTAGTTGATGTTGGCTTAACTCAATTTACAATAAGTAAGTATAGCACATAATTTTAAATCATGAATTAAAGTACCGATTCGATGCCAAAGAGTTCAAGATCATCAAAGAATCTTCAAGCATCGTGATTATGTCCAACGTCTCCTGAGGCTTAATGAGCAGTTCACCGCGATTCTTGAAAGGCGCAAATGAGAGGTCTATGATTGCCCAATCGGTAATTACTTGCTTCAATTTAGCTTCAATATCTTTCTCTTTCACTGCACTGATGCAGATATCCTGAAATATGTTCATTACGGTAGTATTAACATTTCCTTGTAATATTCTTCACTTTACATTAGGTATATATATACCTATAACAAAACATACCTCTACGTCTTCTTTGTATTTTAATAATGGTGCTTCCATTACGTTGGCTAGAGTAAAGGAGTCTGACTCCACATCCAAGACACAATCTGAAACGGAAATCATACCACTAGTACCTTTGCACCGCATTATTTTCGAACCTAGTGTTTAAAAACGAATGTTGTATTTAATTACGCATGAGGTTCTCAAGTCTCTTCCAATGACGATCTTTCATAGCCTTGTCAGCCATCAATTCTAGCAGTGGACATGTTTGATTGAAGTCGTCGATCTTATTCTTTAGTTCAATGTACGCTGGCCAGTCTTTCATTCCTCTTGGCAGCTTACGACACCTTTAAATGTTAATTTTTTTTGTTGATACGCACAAGATCTCAAAATATAATTGTCAGTCAAAGCTAACAAGAAAGCTTCCGTACCTTAGATCGAAATCGGCTAGTTGTGCGATTATAGTTTGAATATCGATCTCACTCCATGGCGTTTCGAAGTAACCGTCAATGGAATTCATCACAGACAGATATAAACTGTATCTGTAACGACGGAGAGTTAGATGTGACATTATTTTAACTAAAGCCTAATTTAGAAAGCGATTTTAAGGAAATTTAACGATTGAAATAGCTTAGGCCACAATCTCAAGTCGTTATATTGTCGTTTCCTAAAATGCATACGTACTAACCTCGTCAACGCTACACTCGGCCAAATGGCGTGCTAATTTTCAGAATTAAGTAAATAAATAAATGTTTAGTGACCAAATAAAAGTGTGGATGTGCTTCCATTTGGATTTGTTCTGAATAGCCATTAATTTTACGCTTTAACAGTTGAGCTATAATATTAAAAATGATCTTACAAAATAGAGTGAGTAGTTAATTAAATTCTGAATTAGATACTTACAGTTTACTAAGTAGGTTGAACTCCTTCTTCCTATGATGCAGGATGGGATAATCCTTTACCTCCATACCGAATAGTTTTTCACCGTTGGAATACATCTCAAATCGTCTCCACAAGTCATCGAATCTCGATTGGAATAAAATTACCCTGAAAAAAGAAGCTTATAGGTATTATTATGTTGAGAGATTAATAAGCATAGACATGATAACATTATTGGTATGGCATAACTAGGTAGGTAGTACTGAACTTCATAAGTTTCTTCGTAAGAAGAAAGAATTGGTGAAAGTACGGACTACCAAGCTCTTTGTCATTCTGAAATGTCGCTCTGGTCTCAACTATGATTTGAATAAAACAAATATATCCTTCAATTTTTCAAGCAAGCGTTTTTTTTTATTCGAGGGCTGTCTACCTGTCGCTAGCTTCCCTTGCCGACAAACCAGGAGTCATCGGACCAAATTGCTCATAATCAGCATCGAACTTCATCACATCTTGAAGGAACGTTGCCACTCCCTCTGTTAGCTCCTTCTGAAGGGGACCTTGCATTTCGACTATTTTCTGCTGAACTTGAGCAGCCTAGAATCAACATGTCTATTAAAAAAACGATCAACAACTGTATATCCTAATCACCCAACATATGGTACGTTCACTTTTTAAATGAGCAGAACTTTCAAAAATAACTTCACTGCATCCACATGCAGTCCGCCTATCGAAAGAAACTGAAATTTTCTACCATGAAATAATTTCGTAAGCAAAAGTTAGGCGAATTTTTTTTTATTATTAAAAAAGTAAAGATTCTAAATCTGTTAACGCTTCCTTTAGCCCATTGACTTACCGTCGTCAGCATATTAGTGAAAGCATAACGCAGCCCATCGACCATATCAGAGTCTTCCTTCGGAATGTCTACATTGAAGAAATGGAACGTTGCATAACTTTCCTCAATTAAATCCAACTCCATATCCATTCTGTAATACATTTTATCATATCAATCAAACCTTGGATACCTACTTGAAAACCAGATCTTATCCTTGCGATCAACAAGAAAGTGCTTAGAAACTGTTGTTATTGTTAACGTACTCAATAAAAGCTTCTCTGATCATTTCGAGACACATCATTGCCAAGCGGACGTCGTCCAAGTCTTTGATCCTCTTAGACATGGTCTTCATACGTTCGTTGATGAACTGCATCAGTTTCGTCACGCGTTCCTTGTAAGCTACACTCAGTAACTTGCCTAAGATCCTCTTCCATTCAATTGATTCCACGTGTAAACCCAACTTAATATTATCTGGAAGGCAATTTTAAGAATTAAGCAGAATCCCATCGAGTTTTTCAAAGCTATTTTCAATATTAACAAGACAAGAGCTCATTACCTGTATTTATTTGTATGGATCCAATAATATGCCTTTCTGGGAGGTTCAATACTTCTTCCGTTTGATTTTCATATTTTTTAAACATATCTCTGATGATTACGTTCAGTGGGTTAGAATCCACAAAATCTTGCACCTGTTGCACTCTGTCTTCGGCCCATAAATGGGCAAATTTAC
The DNA here is from genome assembly GCA_963691665.1 of Clepsis dumicolana. NCBI lineage: Eukaryota > Metazoa > Arthropoda > Insecta > Lepidoptera > Tortricidae > Clepsis > Clepsis dumicolana. The sequence goes on along the minus strand of OY829508.1, from coordinate 7,808,294 downwards.
CGTAATCCTTAAATAAATTAGCACATTTAAAGATATGACTCTCTTTTATCGGTTTTGGTATTCTAGATTTATAATAATTGCATTACTTTCAGTAACTTCTCAATATCCGGTTTATACATGTACATCATTCCTTGTAAAGCCATTACAGCTCGCACGACATCTTTATGCTCTGAGACCATACGGAAATAATTCCTTATTCCTGCTATTGTTGATGCTGATCTTGATCCAGCTAAAAAAACACAACAGCTACAAGTTAGCAAGTCAAAAACTAGAACCCCACTAAGCAGTTAATGTAGTCAATGGCGTTTGCGCTGCAAAAACGAATTTAACGATAACCACCCCATTTGTTAAAATTGACCAAACCGTTGCCGCTATAGAGGGGAGAATGTAAGATTATATTATACATAGGCACACAATGGTGAAAAGTTAACCCTCTTTTTCACATTCAGGTAAAAATAGGTCGAGTACATTAATTAACAATGTCCCACCGCTAACACTTCTTGTTGCAGTCAACGACGCTCCCGCGGCCATTTTCTCCTGTCTGTCCTTCTTAATAGCTTCTTGTTGGCCCCATTGGAAAATATTCCTATGGATATCCATGATACAATTCAGCACCACCTATAGACATCAGTTACGAATTGTAAACATTCTTATCGTTATAGGTACCTAACCTTCAAACTATGTAAAAATTATGAAGTACTTGAGAAAACGCAGACTGTATTTCTTCAAGTGATGGTTTGATCAGTATCCGTGGTATTTGTAAGTACATCATTGTTAGCATTAAAGGCCGTAATTTTTTCTGTTCTTCTGGGTCAGTTGTCATTGTCAAGAAACTAGATAAAAGGCACGTAATTAAATAATTAGTATCACTGTTTTTGAAGTACGGATTAGTCCATCGTCAAATTATTACCTGGATACAGACGCTCTACGCCTCAACAAATCTAAGCTCTGTCGCGTACATTTGATAAGGGATTCCAAGCACTTTGTAGCAAAATAGGCGAACAGTTCGTTGCATTCGTTAATTGCCGGCTGAGGATCCCAACGATCAGGATTTTCAATTTCCAAGAAAGCTGTAACAAACCTTTAGTAGCGCAATGTACTTTAGGTTTTCACAAACAGTACAATATTGTAAATGAATAAGATTTTGTGACATACCGGCATCTTCCGGGAACACCCTTGTAGCTGAAGTAACTTGCTTCAAAGCTTTTTCCGGGTCCAGCCTAAAAACAATACATATTTAAGTTTTTATTCAGTGACAAATCATATACCTTTCTTAATTATACCTAATAACTATTCTAAATCATTTTCTGCAATAACGCATTAATAATGTCACGAAGTGGTAGCTCTTATCATTATTACCAGTTATTTTTCAGATCCTGTATTTGCTTGCTGGGTACGCTATCAAGGAATTTGTGTATAAGTTCAATAACAGCTAGTTCAGCATTCCATGACTTCTGCTGTAAGTCCGCCGCTGATCAATCAAAGGTAAATAGTAGATAAGAAATTTTAAAAACAAGATTAAATATCTCTAAAATATGACATATTATTTCCTTACTTACCAATTTCGTCACGTCGCGTTAGATTTTCCTCGTAGAAAACGCTAGGTTCTACGGCTAGTTCAGGGAGATAAACCAGTAGAGTTCTTGTAATCGATTGCAGAATAGCGTCAATTCGAGCTTCTTTCATATCTATTACCTACAAGCAACAAACATTACAGTTCTTGAAAGAAGTTTCTAGACCTCGTGTAATTTTATTAAATAAGTACCTCTTTGACAAATAGATCCACTTCATCGAGTACAGTTTCGATAGTAGCGCAATAAGCCGGTATTTCGAGTGACGTCCAGGTTATAGTAGACAGTCCTGGTATAAAAGCTTTCTCCATCTTGACAAGTTGTGATCGAAGAAGTGGCAAATACAGCTTGGGCATACTCCTGCAGATTACAACATCACAGTCATTCAATAAATTGAGACCAAAAATACTAATCTGTATGATACTTACCGCCGGATTTGATTATTCCGTTCAACTAATCGTTTTATTCGCTCAAAATTCCCCAATATTTGATCCTTGCAATATGCAACAACTTGAGCGGAGTCTGGTACGCCTTTTAAATATTAAGAATTAATAATTATTTCTTTCTATTGTCAACTTGTCTATGTGGTACTTTTAATATTCACTCACTGAGCCCTAGTTGCCACATGTATTCCACTTCCCGAATACATTCGGGAATGTAAATGTTGAAATTCACTATGTACAAATTGGTCACTGGATGTCTGATAAGAAGAGGTGCAATCAATCCTAGCCTAACCTGAAATTTAAACATATTACAAGATTTGAAAAGAAGACCAATAAACAAATAAGTAACTTAGAGTGTTTGTTTTGTTGTAATAAATTTTGTTTAGGCAATAAAAAATATCAACCTAGACTTAAATCTAGCTCTACATAATAATTATAATAATAGTATGGTTTCATTTAGCTACTTGTCAATGACTCAGAATGTATAATGACGGCTTCAGCAACGATGACTGCTTCTGCGTCCTAGTTATTGGATACAAGAAACAGGCCCCATTGAACAAATTTTATAATTAGATGAAAAGTGAACTCCCCAAATTGTGAAACTTGTGGGGTTCAAGAGGACGTTCATAATTTTGTTCATGGAGTGCAAGCAGTTTTAGTTGATGTAGGACTTTTAACTCTATTTTGTCAGACGGAACCTACAAGTGTCTTTCGAATTAATTGTAATTTTTTATGTCTATAACTTTTTTATTATACTTAAATGTGTTGACACTACTTGACTCGGCTCACCTGACCAACATTCTCAGCCCAAGCTTTATGATAAATCAGCTCATACTCCGTAAACACAATATACATCACATTGAACAGTTTGATACATCTTTGGGTATTCTGCAATGAAAAGACAAAGACTTATCGTAGTCAATTGAAATCGAAAGAAACTTGTGTATTGCCGTTAAGAATATCGCAATACAATACCATATGGGTAATGACTTCATCGTGCTTCTGAAATTCGTTCATAGGATGTTGGATGTTTTTGTCATAAAACCTTATCCACATAATTCTTCCCGCAACTGGCGGCATGTTCCTTGGCAACTCGGGATTTTCTCTCTCCTCATTATATCTAAAATGAAAAGGATTGAAGTACGAAACTAATGCACTAATTTTATACAGACCATAAACGCTCGCTATGTCTCACCTGTCGCGAATAGACTCAATTTCGCCGGTGTATTTGCTTATTAAGTCGTAATATTGATCCTCAAGGTACAAGCATTCCAGGTGGAGCTTTTCAAATCTCAGGAGCAAATGCAGTGCGATTTCTGTGGTAGGACACTTGTTGACGCTCTGTAGTAAAATAAATAACAAATAAGTATCAATACTTGAAGAATGAGATTGTAGAGCGTATTTTTGGCGCAATCATATTTTTAGTTAATAATAATTTGGTACTTAAATTAATCATAAAATTTTCCAGTAACAATTCCTGGTTAGCGACACTGTCCTTGTAGGTTTTAAAATCTCTATCGAAATCCGGCCGTCTGAAATTAATAAGAAGTATATTTCAATGGAGAGCTTAATAGAGTTTTATCTAGGTTTATTGTCCAATATTTACCTGTGATCCATAGCGTCATAAGTTTTCGTGGAAATCGTTTTAAATAGCTTATTGAAGTTGGCAGCGTACTCTTCGATGCCCTCGAGAGTAGTTTTGTTTAAGACATAGTATGTGATATAAGTTTGAAACAAATCGATAACCTGGAAAAGGAAACATTCCAAAACTAATTTTATGTTGGTCTGTACACACTAGTATCATTTGCTGTTATTTATCCACGAATACCTTTAAGACTCTTTTTCTAAATGTTTCAAATTTTCCAAAAATGTACATTTCAGAGCAACCAAAAGGCCTCTCGTCTGCTGCTTCTTGCATCTCTTTTTGCGTCTCGGCATAGCACTCCCGGTAAAAACCATACAAACCGAGACAGAGCTGCAAACATAATTATTTAAACCCTGAATTAAAGGTTTTTTTTATATTGGAGGAACACAGACTGGGAACACGCGCGTTGTTAAGCAAAATCGCAATCCTTATGCAGATACGACATTAAAAAAATCTTCTACGATTTGCTAACTTTTTTTTATGCTGCCTAATGAAGATCCCTACTTTCAATAAAGAGCTACAATAAGGGGGTCCTCTGAAGAAAACACGTCTGAAACTGAACAGTACCTAATACTACGTTACCTGAGATTATAGGCACAACGTATTAGAATCTCACTCACCCGAGCTTTCTTTATGAAGAAAAGTTTGTCCTGATTCCAAATGGTCTTCTTCCCATTGTTGGTCAAGTAATCCATGCACATGTTAAGTATTTGATTCGTAACCTTGACCAGTAATGTGGAAATTTGTTTAGTGGTATTGTAATAACGCGATGTAGCGAAAATCATCCGCACCGTGTATATCAAGCCTGGTATGTATTGCTGCATAGTATGGGGATCGCATCTGTGGATGAGAGGGAATTAATTATATTCAGCCCAAAATAATTTGCTTATCTATGAGTGCCTATTTTTTCTCAATAAAGTTATAAAATAATGGCATTTTAATGGAACAGAGAGTCGCGCCTAATGTATTAATATCATCGTTTTATAAAATAATTAATTACTTCTTAAGTTATTTTATTACCTGTACAGAGGCTCGCAATATTTTTCCAGAGCGTATAAATATTTGACATTATCATAAGCTTCATTGTAATAATCTGTCACTTGATTATCCAGTTGCCTCCATTTCTGTGGATCAACTTTTATTATTATTATCACAGCACAATATTTTTAATCTTGAAATCTACTAGGTATAACCTCCAATTATTTATTGAAGACATGAGATCATGCACGGGGTCACGCTACAGGTTGGCTACCTACACAATGGACTGACGATTCGGTTATATTTTCCTGGTACAAGCTGGATGCAGAAAGCGTACAACCGTTCATCATTGAAAGCGTTTGTTGAAGACCTATCTATGTTGAGCTGTGCTGGACGCTCCCGAGCTGAGAAGAAATAGAGTAATTTAATTACCTATCAAAAAAGTATTGCTCCTAAAACTTACCTTGATAAGCTTGGACTTGGCACGAATAAGCGTGTGTATGTACATCTGGCAGGGATCGCTTTTAATATGCTCAATGATAGATGTAAAGGACGTGAGCTGACGCCTCCAATGGTCCAGCTCGGCTAAAGGGCCTATGTTGGAAGGCTCCCGTCGAAGCTGCTGACTTTGAACTAACACCTATAGATCGCGGGAAAGCGAATTAAACTTCGTAATGTCAAAAGTTTATAAAGAGCTTGTAAGGTCAATGAAATATAAGAACTCGCATTGTCATGTATCGAGTAGGTATTAGAAATGAGAATGACGGAAAGAGGACTTAAGCCGACTTGCACAGATCTGAATTAGACACAGTACCCTTGATTAATTTGATGTATTTGTATACTATCTTACATTACATTAACCCTGGATTTATGCCTAACCCAGGTAGGTATAAGTGGTCCCTAAAGGTTTACTCAGACCATGATGCGATTTGAATTCGTTTGATACCAAGTCTCCTGAGTAGGATAGAAATCAGAACCATGTCGCATGTTTTCAGTTAAGTAGCTATGTTATGATTATGATTCAGCGTCTTGGTTTTGAAGCCCTTGATGGTGGTACCTAAACTATATTCACCATAGTTATCTGTTTGACCCATTGTTTCACATAAGTGCAAATTTCCTCTAAAACATAGGTTTTAGTGATAGCAAGTTTCATTTTCTCGTGATCGGCAAGCTCCTCTTCATAAAGTGTTAAGTTCACCTTGAACCTTGTGCAGCAGTCCAAGTCAATTTTCGTTTCTATGTTGAAAAGTAAAACAATCATCGGGTTATTTAACAAATTAAGAAGGAACCTAGAAACTGAAGGCTTCTCGAGCTCTTATTCTCGAAAAAACTAATTAGTAATCAGTACTGTACTAGCGTACATACCGCTGATTTATTATAGTGACTCCAGACTTATCTCAGGAGTATCGAAAATATGCCCATTACTAAGTACTCGTATAACTTACTAGCCAAATAGTCGATGAACAACATAACTTTGGATACGTAGGTCTTTATAATATCCTGGCTTTTAGGGTTTGGCGGGTTGATATCGCCCCACGCTCTGCATTCCTTTAGCGCTGGAATGTATACCCTTTCCATCGTCTTGTAAATAGCAGATACAACATTCTCAGTCTGCTGGTCCATGTCAAGGTATACTAAATAGTAGTCCTGGAAATTACGAAGTACCAGAAATTTGAGTTCGATTCGATTACTTACTTATCTAAAGCGTAGTTAATTTTCAAATATAAAAAGGTTTTGCACAAGGAGTGAGTGGCGCGCATTATGAATCGCTATGTATGTACAAACCTCGATGTGCCTACACTTTGGCAAGCGTGTAAAGCCCAAGAAAAGGTATTTTTTAATACAGTTGCTCAAAAAGTGGTATTTTTTGTACCTACATATCACGCGGAAAGTTATATTTTTCGTACTAGTGTTTTTTACTTTTCCAAGGCGCCGACGGCACTAGGCTGCCTTCGCCTTCCACTTCCTCCACGACAGGGAAGCTCCCGCCCGCCTCTGGTGTCATTGTAATTTTCTCTCAAATGTATTAAAAATGTCGTTTAGTACATACACGTGCGGGAGTGTCATTTTCACTCGTCCTTACGGCTCGGGCCTAAACACCCCATGACTCTTGCATAATGACATACTTTCCGCACTTATATTAAAAAGTACTATTATTATAAACATCAAATGTTCATACGTCAGCTACATTCTTGGTGTCGATGGCCTTGTTTTTGATTCTGTACATGGCAACACATTTCCCTTCAGTGCCTATTGATGAAGCGTCCGATAAATACGTTCGTTCCATCCAGCCTTTCTGATTTGGGACAAATCTGCCAGATTCTAAATGATAGAAATAAAAAATGTTAGTAGCTAGTTACTTAAGCATTACGCAAAATTATTTACGCCAGATTTTTATTGCTCTTCTTGCTCTACTGCTTGCCATCCCTACCAAAGGCAAGGTTTGGTACAGGTACTACGAAGCGTTTGCCCCTGAAGTTTACCGCTTAATTGCGGCCTTTGTTCTTTCCTTCGTCTGACAGTATGATGCAAAAAGGAGTTGACTAGGTATACATATAAAAAAAAAACATCACAATAATAACCCATTTTCAACGGCGGTAGTAATGCATCACAGAGTACTATACAATTGCGGCCTCCTTCGGCGACGGCGCTGTCCATCAAGTCTATATGAATGTCGGCGTCAAATACACCTTCCTGAAATTACCAACAGCAACTATTTACCCTGCACTTCCTTTAAATAAAATGAGTTTAGCTTAAGACACATGTAGGTACTTATGCAGCTTCATGACGTCATCTTATAGGTGTGGCTATTGCTACAAAGTGACTTTTGGCAACGACGTCTAAAAGCGCATGCAAGCAGATCACGCATTCAGCGTCGAAGATTTCGAGACTAACAATTACGCTCGTCAATATAATAATTTAGTGTAAGAGTCGTAAAATTTAAAAAAAAACACGTCTAAGGGAGACTCATTTTTTTTGTCAGTTAAAAATACTTCACAAACGATTCACCAAACACAATCTGTATCTCGTTATCTGGATCATCATCGTCATGGATTATTGTGTAAAAAGTCAGTCCAATTAAACCATGTGATGATGAAATTTTACATCTTTTTAGCAGCTAAATCGTCGCGCATACCTAACCCAAACTAGGTATAGACTTGAGCTTATAATTTGATTCCATGTGCGTATTTGACGATAAGGAGTTGTACCTTCCATCATCAGCTCATGGCTACCAGACGCAAATACTTGAATAACCTTAGAAAATATATGAAACACATAGTACGTCCCTGTAAAATTTGAGGGTTGCCCTCGATTTCCCTGGGATCCCATCATCAGATCATGACTTGGTGACAATGGGACCACCTCAGGAGTATACCCTTCCAAATAAAAAAAAATTGAAAATCGGTCTAAAAAAAAAATGCATACAGTGGAACGTAGAACCTCTTCCTTTTTTTGAAGTCGGTTAAAAATGTAGTAAGTATATTTTCCTAAAATTCGTCGTGTGAATTAGGATCAAATTAGATGCATTGCAATTAGGTACACGAATGAAACATGAAAGTACGAAATACAAAAATAATATGTTTAAACATTACCTACCTAACGTAGGTACACTTGTAGCCATATTTAGAGATGCTGTTTTTACCTATTTATCCTTACAATTTAAGTTTAATTTATTTTATTTTTTAATTGAAAGAGGGAGGAAAACGAGCAAGCCGAGTCACCTGACGGTAAGCAATCACCGCCACCCATGAGAACCAGCAAACCCAAGAGAGTCACTAGTCTGTTGCCGGCCTTTAAGAAGAAAAAGGGCACAGGGATAGAGGAAGGGAGGGGGAGAGGATTAGGCCTCCGGCACTCTCACTGACCGAACGGAACGCAATAGGCGTGCTGTTGCTTCACGTTGATTTTCTGCGGGTAAACAAAAACTCACTAACCAGCACATAATCATTGGACTTATTCAAGATAGCAGCTGCATTCTCGAGCAAAAACCTGTGCTGAGTTTTCAGGCCTCCCATGCGATTGTTACGGGCTTCCTTTGCCTTAGCCTACAAAATAAAAGTCAAGCCATAATTCAGTGTCAAGAAATTACTTTAATAGAACATTACTCATATTATTATCTAATCCGAAAGGTTATTTACTTGTTTGTCTTTGTAAGACTCGTGGCCCAGTGCCAAGGCGCTCATTGATAATTTACTTTTTTTCTGAATATCCTTCAAACGGGAGCTGACATCCAAAATAGCCTCGAGTGCCGTCCGGTCCACTTCGACACGCTCATTACTGTCCGGCGCCTTCTTCTGGAACATGGATTGCTTGCGCGACATCCTCCTTGTAAGGTCTTCGATCTTACCAGCTGCCACATCTGCTGCTTTTTGCTTTTCAGCATCGTCTCCACCCTCACCACCCTCCACCTTTGGGGCTGCGCCCTCGTCAGCCATGACTTGAACAAATTACTTTAATCAGAGTAACAAAAAAAGCGATAATATCAGTACAACGAAGAAGTTTCTCTATAATAACGCGCTGACGCGAATGTCAGTCACCCGCGCCCCGTATAAATATTTCAATCGAAATTCAAAATAAAGAGAACTACTTTTTTCAAATTCAAATTATGAACGAAATGTCAAGGCACAAAGTTTCCACCATAGACTTAATTTTTTACTTTCTTCAGCTGTTTTTACACTCTCATTATTCTTACTTGACACTAAAAAGCAATCCTGTTGAAGCTTGAAACCATTGTCAATGTTAGTTACATAGGTTCATGATTGAAGGTGATTGGTGGGGAAGTTGAGACTTGGCAGACTTGACCTTGGCGTTGGACTGTATGGAAACTATCCCCTTTGCTTTTTCAACGCTTTTGTTTTCATTCGTTCTTTCAAGGATAGACAAAGGAAACCAAATCCATGCAGTCAACAATAATGGATTGATATGAATATAAAAAATACTGGGTTATTGGTGAGAAATTGGCAAGAGCGAATCGTCACTTTTAACATGAAATTACGGGGAGACTCAATCATTGTAAAATAAAACGGATCACTCACGTGGTCCTTCCTCTGGGAGCGCACGACCCACCGGCAGCAAGACGGACACTGCGATGCGGCTCTGCTTGCGGGACTACTAGGCGCATCTACTACGAATGAAACCAAACGAGCTAAACTCAACTTATGTACGTTACGAATTTTTGTTTCTGTGCTTAATGTAATTTGTTGTATAAGAAAGATGGTGTAATACAACAAATTAATGTGAGTGTCCAGCAAATGAAGAATACAAGTGAAAACGTGTATTCGCTTTGTTTGTTACCCCAATAACCTGGCCTACACACAGTATAATAAATCGCTTTGCGTAAAGCATGAACAGCTAAAGGGCTGTTTAGACGTAGTCTCCTTTGTCTACACCTTATGGTGTTAATTTTAATAAAAAAATCCTTTGACATTGACATCTGTCTGTCTATGTCATGCCGAAAACCATAACAATAACAACAGTTTTCAGCGGGAAAGTCTTTAAAGTAAAATTAAATCATCTATTACTGCCCATCCATCTATCCATCCATCTTTAAAATGCGTCGTAATTGGAGAGGCCGTTATAAAAATAATTGGTACCGCTCACGCAACCAGGAAAACTCGAGTAACGCGGATAACCAAAGTTTAAACAACTCTACACGGCCTAGCACTTCCGCAAGCTCTTCTAGAGCTCCAGCTAATCAGTTGCCCATCATAGTTCCGATCAACGCTGGAAACAATGTTTGGAACCTGTACTTACCCTCGCATGGTATGTAATTTGTGTATATACAGTTATAGACCCTCTTTTATCTTGTCGATTTTGTGCCGCTTAATTCAGTGCGCTTTTAGTTTGCTATGCTAAATTATTGTTTTGTATGTTTTAGGTCGTTAGGCTAATTAGCCCATTCGTATAATTCGTTCGTCGTTGTTCGACAATTTTTTTTTTTTTTTTCAGTTCAATCTAACCCAGAGTTCACTGAGCACATCAAATGTTTTAAGACATTCATTGAGAAGAATAGAAACATGTTTGATTTGGAGAAAATTGACCAAACTCGAAGTGTGCCCTTGGATGTACAAACTCTACAAAATGACACAGAATTTATGAATGGATGGCCAACGTTTAATTCTGATGTATTTGAGAAGCCTGAAGTAACATTGCCACTCTTGGAGTACAGTTTACATGAGGTACCTAGCTTTTAACTTTGTTCTTAAATGCTCCAAAATTTTGAGTGTAAATAAAAGTAATTGTGAATTGATTTTTGTAATTAGGTAAATAATTGCAAGTTTAAAACCTTACTGAAAAAAGAATACACAGAAAACCAGAAAAATATGACTAACCCCAGAAATTTAACCCGGGTCCTTAATATTCCATGTCATGTGCCATAACATTACACCAAAGTCATAGTAGTTAGCAATATTACAAATTAAATTAACTTGTTCCCATTCTTCTGTCAATTTTAATATTACTTTTCAGAGTCTCAAGTGTGAATCTAAAATAAAAGTAAGAATACTGAATCATCAACCAGTAATACCTCTCACAAATCTGAAAGTCAACTATTTTGGTAAATTGTAATATTTTATAATTATTATTATTCAAAAGACTTTTTTGATAGGCTTTCAATCTGATATTTCACTCAATTTCAGGTAAGCTAGTGACTATCAAAGGTACAGTAATCCGAGTAGGCAGCGTCGGTCTCACATGTACAAGCATGGCTTTTGAATGCTCCAGCTGTCATAGTGTGCAAGCGGTAGTGCAGCCACAAGGCATATTCACAGGTGATACATTGCTGACTAAGTTGTATATTTTTAAATAAATATTATCTACTACATATTTGACATATTGCCATTTCTAGCATCCATGAGATATATCTTCAAGTAAGAGTCTCTCAATTGTTTTATATCCAAAACACTTCTTGATTCCCCTAAACTAGTGCCTTCAGAATATTTAATATTAGACATTACTAATTGTTTTCAGCTCCAAACTTCTGCCAAAGTTGCAGAGGTGGTTCAAAGTTTGATCCATTGCAGTCATCACCATTCACAAACACTGTTGATTGTCAAGTGGCTAAAATCCAAGAATTACAATCCCAGGTAGCCATTTAACAATCTTATCCGGAATTAATCTTGTATAAAAACATACTGGTAGAAAACAGGTGTGCAACTCACCAGATGGTAGAAAATTATTGCCCCTTTAAGACCCATGCAGTTATTAAACACCAAAAATCAATACAGTGTGTATCCAAAAACAGGCAGGGATAGATAGGGGATCTCTGATTGTAATATTCTTTCTGTTTTAATTTCAGAGCATCTCGGGAACTATACCGAGGAGTGTGGAGATAGAATTAAAAGGGGACCTTGTTGGCACTGCATGCCCAGGAGATGTCCTTTCTGTCACTGGTATAGTACAAGTATGTTCATTTATTTTATCTGTTAGGTATTCGATTTTTAGACAGGAACTACCTACTATAGGAATCTGCATAAAAGGTAGCCCATATGCATGTCGCGCGGCTAATCAGTCTAGTGTGTCACGCGCACGCTCGTCCATGAGTATATAAGGGTTTCTTGTTGACTATGGAACCCTAAAAGCGAAGTACATGAAACAGTAATGATAGTTATAATCATTTTCTGGACAGGTGCGTGGAGAAAGCAAAGGTGGCGAAGACGGCAAAAGAGCCGCTCGCCTACTGCAGTTGTACATAGAAGCAGTTTCGATTCACAGCCAAAGGAATTTCAGCAATCCAACACTTGCTTTCACCCTCAAAGACTATTATGCCATTCAGGTAAGTCTAGAATTACAGCTTTATCCATACAAGCAGCGAGCTCCCTGCAAGAAAAATTGTGCAAGTAGCATTACATTGCTGAACTTAACGCAACTGCTACCGAGTTTTAAGTTTAACGGGCATGGCTTATTAGAGCAACCCAACACCGGACGAGTAAAAATAAAAACTTCACTCAAAGAACGAACAAAGTGGTGTCGCATTATTACCAATTCGGTGTTGCCACGTCTTCGTCAAATCGCGGCGACTAAATTTGTCGCAGCGTCATGTCGTGTTATGCGCGAAACGAGTAAAATGACAGCCGCAAAAGGCGTTTGTCGAGTTGCGACATTCGAGGATAGAGGAAACGGACTTTCCAGGAAAATGGACATTCGAGGAAATGGGCCATGGAGTCCAGAATGGTCGCGTTGCGCCTATACCTCGTGCTAGCCGTGCAGCAACGCCTCATCGCGACGTCCACTAATAGTCGACAGGTGGTCCACGGGTGGTATTCGCGTGGTCACGATTGACACGTCGTAATAAACCACTAGTACTGCCGCGTCTCGACGCGGCAGTACTAGTCAGCTGCCGGGTGGCCCCAATGAGCTTAATGACCTGAGCATTGTAATACCACGTGCATGGTGTATACCTATTTATATACTAGCCAGGTAGCCAGGCTAAAACTCTCCCAACTATTTTCAAGGAAATCCACGCATCAGAAGACGTATTCCGGCTACTGGTCCACTCGTTGTGCCCAGCAATATTCGGTCACGAGGCCGTTAAGGCTGGTCTGATCCTCGGGCTTATGGGCGGCACTGAGTACGACAACGGACCGAGGTCCAACCCCCATGTATTGGTGGTTGGAGATCCAGGACTTGGAAAGTCGCAATTGTTACAAGCGGCCGCTCACGCTGCTCCAAGGGGTAAGTACTGGATATGGTTACTCGGCATGTTGTTGGTAATAAGTCTATAGATACAGTGACAGGTTATTGACCATCTCTGTCTACTTGCATTAACCCTCAAGCTGTCATAGTTTTGGTTTTTACTGAAATCGTGGCTCTGGTCTTGTTTATTGACCGAATGAGCGCGAAGCGCGAACGAAACATCTCCGTTTCAGCTTGGGCAAAAATGCTTTCGTATTTCCGGTTGTCCGGCTATTCGGCTGACTGTTCTCCTCTACAGATCGCATGCCTAACTCAACCAAAAAAATAATCTAAAACTTTTCAAAAATGAGCTCGCGTGGTCTACCTACAGAGCCACTAGTACAGTGTAGGTCTGTAGGTTAAATACTGCGGAATTAAAACGCCTTATTCGCAAGCTAGTCGAAATTACATGTCTAGAGTTCTAGATGTAGCCTACGCTCATAGCAAGAAGAGCAAAATCCGTCAAATACAATGATTGAAATTGAAGTACCGATAGTAATATAGTAGGGTTGTTTAACCTACTTTATCTCCTAGAAATCCTTTTTTTTTTGTTTCTTATTAATCGAAAACCAATAGGTAATCTAGTTTGTAATTTCCAGGCGTTTACGTATGCGGAGCGTCTGCTTCGGCGGGCGGGTTGACAGTCTCTTTGGGACGCGAAGCCGGTGGGGAATTCGCATTGGAAGCCGGTGCTCTGGTGATTGCGGATAAAGGCGTTTGCTGCATTGATGAACTGGATAAGGTGATTCACTAAAAGCCTTCATTTATTTGTAAAACTTTACTACTTTGAACAATATTAAGTACTTGAATTAAACACTCTATATAATGGACCAGACACTTTATAATGTCTATGCTATAATTTATAGGTTCGAGTGTTTCTGTGCTTAAATCCGCATTAATAAACATGATATGTATATGAAGTACTTTCCTCTTCCTCAACCAATACCAGAAGGATGTCTCTTCCTGTCCATGAATTTGCTAACTTGTTCCGTCATTACGCTAATTAGCTAAATCGAAAGCAAACATTTCCCTACAGATGACAGCTCACCATAGCAGCCTGTTGGAGGCGATGGAGCAGCGGCGAGTAAGCGTGGCCAAGGGCGGGGTGGTGTGCAGTTTGGCTGCGCGCGCGACGGTCCTCGCCGCGGCCAATCCTTCCGGCGGGAGCTATAACAGGTGGAGTCATCATCATCAACTCCAGCCTGTTTGCATCCCACTGCTGGGCCCAGCCCTCCTCTTGGTATGAGAGGACTGGGACTGTTCCCTCGCGGGCACTGTGCAGATTGGAAACTTCACACACACCATTGAATTGCTTCACAAAAGTGTGCAGGCAAAAAGCTCATGATAAATTACAAATGTAAATTTCCTCATAAATTACGAGAAATTTAGACGTCCAAGCCCGGGACCCAACCGGCGACGGCTTTTTTTTAATAACTCGTATTTAGAAGAGTAGCGCATTTTGAAAGGCTCTAAGTACCTAGGGTATATATGGCATGATCTATCGGGATTCGCCTATTTTGTGGGAAGGGCTGTAGTCGTTGCTTAAAATGCATTAATGTAATGAAAGTACTTAATCTCATGTATGTATACTAAGCTCTTGACCTTAGCGGAGGCAATATATACCAGTATTTTAAAAAGAAGAGGACAAATCAGGAATTTCCTGTGAATATAATTGAAGATTTTAGCATTTTTTTTTTTATTACTTCATAGAAGAACTAACTTTATTGTCTTGTAATTTGATTAGTTTATTTTGTAACTTTCAAGATGTAGGTATGCACATGGTAGAAAACGTAAAACTTGAGAACCTGACTGTAATTTACAGAGCTAAGACTGTAGCAGAAAATCTGAAGCTAAATTCGGCCCTGCTATCAAGATTTGACCTGGTATTTATTCTTCTGGATCAACCAGACGAGGTTCGTTTAATATTAAATCGATTATCAATTTTATCTATGAACACATATAATTGTTTACTATTGTACATTTTACAGAAAATCGATGCAATGCTGTCGGAACATGTGTTAGCATTACATTCTGGTCACAAGCGTCAAAGCTCGGCAAAAAATGCTTTGAACACAACAATCACCAGCAGTCAAAGTGACAGTGATGCTTCCTTGAGGTAATTATAATCGTCCCACGATAACTCTGCATAAGATATTAATTGGCAACCCAGAAAAGTCACGCTGTGGTAATACTTTTTTCATGTCACTCAGATCTTTAATTAAAAACAGTAATGATAGTAGCAATCAAAAGTTGCTGTTTTTTTTTAATATGGCTCTGTCCATTAGAGGACAATTTTGATAGTGTTTAGTAGGTTTTGCCGTTGTACGGTAAAAAAAAATGTAGAAAACGAAATATGAGAGGTATTTTAATGGTGGATGGTGAATGAACGATGACCTGTTTAATGTTTAATCTAATCAAAAGGTCAAAACGTGTTGTCTGACTATAAATCAGTGTTGCCATAAACAAACTTCAGATTTCTACTGTTGTCAGTTCGTTGTTCGTTCGTTCGTGGGACGACTATAATCACATGATTGCTTAAATTAATTAGGTATTTTTTTTGGATGGTCTTGGGTAAAAGCCCTCTTATAGGGACAATGAAAACAATAATAATATCTAATATATAAAAGTGAAAAACCAGAACAGGATAAAAAAACGAGAAAGTGAGACGGCGCTCTGCAACACCATTTTGACACGTTTTTCCCAAACAACGCATTATTTCTCTGAAATTTTAAAGTAATTTGATTCTTTGAATTTGGGAATCGCGAAAAACTTGAGAAAATATGATATTGGGTGTGTACATTTTGTATGTATATTAAGCAAAATAAAATCGCAAGTTCGAAGTTCGAGCCAAATGCGAGCTATTATCTATGCCAGTGTTGCCGTTCTGAGAAAAAGAAATCCATTCATTATCCTGCATTGCAGTCTACGGAATTTTTTAATTTTATCTATGTATTTTTTTATTGATATCGTAAAACAAAAAACACGTGTTCAATATTATTTTTCGATAATCTACGTGACGGACTAATTAGAAATATTACTTATTTACCCAGAGGACACATTCCTATTGCTATTGAGTTTCCTTACGTTAATACCGTACCTGCATAATATACCTATTCCACGCGGACGGAGCCGCGGGCGCTCTCTAGTTCATATTAAAATAAAAATGAACTCTGTTCCCCTACAAACAGAATTCAATTATAGTATAACGTGGCCATAGCACGCAATGAAGGCTATCGCGAGCCGCTTGCATCGCGAGTGAGGTCATGTGACAATTCTCACCAATCATAGGACAGTAGCTTGTGTGTCATTGGTGGAGAATGACAGACCGACCTAACTCGACACTAGCGATCCTAGCTGATTTTTATAGTCCTCATTCATAGCTTCAACTACGGCATGTTACTAATTTTGACACTTGCATAGACAGTGGCGCTGCCGTCACGTGTTTTTTATCTGCTTGAGACTTGTAGAGGCGGTCACATTTTTGCATTAGTCTTGGAAAATGTATTTATGAGTATGGTTTTTAGGGGGGTCGCGACACCCCCCCCCCCCCCCCCCCCCGGACTGGTCGCTGGACTAGTACTGTCGCCAACACACTATTATAATTATGTTGGATGAATGCTCAGTTACTGTACTAGCGTTTATACCTACTGTGACTAATTAGTTTAATTCTCTCACGCCAACACTAACTTTAATTCTACATCTTTTTGTGTTTAGTGATTAAATTAAGTAGGTAGGTACTTTAATTTAACGCTTCACGCCGTATTCGATTTCTGTTATCTTATCAGTGTTGTAATAATTAAAATTTATTTACAGTAAGCGATTACGATTAAGGCCTGGTGAGGTGATTGACACTTTGCCCTTGGTTCTGCTCCGCAAGTACATCGCATATGCCAGGAGATACGTACACCCGAAACTGAGTAGCGATGCGGCAAACGTATTACAGAGCTTCTATTTAGAATTACGACAAAATCACCAACAGGACGGGACGTCTATTACGACACGGCAACTTGAAGCTTGCATCAGGTTAACACAGGTAAAGAACTTAGCACTTATGCATCATCTAACTCACACAGACACGAATTATTGGCAGGATGATCTAAAGATGAGGACTTAGCCATGTGCTATATACTGCTTAGATTAAGACTAAAATCATAATATATTATAAGCACCTAATTCTACCAGATTGACCTTAATGGACATCAAAAGGGCACATCTAAGGCTTCCTACGAAAAATTTTACACGTAATGAAAATTCGGAGTTGAGTATGTTTTTGCCGTATTCACTCTCGTACAGCATCGTACCTATTGAAAATAAAATAAGGTAGATGATTTAAATTATATTTTTAGTTTCCTGTTTATAAGAATAAACAGGAAACCCTTTGGTCTGTGGAAACGGCGATGTCACATAAATTTCATCCCTCTGATAGTGCTCTGCTACCCACTCAGCTTCAGCAGAAGTCTAGTGACTTGACCTATAAATTTGTGTCGAGTTACTAATTACAAATTTGAGCCGAATAGGCATTGTAGCATCCGTGTGTTGGCAATTATTATGTTGCCATATCCTATTTGATTGCCCAGCTTGGTTACAATCAATGCGTAAAACACTACTTTACGATTATGGTAATTCAATTAGGCGGTGGCAATGTTTTCGATAATGATTTCGAAATTAGCACATTATAATACCTACGCAAATTTATAAGTAAGTAGAAATATATATGAAGACTATTTTATAGGACCCAAAATTATGTTCATTTATAGTTTAATTTCACTGACCATACGAGGACTTCGAGTATATTAAGTACGTGTGTATGTACTGTACATGTAACTCTTTATTGCACGTAAAACACTTACAAATAATAGGTTACAGGACACAGCTACATGTACAAAAGCCAACTTATCCCTTAAAAAGATCTCTGCCAGCTAACTTCAATGCGACGTATAGACTATTACATTTCATTTATTAGATATCACATCACTTAGATACAAACTTGTTAATTTTTTTTTCTTGTAGGGGCGAGCTAGAGCTGGGTTGAGAGAGGAAGCAACCGTTCAGGATGCAAATGACGTCATCAGCCTTGTCAAACACAGTCTTATAGACACATTCAGCGACGAATTTGGAAATATTCAACTATCTCGATCAATAAATGGATCAGGTGTCAGCTCCAGAAACAAAGTAAGTCTATGCTAATAACTCTAGCCTCATTTACATTCAGCCCCTGCCGCTGCTACTCGCACTGGCAGGACCAGACTGCCAAAATTACTGTCGTAATAGGATCTAAAGTAAATAATGCTACTGGCAGCGGCAGGAGAAATTAAGTGTAGACTCACGCTGTCCACTTCCCTGCCAACGTCACTGCCTCCTGCTGCGGAAATGAGTAGAATATAAAGGAGGCATATGGTCACAAATTTGTTTATTTTTAGGGTTCCGTACCTCAAAATGAAAAAACGGAACCCTTATAGGATCACTTTATTGTCCGTCTGTCTGTCTGTTAAGACCCTTTTTCTCTGGAACGCGTGGAGGTAGCATGCTGAAATTAATATCAAATACTGAAGCCTGCGGTCCCGTGAAGCTGTGAAAAAATCAACCTTCTAAGTCAACGCAATCAAAAGATACAGTCATTAAAAAGGCTATTTCCATACAAATTGCCGAAATCCGAAAACCTAAAGGTTACTTCCAGTTGACCTAGAAACTTGAAATTTGGTATGAAGGTAGCTCTTATAGCACAACCACTAAGAAAATTCTCAAATCTTGAATTTTTATGTCTGTCTGTAGATTTCGCGCACCAAATATAATTATGAATTCGGTGCGGTGCGAGTGGAATATAAGTTGACCCCACACTGCGGACATTTTGCTTAGGAGCAGGGCTCTGCTAACACTGGACTTCTTAAAACACTGGGGATAAGCGTTAAAATCATTCAACGGAACCCTCGTGCGCGAGTCCGACTCGCACTTGGCCGGTTCTTTTTAATGAGTAACAGATTCTTACAATTAATTTTAATGGTTTTCAGTTAAAGAAATTTCTAGACGCGCTAACAAGGCGAGCGCATCAGTTAGGCAAAGACGTGTTCACAAGACAGGAAATGATACAAGTACACAAAGCCGCTGATGTGACTGGCGACGCAAACGACCTCATCGAAGCTATGCACACGCACTCTTACTTATTACTGAAAGGGTCAAACTTGTACCAATTAATTGCGTTCTGATTGATACCTCTTTGTTATGTTCTTGTTAAGTTAAAATAAAATCATACAAAATTTATTACTACAAAATTATACCAGTTTTTTTACAACACCATTTAAAATGTGCTGTGACTGTAACGTCATTAAGCCTTACAGTGGACAACTGGTCTTTTAAAGTCAGTCCTAGCAGAAACGTGATGCAAAGCTATGGATACTTGGCAAAAGCTGTACATAAACAAAAAAACTAAAACTATATTCAAAGTTGATGTCTGAAGCAGGCACTCCGAGTATACGTTATTCGCCACCCCAACTGAGTAAGAAGTCATGGCAGTCGACACAATAAGGAGTGGGGTGCAAGCTAAAGCCAAAAATCGTACTTCCATTTCATCTGACCTTAGCACGTGCTTTTTGAAAGACTTATAAGCTTTCGTAGTAGACGCCGTTTTTCCTATATGTTCTAAAGCAAACATTGAAAAGTGAATAGCAGTCCAGACGAACGTGCCCCACCTGGACCCGTGCCATATAAAAATAAATACAAATGTGGGTAATGAAGCGGTCAGTTTTTGTAATACCGTGGGAAGATAGTTTAAATCTCTTGACAACGCACTTATGCTTGGTTTGAAAATGTATCTGAAAAATTACAATTGGCTTTAAAATACTTCTATGGTTAATTTTAATTACTTTTAAATTTTCTGTGTAAGTAGATACTTACTTTACTAAAAACTTGTAGAAACCAACGTCAAAGTATCTCCACATCTCTGAATACAGGTGTATTCTAGCAAAGCATCTGGGTATTGGAGGTGCCTCCATGTTGTCCAACCGAGCATAAGCTGATGAAATGCCGTAGAATATTACGTGCTTCACATGAAACTCGTAACCCATCCACAGGCCTCCGCCACAAAGGGCTACTCTGGGCAAACCCATCAGTGCCTGCGAAGGAAATGTACAATTTGTCATTGGGCTATAAATGAGTTTTAAGGTCAAATTTGAGGTCAAAACTCCTCAAAGGAATTACAAAATTTATCAGTCATCGGTATGTTCTTTATCTATTATTTTACCGAACGTAGATAGTACCGTTTCTTAATTTTACTATAATTTCATATATATTTCTATAAGAAATGAATATGGAACCTAAATATACAATTTAATGTGTTATGATTATGTTAATTGTGGTATATATTTGTCAGTATACTACACTATTACAAATTTCGTATGAAGTTCTTACCTCTATTTCATATTGCATGCCACGGAAATAGACGTAGTGATGAGCCAAATCCAAAAAGAAACTATACAGCAAAAACAAGGCCATATCCCAAACGAATCTTCGCAACCTCGTTACGACATCATCACTTTGGACTTGAAAACTTCTTTCGAAATCTTCGTAAAGAACAATTGGTCCTGTATGCAACAGTGGTAAGTAATATACGTAACTCAGAATGTTTATGACAGTTTCCCAGCTTGATGTGTCATTCCCAGATACTTTGGAGGACTCCAGATTGTCTGTTCTCTCAATATAATTTATGCAAAAATTGATACATCGCACTTCAGTCCACGCGATACACCAAAACATCAAAAACGCCTCCTCGTCATAAGAATGTTTTAAAATAGTCCAAACACTATCTTCAGATGAATATAGGTTGAAAATCCCTATTAAAACACTGCTTATCAACCATATTGATCGTTTTCCACCTCCAGAGAATATTATGAAAAGGAACAGAACTGGTAGAGCGGTAATAATTATCGATTGCTTTAATCCCATGAACGACGTGATGAAAATAACACTTGATATTATGTACCAGTACTTCAAGTAAGAGTGTAATTTCTTGATACTTCGTATCATTTCGGATATAAAGAATTGAAAAATCAAGTAATACCAGAGTCTTTGAAATAAAAATTTCCAACTCTTCCATTGCATGTCTGATACGTCTCTGTACTTTGATAGAAACTCCCAACCTGGCTCCAAATTTGACCATTGTTCCTCAGGATAATCTTCTAAAAGTTCTGGAACAAATAGTAGGTAAAGTAAAGTAAGTATGTATGTAAGTACCTACTTAGTACTAGTACTATGGGGTCGTATAAGTTCCGTTCTTGGCCTTTAAGACCTTTATGACGGCACGTAGTTGCTCTTCGTAGTGTACAAAGGACGACTGTCAAGTTCGGTTAAAAATAATGAAAAACCTAATTATATAACATTCGAAATCAATACCTACTAACCAGTTTGTACCCGAAATAAACTGTGTGCCATATAACAATGAGTTCCAATCCACACACTGAAGTAAATACATAATTCAAGTGAACTTAGCTTGCTCGTCATTTCGTAGGTTTTATATATTTTCTAATCAAAAGGTTTTTGCTTAACTTATACAAATATTCAAACAATCCCGCGAAATACCTAAAGGTAGGTATAAAATAAGGAGGAATTGAGTATTAAGCGCGCGTCCAATAACACTGAATCGAAAATGGATCGATTACTTACTTAATTTGAGATTAGTAAATTTAATTAGAACGAGCTTTAACTTAACTATTTTCGCAGCTTCACAATCATGTTAATCAACGTATAATCGATTAAAAGTGACGATTAGATTTCCTTTGTGATTTCGGAACCATGAATTAAAAAATAGTACATACCTAGGTAAGTATTAGGCAGTTCAGGAATTACTTCGGCTCAGAAAGCCGGCAGTCTTCGATTTCGGGCTTCTACTAGAGCCTCGCTCGTAATTAGTTTCTTACCGCCCTTAATACACAATGTATATAGGTTTAGTACTATTAGGCGCAAGTTAGGCTATCTATTATAATAACTAAGTATGTATTACGAATAGTTGTACCGTTCTCATCTCCGGGCTGGAGCGTCCGGAATCAACTCGTAATTATTATTATCTGTCACTTGTTGTTCAGTACTGCCGAAATGGCGAATCTAGGATTTTTTTCGAAATTGAGTTATCTATGTATTAGGAATCAAGAAAACATGATTAAAAATACCTCAAGTTGATTTTCAAATACCTATCCATTGATACCCCACTTGATAGTTATAGTTTGTCGACTTTTTATTTTAATTTTTCACAATATGGCGTCTGATGGTCGCCATATTGGATTTAAATTACTGTCATGTCTTTAGTGACACTCACAAGATTAACACGAATCGATTGACGTAAAAATCATTAAAATCGGCCCACGCTTTCGGTCTCTAGAGTGCCACAAAGGAACAAACATACATAAGTACATAGGCTGTTAAACACCATTACCCTCCTTTGCGTTTCGCAGTCGGGTAAAAAAGGTGCATCTACTAGTAGGTATTAGGTAATTGGTCAATTTCGTAAAAAAATGCTATATGCGTCTTTTTTCCGTATGACGGCAGAGTAGGTAAGTAGGTTCAACAATATTCTCAAAATCAATCTGAACAGGAAAATACTCATTTGACCTGTGTATTGGATAGATACATCTGTGTGTGGCATCATAGTTTCCAAAAGGATGGACCGATTTCGACGCCGCTTTTTAAATCGAAAGCTAGTTTAATCGAGTTGGTTCTTAGCTAAGTTTCATTAAAATAGGTTCAGCCGTGTTTGAGATATTGAACTTTAAAATGACAATGCCGCCAATGACAATTTTTGACTTTTCTTATTCAATGTTTTAACCTTTTAGTTTATGTTAAGTAGGTCTGTTGATCAAATATTGCAAAATCGTAAGAATTCCCAAATGAGTACTAACATTCGGTACGGATTCGAAATACCTACTATACCTAAGTACCGCGACTAACTTTGTTTAATTAGAGGTTAATTTTGCTTTTAGTATGAAGCAGGCAAGAAGAAGCATATATCAATATCGTCGAAGGAAAGTGAGCACCCACCCATCATCATCAACAATCAGGGGCGCATTGCGTTGCTATAACAGGATTCAGATGCATAGCCTCACGAGCAGGCGCAGGCGCAGCCGAAGATCTCGAGCGGGTAGGTAGTGGATAAAATGCTTAGTCGCCTAAGTAAATATCTAATGGCGGAATGCTTAATGGAGAACAAGAGGAAATGGTCCTAAGTGCGACAGCAAATATTATCGGTCCGTAGTAAGTTTAGATACCTATTTATAAAAAAAAATTTTCAACAAAAAAACAAAACCACCGTCTAGAAAAACCGGCCAAGTGCGAGTTGGACTCGCTCACGAGGGTTCCGTAGAAAGATTTTAAAGTTTTTCCCCAGTGTTTTAAGTAGTCCAGTGTTAGCAGAGCCCTCTGCTCCTAAGCAAAATGTACGCAGTGTGGGGTCAACTTATATTGGTCTGCGAAATCTACAGACAGACATAAAAATTTAAGATTTTGAGAATTTTCTGAGTGGTTAATATGCTATAAGAGCTACCTTCATACCAAATTTCAAGTTTCTAGGACAACTGGAAGTACCCATTAGCATAAGAATAAATAATAACATAGTAGTACGGAAACTCCCGCTCGACGGGGTCAAGGTCACTATATTAGAGTACTCGTTAAACGAGCTACTCAGTCAGGGTCACGGCCATTTTTTCACGGCTTCAATGGACGTATTTGATATTAATTTCACCATGCTGCCTCCACGCGTTCCAGAGAAAAATGGTCTTGACAGACAGACAGACGGACAACAAAGTGATCCTTTAAGAGTTCCGTTTTTTTTCTTTTGAGGTACGGAACCCTAAAAACGTAAAATAATTCTCTAAAACTCTAAAGCCATGAGTTTTATGGCCTAGCACCAAATATAATTTTGAAGTCGGTGCGATGCGAGCGGAATATAAGTTGACCTCACACTGCGTACATTTTGCTTAGGAGCAGGGCTCTGCTAACACTGGAATTCTTAAAACACTAGGGAAAAGCGTTACAATCTTTCTACGGAACCCTCGTGCGAGAGTCCGACTCGCACTTGGCCGTTTTTTTTTTTCTCTTTACTAACTTCGACATCATAACGTACTACTTACTACTAATACAGCAAAACAATCTACGCAACAGAGGGTCGAGAACGACTTTTGGAATCCTGCGTAACGTTACGGTTATCGTATCGAGATCGAGAAACCTCAGACTAAATTTTAGTTCCAAATACGCTCACGGGCGGGCGCTATTCCAAACGTCATACAAACTCGATTACGTTTACTATTCGATTTTATGTGACGCAAGATTCGAAAAGTTGTGCTCGACCCTCGGTACCCAATAGACACGAGACGCGTGAACGAAGCGAGGGAGGGGAAGAACGACTTGATCTACCATTAACGTGTCGGCGCCAGCGCGCACCCTCTCATCACTCCGCTGTTCCACCAAATAGGCCTAAAGAATTGACTTCTGCGCATCCCCTTCCACTTTTGCCGAGCGATCTTAATTCACCGCGCGGCCTATATATGTACGTAGTAGAAGAAACTTTAAACCCCGTAGGAACCTCTGTGGAACCTTTTCACAATCAATTTTAAAATTATTTCTGTAGCAGATGTACGAGCATGAGATGTCGCGAATAAAGCGATTTTTAGTAAAATGTTGGAAGGGCTTAATACGACATGCGATCCTGAATACAGTAAGGTAAGTGCAGAGTAAGCTGGGAGTCAGGCAGTTTTTTAATAGGTGTATTATTATTAAAAGGATGGATTGAGAGTTTCTAACGATCATAATAATGTTATACATATATAAATAGTTTATAAGGTTAACCAAGAATAGAAACTAGAATGAGAAGTCAGGGCAAGTTGTAAGGGGCATCCAGTTGCAAGGGTTGTGGAAGAAAAAATCTTAGAAATGAGAATGTTCAGATTGTTATGAACCGCTCAGCCTTTCCTATGAACTCATTTACATATATTTTAATATATCTTGTTGTTCTACATTACAGCTATTGTATGTAGAACAGGCAGAAATAAAAAGAAATCAAATTGGTTGTAAATGTATGTTTAATAGGATGTAGACGTAATGATATATCAATATCGTCTTTGCAGCGTTATACCGGATTCGTTCGTGCTTGTTTGTACAAATGGATTAGGTACCTAATTTCTAAAATGAAATAATGGGTCATGTCATAAAAGTTTTTTTTTTATTAATGAGATTCTTTTTTTTATTTATTGCAGTAAAGACACGACATTTATGGGTATAGCATCAGATAGGTACGTCCGAATCGTCCAATGTTACATGGAACAGAAGCTACTTGCGCTTTTCACTACTTACTTGTTTCCGTCAATCGTGCACGAATACTTACACTTCGACGATGTGCACGAAACTAACTTAATCTAATTTTCTACTTTTAATAGGCACAATGGGATATTTATAATAAAAGAGAAACTTTTAATCTGCCTTGCAGTGGACAGCTTGTTTCTTGACATCAGTCCTAGTAGAAACGTTTTGCAAAGCTATGGATACATGACAACAGCTGTACATAGACAAAGTCACTATAACAGAATTCCAAGTCGAAGGAGTAAGAAAGCACGCAAAATATACGTTGCCAACCTTACTACCCGCAAATAAGTAAAAATTTGATATGGCCGACATAATCAGAAGTGGGGTGCAAACCAGTGCCAAAAATCTTATTTCCATTTCATCTGACCTTAATACTTCTTTTTTGAACCACTTATAAGCTTCTGTGGTAGAAGTAGCTTTTCCTAAATGCTCTAATGTTATACCTAAAAAGTTTAAAGCGGACCAGATAAATACATCCCATACTGTCCCATGCCATATAAAAATAAATATAAAAGTGGCAAATGAGGCTGTCAATCTATGTAACATCACAGGTAGTAGTCTTAAATCTCGTGATATGATGCTTAAGCTTGGTTTGTAGATGTATCTGTAAAAAAATTAACATGAAAATGGCCAATTCAACCAACTGCTTAAAATAATATTATAATTGTTGACTTTGAGTTTTCATACTTACTTTACCAAAAACTTGTAAAGACCAACATCAAAATATCTCCACATCTGTGAGTACACATGTACTCTAGCAATGCACCGAGGTGTTGGAGGTGCTTCCATATTATCCAGCCGAGCAAAAGCTGCTGTTGTGCCATAAGATATGACATATTTCATATGGAACTCCAAACCCATCCACAAGCCTCCACCACAAAGAGCCATTGTGGGTAATTCTGTTATTGCCTGTAAATTATTTTTTTGATCACATAAAATAAATGAGGTCACTTTAAAATTACCAGTTAACAGGAATCATCGTAAGCAGTATTAACTTGACCATAATAATAATAAAAAATTTATATGTAAAATCAATTAGGTCACATTTTTACCTCGATTTCATTTTGCATGGCATAAAAGTAAATGTAATGAAAAGCCAGATCCAAAATGAAAGTATATAACAAAAACAAGGCCATGTCCCAAATGAATCTTCTCAATCTCATTGTCATATCGTCACTCTGGACATTAAAACTTCTTTCAAAATCTTCATACAGTATTACTGGTCCGGTGTACAACAGAGGTAAATAAAATATGTAACTCAGCATGTTTATTATTGTTGTCCAGATTGTTGTGTCATTCACATCAACAGCTTTGGAGGTCTTTAGTTTTTCCTTTCTGTCAATATACTCTATACAGAAACTGATACACCTCAGTTCAATCCATGCAATGCACACCAAGATCAAATACACTTCCTCATCATATAAAGTATCTTTGAAAAGATACCAAAAATAATGTTTGTATTTAAATGTATTATAACTTGCTAACAAACCACCACTTATTAGCCATACTGAGCCTTTCCCTCCTCCAGAAAACAGTAAAGTAAGATACAGAACAGGTTGGACAGTTATAATTATCATTTGTTTAACTCCCATGTATGTTGTGATAAAAATAACGCTTGATATTATGTACCAGTACTTCAAGTATGATTTGTTAATAACACGGATCATTTCAGACATAAGAAACTGAAACATCAAGTAATACCAGGAAGTTTGGAAGAAATATTTCCAACTCTTCCACTCAAGGTCTGACACATCTCTGTATCTTGACAAAAAATCCCAACCTGGTTCCAAATCAGACCAATTTTCTTCAGAAGTGTCTTCTAAAATATCTGCAACAAAATAAGTAATCAGAGTTAGTAGGTATAAATAGTACAGAGTTGAGTTTTACTTTGAGGCACTGTCTTTAGTTAAATTTATGGTTTGTAAAAACAAAGATAAATACTTTCAGATGACATGCTTTGAGAGGCAAATGATATTCAAACCTCTGCTCTTTTATAACAAATGTAAACAATATTTTACAAATAAATAATACGTACTAAATGAAATGAACAGTTCTCTACATAATTATTAAGTATTTAAAAATATTACCATTTTGAACCTGAAATAACTTATATAAAATATAACAATTTGCTGTAATCCACGCACTAAAGTAAATACATAACTCGACAGAATTTAGTTTGCTTGTCATTTTGAAAATTCTATTTTATAAAGGAGTCCATTGTAATATTTATAATTTAGCTAATTAACCGCAATAAACACTTTAGTTCATTGTCCTCTTACATTTTCGAATTTATCCGGCTTGATGAGATGAACGAAATAAAATTATAGGTAAACGTAAACAACACTAAACAATTTTGACAGATAACACAGTGAAGTGAACGAACGTGTAGAAACGACGTTCCACCGACGTTCCTACTTATCGATGAATGAAAAAAAAGCAACTCCTAGAGATGTCATTTATAACTGGATCCAATTTTATCGACTATCGTGTAGTGTTTTATTTTAATGAATAGTTTTGTTGACATGATATCTTTTTAACTTACGATATTAACTCATAATCAATTAAAGTCACTATTGCTTAAACCGTGACCATAGCAAGCACATTTAATTGAATCCTGACGGCTTTTAAATAATTTTCATATTATTGCACGTTTTTACAAATGCATAAATAGGCATTTTCTAAATGCGCCACCGAGTAAATATCCATTACTAGGTTGAAGCGAATAATAACGATACTTATTTCATGCGCTTTACGGTTTTAATTCAATCACATAAACTTAAAAGACGATGGTATCAAATGTGGAACAAAACATCTCGGCCGCCCCGCTAGTAAGATATCGTGACGTCTTACTTTGAGATAGACTGAATAAAGCTGTCGTGTCAGACAGTGCCAACAAAGTGGTAAATCTAGTCCAAAGAGT
Organism: Clepsis dumicolana; assembly: GCA_963691665.1. NCBI lineage: Eukaryota > Metazoa > Arthropoda > Insecta > Lepidoptera > Tortricidae > Clepsis > Clepsis dumicolana. The sequence goes on along the minus strand of OY829508.1, from coordinate 7,779,725 downwards.
AAAATAAGCATATCTCTTGCTGTCAAAATAAGTTTTCAAGTTTACCCAGATATTTTTGTGATTATGGATAACTACTTATTGAATGTGATTTTAATGACTATGTTGATTTTTCGTCTTGGCATATGTGAGTAATGATGACTTTTTACTAACCCGAAACTGAGCAAAATCAAAATAAGGAAAAGCTACGTTTTGTAATAAGGATGTTTTTTGCAATACTTTGTTTAGAAGATGACCTCCTTTTTAGCTTTTTTTGTTGTAAGATTTAGAATTTAAATATTAGAAGATGTCAAATTGATACCTTTTTTTTATTTGTAAATAATGTACTTCGGTACAGCACAATACAGTATACCTACTATTAAACTTTCCACAAACCGTTACTTTATATAATCTTAATAAGTATTGAAGTTTTTTCAAAAAATATTACTTAATTACTAAGCTAAACCTGTGGCTTTACAAATTTTAACGTTTGCATAAAAACACACATTTAATTTGTTTAGGTATTCAAATGTGTTAAGCTATTACCTCATACCGAATAGTAATAAACGACACCGTATTTGTACCGTCTTTGTTTATATTAATACTTATTTAATGATATTTTCAGGTTTGGAAAACGCCAAACAGAACAGATATACTCAGAATTCTGACTTTTTACTGCACGAGGCCAGTGGCAATACACAGCATCAAGTCGACAATCTTCATATGACGTCAGGCAAACGAGATTATGTTATACCATCGACTTCTCGAACTACTAGTACTTCACAACAAACCACCGCTAAACCAGTGAATATAAATCCAAGTCCACAAAATACTCACGCATCGTCAGGAAAAAGAGATTACGAAGCGCCATCTACATCTCCACGTGTACCACACAGCACTTCCCAGCACACAACAGCCAAGCCATCCCACACTCCACCAAAAAGAGACTTTGTAAACCCACGATTCACAACTCAAAGACCTCTTCAAGGTAATACTCAGAACGAGGGACCCGGTCACGTACAAGGTTTAGTAAATTTCTTTAACAGCAATAGTAACGGTGGAGCTGTAAACACAAAAGCTCCATCATACAGCTCCATTTTACAAGGGACGACTAAACCAAGTTCCACGAGTACATTATGGGGCACTTCCAAATTACAGCAACCAGTAACGCAACCCACACCAAATTCACCTCAAGGACAAACACCTCTAAGCTACAGTTCCATAGTCTCCGGTACAAACAAACAAACAACGGCCAAACCGTCTACGAGATATCCTAGCCCAACGCCATCAAGGGGACCTTCGCCAACATCTCGACCAGTGACTCCACAACTCCCAAGTAATATTGTGAACAACAATAATAACAACAATCAGGGCAGCAACTCAAATGTTCCGACTGATGCTGAACTAAAATCTCTTAGTGAAGAGCTTTTAAGAAAAGATAGCAATAATGCAGCAAAGTATGTCACAGTAAACTTTCAAGAAAAAACAACTTCTCAGTCGAAAGAAGATAAGGCACCTCTACCGTGAGTATGAAAATATGTGTCTTAATAATGTCACTGATCAATGTGATGTGTACGTAACCGTCGTAGACTGCTAGCTTACCCTGATTTCGGTTTATTTAAAAATTGTGTTGTTAGATCACGTAACCTATTTTTAGACGACTTGTTATCTTTGCTTTATACAGACGTAATGATATTTATAAAGTTATAATGACAAGACAAGCATGACTTGTGTGCCATGCCATGGCACCTAACCATTACCTCACTTGATGAATGTGTTTACCTAGTAGGTAACTCGTTTTCCACAGGCTCATGACAGTTTCACCAGCAGCTTGGAATATTCCGACGATTCAGAAATTAGTACCCTTATTAGACAATTACGAAAAAGACACGCTGGTTAATGAGTATGTTACTCCACAGGTACATCTTTAAGTCCTGAAACTAATAAATTAATTGCTTTGCCGCTTCGCATAAAAATAAAAATGGCAATATTTTTCTTTTCTTCCAGGAACGGAACGAAGAGAACGCCTTCATGGACGCAATCATGTCTACGGCTGTTATTCGTCATTTGATGACTTTTTTGAAAGACAAAGGCATTTAAAATCATTACTTTACTTTAGTTATTTCTATATGGTACACAATAACAATTTTTAACAATTATTTTTTACATATAGGATATGTTACACCGGACCCGAGACAGCAACGTGACTTTCTTAAGCAACTGTGGTTCGGATTATATTCAAGAGGAAAAGGAAAAATCAGCAGTTCCGGATTTGAGCACGTTTTTGTATCCGAGCTAAAGAATGGCGACGTGTTGGGTAAAACAAGCACAAGTTGAACAATGTACTCTCATGGCCACTGTAATGCGTAGAACTGAACCTTTTTTGTTATCGAACAGGTCTTCACAACTGGATTTTCTTTGCAAGGGAAGAAGCCGCAAATCGAGTGAATTACTTAGGGTACCTCAAATATGTGCCATTAAACGACGTGAGTATTAAATGTCATTGTATTAAGCAAATGATATACATATTATGTATAAAAGTCGTGTTATTTACACCATAAGTCAAGAACAGTTTTACCGATATTTATGATTTTTTATTTGTTGAATTTGTCTCCGCTCTGAATACCAGATTAAAAATAGGTGGAAAATTCACAAAAAAAATTAGGAAAGAAAATTCATTTTCCCTTCACATTTTCTATGGAACGGCCTATGACGCTACGATACGAAGTGCACTCGGTTAGCTAGTGCTTAATGAAACAGTTTTAAGAGAACTTACATTTTTTTTATTTCAGAAAGGGGTCGTCATGAAACTGCATTTCAACCAAAATGGAGTAGACAAACCTGTAAACAGCATGTTTATCGGAACATCGCCAGAACTGGAAGTCGCACTTTACACTCTTTGTTTTATAACTCGCGCTGATAACGACTGTGACCTTAAACTCGGAAGTAAAGATGTCAAAATTGTATCCCACACGTTCCGCTATCGTAGTAAAAATCATATCGGCAGCGCATATCCGCAGTTAGTATAGCTTGTCATGTAAGCTTCGATTCATGTTTTAAAAATGTTTATTGTTTATTGTTGAAAAAAATATATTTACGTGGTATTACAGTCTTAAACTAATGCACCATGAAAACGAAATTAATAACTAGACTTAAATATACAAAGCAAAGTTACTCAATAACGGAAGGAAAATAAAGAAACAATAAATCTAAACGTACCTAAAAAGTTAAATTTAAATTGGGATACTCGATATCCTCTCATACGCTAGCTCACAAAATCGCAAACATTCAACATGCACTACAGCCCATCGCCACACAAACAGGTCACACTCAGGTGCTGATGCTAACAGCGCATTAAGCTGTGTGAGAGCTGTGTGTTTATACTCAATTATCTTGTATTTAGTGAAATAAACGGATCACTGGCGTGTATGTCAGTCGAGTATAGCCTGACATGTTTCGGACTAATCTGTAGTCTTTCCTCTGGGAGCATACGCTTCGGCGAAGTCTTATTATACTCGACTGATATCCGTTTATTTCACTGTGATTGAATCTCACTATAGTTTCATGCTAAAAGCTGATATTATAGTTGTTAAAGTATACTTGTTATTACTCGTCTTAAGATCTGATTCTTTTAACTGAATTAAGTATTTTGAGTTTTTATCCAAATTGTATTTTACTATTGATTTGTTAAGTATTAAATAATCAACAGCAAACCAAATATACTTGCACATTTCATTTCCTAGCACAATCATCGCATAGCCAATCCAAGTGTAGAGCAAAAAAGGAGCAACCTGTTCCAAACGCCACTTGCAAATAGGCAGTTGCAAATGCAGTTTTCATAAAGCAGATTTTATAACCTTTTAGATAGTTTTAACAATTATACTTTTTTTGTGGGTTATAGAATGAAAAATAGATTTTACACAGGCACGCTGTTGCGGACGTCCAGAAAAGAAGCAAGAGAAAGATAAGAAAAGCAGTATCAAGTTGTAATAATTTTAACCCGTTGGCCAAATTACGCCGAAAAACAAGCTTAATTATAACAGTTTTAAATGATTCTCGGTTAATTCCATTACACATAGGTATAAAGCCTAATAAGCCTAGTTGCTGTTGGTCAACGTCAAAACAAAATGCGTATTTTTGTACCTTACTGTAGGTACTTTCCATTTTGTACAAAATAAACAAATGGAAAGTCAGTCCTCATAAATGGTAACAAGTATAGTATAGTACTAGGAGTAGTGATTTCTACCAAATATACTGAGTCTGAGATGAATGAATAATAACATCTAACTAACTTTAGTTGACATATTTTTAAGAAATGTGCAAATTTTACTGAAATAACGAAACATTGTAATCAACACGGCACGTAGACCCGATTTCTTCGTATTCGTTTTGGCTGTTGTAGCGTGGTGGTGCTCAAATGGAGAGAACAAATCAAACGAAGCACAAGTCTGAGGGTGCGATTGATAATCTATATTCTTCAAGCAGAGTACAACACACACATTTTACTTAAGTATATCAGTTAGTTACTAGTTACAGTACAGAGAGAGACCAAATAAAAATCAGGGCCGTTAAACAGTTACAATCCAATACGAAAAAGTTAGCGTCCCCGTAGACAACAACTCCTCTAGCGTGTGAGGGGGAAGGGGAAAAACACTCTGGTATAGCGCGCGGGCGCGCGAACTTCACGAACGCGGCGGGAGCGCGCAACGTATCCGTCGCCTAAGCAAACACCTGCCGAGCCAATAGATGGCGCTACACTGTGATTTTTTTCTTTTATCGTATTTTCTACACTCGCTATATCTCTCTATCTAGGGATGTCTTAGATTAATCAATAAATCAAAAGGTTTAGACGTCGGTTTGAAGGTTGGTGGAAATGGGTCTAAGAAAACATTTTCTATTGTTTATCCCATTACCGACAAATATCTGTACTCATACAGAGAGTACAGACCGTATAGACACAACATACCTACCACTTCTAAATACACACAAAACAATAAAAATGACAGTTAAATACGTGCTCCGTCTTTCCGATGATGCCTCATTTTTGGTACAAAAAGGAAAAGCTTTTATTTTTACAGATTTTTCCTGATGTGTGTGGCATTTGTTTTTAATTTTAATATAAAATAACTTAACCACTTTAATGTTATTTATTTTCTGGAGCCTCATGATATCTCAAAAAAGAATTATTTAAGTGATTTATTAATGAAAAACAACGATATAATATTTATGTATTTGTCGATTTTTTATTTAAGCTCAATGCTACATCCCTATGTTACCATAAGCTCACTGCTCTTTAATTCTGTCTATGCTCCGAGGGTGCTAGGCGGGAAACCGGTGAGAGTGGATCGTGTCAGTCAATTTAATTTTAGTTTCTGTACATAATGTAGTTTGGTGGATAGTAAAGATAGTGTATTATTCATCAAATGAAGAATTCCAGTGAAAACGCGCATTCCCTCTGTTTTTTACATTGAAGTACGAGAGCTGTTTGATAAGTACCCGTTTATGAAAAAAAAAACCATTTTTTTTGTATATATGCATTTATTTTTCTACGTAGACACCTTTTAACTCTATACATTTGTTCCACCTATACTCAAGCTTCAATAAACCATCCAAAAAGTATGATTTTGGAAAGTCATTAAAATGGGCCTCTGTGGCGGCAATGACTTCGTCATTTGATCCAAATCGCTTGCCACCGAGCCATTTTTTAAGGTTGGGAATCAAAAAGAAATCGCATGGGGCCAAATCTGGAGAATACGGGGGGTGAGACAATAGTTCGTAGCGTAACTGTGCTAATTTAACCGTCACAACTCTGGACGAATGAGCCGGGGCGTTGTCGTGATGAAACAGTACTTTTTCTTTTTTAAATGGGGTCGTTTGTCCTTCAACACGGCGTCAAATTCATGCAATAAATTGGCATAGTACTGCCCTGTTATTGTTTTTCCCTTTTCTAAATAGTCAATATGTCCCTGCGAATCCCAAAAAACGGTCGCCATGACCTTTCCAGCCGATGGGACGGTTTTTGCTTTCTTTGGAGCAGGTTCACCCGCTAAAATCCACTGCTTCGACTGCTCTTTCATTTCCGGGGTCTAGTGGTGGACCCACGTTTCGTCCACGGTCACGAAACGACGCAGAAACTCCTTCGGGTTACGTTTGAACACGGCCAAACACTGCTCCGAAGTAGTCAGTCGGTTCCGTTTTTGCTCCTCCGTGAGTAAACGCGGCACCAACCTCGCCGATACTTTCTTCATACCCAATTTTTCTTCTAATATGTGTTGTACCCTCTCGATTGAAACGTTTACAGCATCAACGATTTCTCGAAGTTTAATTCGGCGGTCGGCTAAAACGATATTTTAAATTTTCTTAACCGCTCTCCGTAGCTCGCCGTTAAGTGCATTATCGCTTTACGGAAGGCATGGCATAAGTAGCTGATAGGACGTGACTAGGACAGACTGACGATTCCGACTATGATGGGTCTTTAATTTACAGATAATTAACAAAACACATCAGACATGGCTGTATGGACTTAGCTTCCTTTGCCTTATGGGGTGAATTTTATACATAAAAAAACCTACTGTCAGCTGTCAGTTGCTGTCACTCGTAAGCAAAGATCGCAAAGATAAATTCAGTCAGTGTCAGTCAGTACTGTCAGTTCAGTTCCATTCATTAATTCATTCATTACATTGAGCGGGTAATTGTGTTTTCTTCTACGAGACGAGATACAATTCAAAGTGGACTTGAATTATGCAACGTTTTTCTATTATTTGTTATTACATGAAAATTTAATAACAGTGTTAACAAATTAAGTACATTACTGCGAATTTGATTTTCTTTAAAGTTCATATATATTATGTTCTTATTTTAGATGAAATAGCGATAATTAAGACAATTGTTTTGTTGAATGCATTCTCTATTCTAAAAACATACAAACAGTAAACATGAGTTTCTATTGTTTATTTCGTGGTGTTAAAAAAATAAACCTCAACTTATCTCATGCCGTAACGAAACAATGTTATGTTGGATTTACTAGAGCATTTTCTACGCGCGAATTACTGAAGGAAGCATATTGCCGCACAAAATTAAAATGTCGATGTAAGTATTTCTTAATATAGCATTCCAAAATTAAACTTCTTTGTTTCTATTTTCAACCTTCATGTTACATATTGACATCAGATGCCAGTAACAGGTTACGGCATTTAAAAAAGTGAAGTGGTTTTTGTGCCAGAATTATGCATTTTTTTAAATGGGTTATGGACTTGAATATTTAGTATTAATTTCAGATGAGCTGTAGGTATATTTTTGTTTTTTTTTCCAGCCAAGAAGCTGCCACAGGATGTGAATCCGCAGGGAGTGTTTGCCTGCAATGAGTTAGACTTATCAGAAGTCCAGGTCTATGGGTTTGACTATGACTACACCTTAGCCCATTACAAGCCCACCTTGGAGCACCTGCTCTACAATCTCGGGAGAGACATACTGTTGGAAAAATATAAGGTTAGATCTAATTTCAATTTACTTACAATAATTTTATGAATTGCATGTTATTCTAATTTTACTTATTAATCCTTTTGCTGCAGTTGGTGAGTTCACAAGTTTAGTGCAATTCAATGTGCTGTGTAATATGTCATGCATGAAACTTGTCTTCAATTTATTTATTACTGGTGGCTGACCTTGGTGAATGACATTGGTTTTGCATACAAAATTTATATATTTATTTAAGTAGGTATCTAGTGAGTGGGCATGTTCAAACAACTGTTTTAATTGGCTTGCCTGTATTGCAAGGTGTCAGTAGAAACACACTCGCTGAAAATGGTATCAATTCCACATTTTACACTGTCTTCAAAAAGCAGGTAGTTCTCAATTTGGTATAATTTTTATTTCCTCCTCTGGATCCTGATGGGATATAAGAATATCAGAACTAAAAATTAGATTTCATTGTCTTAAGTAATATTTCTGTACTGTGTAGATTCTTTGAATATGAATATTAGCTAGCTAGCTAGGGCTGACATAACAATATAATTAATGTTTCATCACTTGAGAGCAAAAAGAGTCCATTTAAACTTTTGTACTAATTTAAATTGATTATTAAGTTGGTACTATACATATAGAGTTGATATTCCTTCTAGACCTTTTTATTCTCAGGTAATGATTAGTAAAGTTTGTATATTGATTGTTATTATTTATTGATTGTTTTATAATTTCAGTACCCAGCAGAGATTTTAAAGTTGGAGTATAAACCCAACTTTGCTGTCCGTGGTCTGCACTATGACATTGAAAAAGGCCTCCTCTTGAAGTTGGATTCTTTTCTGCAAATCCAATTTGGTGCCGTTTACAGAGGTTTGACTCCGGTGTCTACAGAGGAAGTTCTCAAGATTTACAAGAACAGGATTATTCCTATAGCCTATGTGGAAGGCGATACTAGGGCTCACAAAGTAAGAACATTTGTATATTTCAGTTGTTGGTATTGGCCCTGGCCTACCATGTTTGATTCCACTAAAAGTCTAGTTTAATTTAATAGTAATTTTTCGTTTTAGCATTTGTGTCAAAAAACTGTAGCTAAATTTCAGTGTAGTATTGTAGATTACACATTATTTTTTATTGTATGAGCAAGAATGATGCGCGTGCATCGTATTGTACCTATCATAAAGTTCATAGACATAGTGGAGCAATCAACAGCACTTATAAGCAATCATTCATTTATACACTCCCCCTGTGTGACATGATACTGATGTATGATTGTAAATAACTACTACTGCTTCCATGTCAGCCAATTTGTCTATATAGAACTTGCTCTGCAACAAGTTAGATAACATCATAGATAGTATAATCTCACACTGATTACATTAAATATTTGTCTATAGATACATAGATAGATAACTTTAGAACAGACAGACTAGATTTGAATCATTAAAATACATTAGCTCTTTACTTGCACTTATTTTTCCTCCATATATTACCAAAATGTAACTTTAAAAAAGTGTCAACAATTTTTTTTTCTTACAGGCAAACAGGGCAAAGATGGTGCATTTAGCAGACTTGTTTTCAGTACCTGAAATGGGGTTGCTGTGCAATGTGGCTGAATATTTTATTAGAAATCATATTGATTACCATCCTGAGATATTATTTTTAGATGTTAAGGTGGGTTTTTCTTTATAACTTATTAAATTTTTGCTTCTTTGTCTATCAGTTATGCAAATTTATTTCAAGGTATGCAGCTATCTTTTTATAAACCTACATTTCATTTGTAGATATTTTAAGCAAACTTAAAAATAAGTGAAATTTGCTTTGTAGTGTTTGTGTAAGTGCTTGTATGTTTAAAATCACGACTGCGGAAATTATACCGCAAATCATTCCCATTCAGTGGGTAAAGAGTTAGTCATGCTACAAAACAACAAATGTCGTTTAATATCTGTTTAATATGTTCAAATGGCTACCAGATGTGTTTTATAGGTAATTCATTTGTTATAGTTTGTTTACCTTTGCTGTTAACCATTGGTTCTAGCAATGATTGAAGGTCTAAAACTAAATATTCTTTCGTTTCTCGTTCAAATACTTGTCATAATCATAAAATATTGTTTTGCAATAACGTCATACATCACGGTTTCAATAAAAGTGCTTTCAACTATTTAACTGTTAAAGATGCATAAATTGTATTCGCTAATATGCAATTACATATATTTGGAATCTCTCAGTTGAACTTTTTAGAAAAACCTCAAGCACAAGTTCATAGATAGGTATTGAAATTTTTCAAAATATGTATGTGAAAATGCATAATATACAAAATACATACTAGCATTTAACCCTATCAAGAGTTTCTACTTGAGTATGACCTATAACTTTATTATAATAATGATGTGTACGCTTTTTAAAACTTCCAGAATTCAGTACAGAGCTGCCACCCTATAATGCACAAGATTGTAGCACAAAATGTGGAAGAATACATCAGACCCAATCCAGAGCTGAAGAAGTATTTCCAGATGCTACAGAAGTGTGACAAGAAATTGTTTCTGGTCACAAACAGTCCATACCATTTTGTGTGAGTTTTACTTAAGACTATATTAAAATTACCAGGTATATTGTAATGAACTATACCCATAAATTTATAGTAGCCTATTGCGGCTATAACAGCGAATGTTAGAAATTTGAATGATTATACATTTGTGCATTATTTTGATAAGAAAATAACATAAATGATATTGATTTATCGACACGACATACCTATTCTATTCAATCATATAGGGTTATTCGTATTACCATGTCCGTAGGAAACAAAATTAAGACAGTTACCAAAAACCTATTGTCATCAGTTCCGTATATTTTTTCTAGCAGTCGGTGTAGGGCGCCGCGTTACATAGGGGAAACCATTAGCCGAACTCATCCATATTCTTTAATTATGCATTATGGTAAGTAATTATTTAACCCAATTTCTTTTATGGTTCCAGCAACGCGGGCATGGAAATGCTGGTCGGTTTGGACTGGCGGGATTTTTTCGACGTGGTAATTGTAAACGCTAACAAGCCCAAATTCTTCACTGAGGTTTCGCGCCCCATCCGAGTGTTCGACAAAAACGCCAACACACACATTTGGGAGAAGGTTTCTTCGTTAGAAAAAGGCATAATTTATTATGAGGTAATTAGTTACGGTCTAATGTGTTTTTTATGTGTAAGGAACATATTTATTTTGTTTGTTTAGGTATTCATTATTATTATTTTGCACTAGTACAGAGGTGTCTGGGCCCAAGCAGCCTTTCCGCACTTTTATCAAAAAGTGCTATAATAATAAGTGCCTGAACAAGTCTAGGTGAACTGAACACATCCGTGTTTTTTAAAGATATGCCTTACACCTTTTTCTCATACATTGAAACATACACATACATCGAGTCAATGTATATGAGAATCTTTTTTATATTAACAGAAAAAACTTCACAGGCTTGCTCACTTAGACTTGTTCAATCACTAGCTGAAATATTTCGTGTTCATTTTGTCCAACTCTGTATAACTACATAGGCGTTAGAGTCTAATGATAACTCTATAACTCTACTAACAGATTTGTTAATATAGTCAAACTGTATGTTTTCAGGGTACAGTGAAGCAGCTGCAAGACCTAACAGGCTGGAGCGGGCACCAGGTGCTGTACTTCGGGGACCACCCGTACACCGACCTCGCCGACGTCACGCTCGAGCACGGCTGGCGCACCGGCGCCATCATCAACGAGCTGACGGTCAGGACCACTTGTTTCCTGCTATCCTACTAATATGATAATGGGGAAATTCTACGCAGACAAAGTAACATGAAACCACTAGTACACTAGCTGTACCCCGAGTACGAATATTCGAACCCTACGTAACGTAATCGAGTAGTAACGTTACCGTATCGCCATCGAGAAAATTCATATTAAATTTTTGTACCAAATACGCTCACGGGGGCGCTGTTCCGAACATTATACAAATCTCGATAACGTTCCGGATGCGTGTGCTGCGTTGTAAAGTATGAGTCATCAATTCATTTGGATGCATTCGAGAACACGTCTCCGTCATCTTAAATAAACCCGACGTTAGTGACGTCACTACTATAACTTTCTTTCAAAATAAAATATAAGAGAGGGTAATTTTAGTTGTTTCAACGGTATAGCGGCAAACGAATTCTACGCAAGTAACGTTAATTTTCTAATTAATATTACAATGACGATTATTGCAGCACGAGATCAACACACTGAACACGCAGTCGTTCAAGGAGAACGCGAACTGGCTGCAGATGCTAACCCAGCTTATCGAGGACCACCAGGACTACAAGGACCCTGAGGCGGTAGAGGTCCTCGGACAGTGGATGGCCGAGAGGGACTACTTGAGGTTTGTAGACTAACTAATCATTCAGTTCTAGGTTGGGTCCTGGAGTCTAGCACGTGACCTGTTTCATTGTCGTTTGTCGGACAGTGAGTATTTTGCTAACTGTAATGTAATGTAATGTAGGAAAGAGACGCACTGAGCGACTAGACCTGAGAGTACAGTCACCAGCAATAATATATGATTATGGGCAGGGCTGCAAAAATATCTGATCAAGTGAGCAGGCAAAAACATATGACGACACTCGACGGCAATAAGATCTGATGGGTTGCGGCCGGCATAAATATCGTTCTTGGGTAACGGCATAAGTATCGGACACCGAGTCGCTTAAAAGTATCTGATACTTGAAATCAAAAATATGTGATCAACCAGCAAACATGATCTTAATTAAGTAGTATTACAAATCTAATTTGAATGCAGCGATCTGACGCTTCTTGAAAACAGTGCGTACTTGTCACTGCATATGTCTGTCTCATATTTTGTTTTCTCTAAATCCAACAAATTCAGTTCTTCGTTTCTAATATGACATACCCTGTTGACATATTTTTTTTCCATATATTTTACCAAGGAGTTTAACCGCTAATAAAAAACTTCAAGCCCAAAAGTATTGTTCTTATTTTAAAAGCTGAGAAACGTGAGAAAGACATATGTAGTGACAAGTATGCACTGTTTTCAAGAAGCGTCAGATCGCTGCATTCAAATTAGATTCGTAAGACAAGCGAATTAAGTTTATATTTGCTGATTGATGACGTATTTTTGATTTTATAACATGTCAGATATTTATGCCGTCCGTGTGATCTGATGTTTTTGCTTCCAAAGTGAATACATATTTATGCTGGTGATGAGTCACATAATTTTGATTTTGTGGAGTATCAGACATTTTTAAGCGACCCAGTGTCCGATATTTATGCCCTTAACCAAGAACGATATTTATGCCGGCCGCAACCCATTTGATCTTTATGCCGTCGAGTGTCGTCATATACTTTTGCTTTCTAACGCGATCAGATATTTTTGCAGCGCTGTCCATCATCATATATTATTGCTGGTGACTGTACTACTGGGTTCGACTCCCGATAGAAATCTCGAGTGTTATCTATCATGCAATGTTATGAGTGTCATTACGCTCTGGATAGAGTTGCGGTTCTTGGACCCAGGAACCTCAAGATATCTATTAATTTATTTGTAAATCCTGTAAGTACGAGAAGTCTTAAGCTCTAGCTGTTATGGAGTGTGTTTAAAAATGTATGTATGTTTGTTACAGTCTGTTGCCACTTAAGTGGTGCATCAGATACGTAGATGTTGTTTAGCTTATAAGGAAGTTTACGGAAAGACGTATTCCGTTTAATTCTACTTACTTCCATCTAGACGGAAAAACGACGAATGTCTGTCTAGTTTAGTTTTCACTGTCTGTTCTAGTTTTTCAAATGCGGTTTTAACGGTACCTGTGCCTGAGCATCTCGGTGTTTTTTATTGTCAGTGACTTCATTGTATTGGTTTGTCAATTGGGGTTGTCTATTTTTTTGCAAAGTGTTGTAAATCGAAAACCGTTTCGAGATTAATGCTTTTTGAATTGCTTCCGGTATTTTTTTCATTTTGCTACGATGTAATTAATTTTATATAAACATAATAAGCAATGACCTTCATTTGCCCTTCATAGCCATTGACAACTATGACATAGCGGTCCGAATTGTACTTTATTAGCGTGAGTAGAAGAATTCGTCACTATTTACCCGCGTTTTATGCTGCTAAGTTCGATTTGGACTGGTAACTTGACAGTTGTTATTGACGTTTGATAGTCCTGTGACAGTGACAATGATACTTTAACGATTCACCACAGATTAAAACCGAACTTCCCTAAACCGAACAATCTTCTCACGTGTGCAATGTCTAAACGCTGACATTGGCAAAATACTCCTTGCAAAAAGAGCAAGGGTGAAAGCCATAAAAAAAAACTGAACTAAAGCAGGGTCTCAACGTACGCTTACTGACAAATTTATTGAATAAACAGCTGTGTGGAAGAGCTAGACACCAGTTTGACGTCATCAGCCTAAATAATTTAAAAATAAGGAGTGATTTATATGAGAAAATAGCGAAATTGGTTTCTTATAATTGACTTTTCTGTACAATTAAAAATATAAAAAGCATTGGTATTTTTTTTAGACAACCCCAATTGTTAAAATATGCTATGGTATGCATGCTGAAAGTATAAGACAACACTAGACAGACCATTTCAACTACAAATTGAGAAATCATGTATTTTATGATTTTGAGTATTCTGTGATATGCTTGCTATTCAAAATTGAATTTCATGTACCCAATTGGCCGCTATAAATAACGCTTGTGTCTTTGCTTTTCACGCTGTCACATTGTAGGAGTTGTTGTGTCGGTTCCAGGAACGAAATAAAGGCCGTGTTCAACGCCCAGTTTGGCAGTGTGTTTCGGACTTACCACAATCCCACTTACTTCTCTCGGAGACTGTTCCGTTTCGCGGACATCTACACCTCGAATATATCGAATCTGCTCAACTATTCCACTACACACACGTTTTACCCACGGCGAGGCGTTATGCCCCACGAATACGGATCCTATTTTGTTTAAGATTAAGTTAATCTTTCGATGTACCTTTGAATCGTTTGAGCTATTTTGCTCTTCCGTTGAACTTGCCATCACTGAAAAGGTGAAGAAAACTTTTTACACCACTAGAATTGATTTAATTGTGAATTGATAGAATCGAAAATGTTTAGAAAATGTAAACACTAAAATATTTGAAGATGTTATAGTTATAGTACATAGGTTACGCAATATATCAATGCAAATTATCAGTAGTTTATTTTTAAGTTTTAACATGTGTAAGCGAAATTTTTTCTTTAGTGGCTAATAATAATTAGCATTGTATATTATGAGGTCAATTCGTTTTTTGAAGTTACTTTTTATAGCAAAATGTTTTTTTCTAATATAAACAGACATTTAAAAAGGCCTGTCTAATGTACATATTTTTATCGCCTTTCGACTTATAGGTAATTTTACAGTATTTACTTACTTATCTAACTAATAGTATTGAGGAAAAGTCAACAAATAATTAAAAACAAAACATATCCTTGGTACCTACGCAATAATATTGGAAAATAAAATGCATATGATATTGTAACTGTGGTTTTATAAACAAGAAAAGATACCGCTGTTTTGTAACAAAAATACAAGTATGTGTCTATGGAATATTCTAGTCAGAAGTATTTAATAGTATCTCTTTGTAGTTGGTATTATTTATTTTCAATGACGGGTTTCTTAAATACCGCCATTTTTAATTTAAGGGAGCGGCCAATAAATTGGAACGCTTAAATATGGCATTTGAAATCAGACCTAATTATGACCCAGTGTCAGTTTATTTTAGTCTTAATTGGTTAAACCAGTATGTTGATTAAGTGATACTATACCTACTTTTTAAGATGTTTTTCGATATTATCAAATAATCGTAGAACTGTTTATACACTACTAGTTTCACAATTATTTGTATTATTTAATGCATTTTCGTGCAATTTTCTAGTTTCTGTACTTTACTTATACATATCTATTGAATAGTCATTGTTGATTTAAACCTATTATAGTGATGTTAAGTTTGATGTTGATGCATTTTCGAAAGAGATTATATATTATAAGAGATTAGTGTGATAATGAGGTACTTCATGAATAGATATGGATGATGTGCATTGTAAGATTCTATGTTTAACCGACCAAGCACATGGCTTTACTATGCTTAAGGCTCAATATGTATGTACTTTGCAGGTTATACAATATTAACGTCCAACAATGGCCGTTTTCAGGCAGAAATTACTATGATGATTTTTTTAAATCTATTTTTAAGTCAAATGTTCATGTTAAAACTGACAGAGTACTTCATTGGTTGATTTTGCATCGACTTCGTCTGTGTCTGTTCATGTCATGACTTATTGTGTCATACGATACTATGTTTAGAAGTTACTGCTGTAAATGTTACTATCCCTGGAAAGCAGACTTCACGTGATTGAAATTGTGTTAGTTTCGCTCATAAAATAACGATTTATGGATGACTTATGTTATGTTAGCGAAACTCTGGGCCAACGACCAGGTTTTATTGTTTATTTATTGGCGCGGCTAATAGCCGTGTACTATGATTATGAAATGTATCAAGAAATAAGACCGGTAGGCCACCTAGCATAGGTAAAGCCGTCAAAACTCTTAACTTACTTATTTATGAACATTAGCATTAGGGGCTATCCATAAATTATGTTACACCAATTTTGAAAACTTTGAACCCCTACCCCTCCCCTATCACATCTTACTATGAAAACAGCCAAAAGTTTGTTCCAAGTGTCACAAATCACTATACTCCCCTCTCCCCCGTAACAGTGTGACGTATTTTATGGATGACCCCTCACGAGAGAAGGTGTACGATAGTCAGTAAAAGAGTGTTGGTGACTGAACGAGAGTTCTTTGTTCATAGGCGAAATACCTAAGCAAAGACGTGCAGTAGTACATTTCGACGTTTTCATGTGTGTATCAAGCCTAGTAAATTTTTAACTTGGTCTTCCTTTGCTGCACTGCCAAGAGTAAAAAATTAGGTTGTCAAATTAAATATTTAAAAAACTGCAGTTTAAACATGATGTTCCAAATTTATCTGAGTCAGTCATTTATGTTAACACTAACTGCTCCAATCTGCTTGTTCCGGTGGAATACCTACCCATGTACAAATAGAGATATGATAAGGAAACTATTGCCCCATTTGTTCCAGATGTTTTTTGCAACTGTGCCATAATAGCCCACATCACCAAGACTTTTTTTGACGAAGCAAATGCGCTAAAGATCATAAAAATTCGAGGACTGAATCGTGTTGGCATCACTTAAAAAGACTGCGGTGACACGCTTTCCTGATACTTGCGTGAAGTCTTACTTCGGATGTTTTTGGAAATGTAATAAGAAAATAATCTCAAGTTTTGTATGTCTGTTATTAATAAATCATACCTACTTGTAAGCTGTCTTTACGGCAAAGACCACCTTCGTAGATGTGCTACTTATAGATAACTTCGTGTTGTGCCATCGTTTTAGACAATAATTTTACAGCGTATAGGTATGTGCTCAGATGGTCGAATAGATGTGAAATCATCAAGTCATTTGCCACTATCGCAGTATTACAATTAAAGCCAAATTGATATAAGCCTTGTTTGTTTTCATTTTATTTTACAAGTACCGCTTTGGGTTTTTCTGCTTATCTTTCGGGTTGCTCAGCCTGACCTTCGGATAACAATTTAAAAGGAACAGTTATGCATAGATAACGAATTAAATTACAAGCAACAAATCCGTATTAAATAACATTTAATATTGTTAACAAAATAAAAGCTTCGCATTTTCCTTTAACATGTAGATGGATTCGGATATACGATATACGGTCCCAGGGTCACAGTAACCTTAAGGCAAGATGATTTCTAAAGGTTCCTCGAGATGATCCCAGAGAATTCTTGATTTATTATCACAATTAAAAGACAGGGTACGCGGTATCAATAAGTATGACGTTGTCAGACTTGAGTGTCTTAGTCTGGATGGTAAAGGGCACGTTGTTGTAGCGCAGTTTGCACGGCCGGTCGGGGCGCGCCATGAAGCAGAGGGTGTAGAGAGCTGTCTCGAGTTCAGGGGATGTTCCCACGAACATGTTCACTTCGGGTGCGTCCTTCGTGTCACTTAGGATGGAGTGCTGCTTGAGGATCAACCCTTTCTGAAAACAATAGGAAGACCGGGGGTAAAAAAATGGATTTTTAAATAAACAGACGTTCCTTTGCTAGATAGAGAAGAACATAGTTAAGAAATCAAAACCTAATAACAATAATTCTAGTTTTGAGTTTACGAGTATAACCACTCTATACTTGTCCTCCCAGCAGTTCGTGTCAACTTAAATGTCCCTGGCGTGAAGTTAGTCACTTGTGGGGGAAGCGAGACGCACAGAGACCCGGGAATGTGCATGGGAGCTGGACCGCTGTACTCCCTACCACGGTCTGAACAAGAACCGTAGGTATTTAAGTTTGAAGCGTACTGTAGGTATACCTAGGTATGTATAGTAGGTACTTATTTACTAGGTAGTTAATGTTAAGTCTCAAGCAAGGACGATAAAACCAAGAGAACTGCCAATGGCTATACAATGTCGCGTTCCTGTAAAATAATGCGCCTGCTGTAGCTAGTTTCTTTATAGAGAGGTCTCTGTACCATTAATTTTGTATGACACTTAGACCTCCGGCTAACACAATAACGCCATCTATGAACTGAAAGAAAAAACTAATTTAGATGGCGCCATTGTGTTAGCCAGAGGTCTAAATGTCATACCAAAAGAGCAGTATAGAGACCCCTCCGTAGTAAAACTTGCTACAGCAGGCTTATTATTTCAAAGGAACGCGACATCGTATAGACACTGGCAGTCCTCTTGGTTTTATGGTCCTTGGTCTCAACTTACGCCTGCTAAGTCAAGTTTGGAGATGTAGCCCAGGTAGTTAGCTTTGCGGTCCAACTCCCGCTTGGCGAAGAACAGCCAACTGTGGAGACCTGTCACAAAAAGAGTTTCCATGAACAAAGCGCCGAGTTTGTTTAATAATAATTGTGTAGTTGAAACTTTCATGTACACACATACGGCGGCTCGGCTATGTATGCTCTATGGGTACAAATTATTAATGAGTATTTCATTTGATCCTTTAAAATGGGTACAATACCTTAGATATATTTTTTTACTTACCTAGGTTTTGTTTTTAAGTTTTAGTTGTGATTAGCTACGTTCTGCCTATCTCAATCTCACATGACAATAGAACAACAATAATCCTAGTCGCTTGATGCCGTAAGCTTATTAAGTAGTCAGAGTATTTAATTGGCTCAATCCTTTGTTTATCTCAATAAATAAACATACCCAGTACATCGTTAGACTTGAGTTCAGCCATGAAGATGTTCTCGAAGGCGCAGCTGCATTTGCAAAGTCCAGTCCAGTGGCGAGCGTATTTCGTGAACCAGATTTTCTTCAACAGTTCCACTTGTTCGGGGTATTCATTCAGCTGCGTTAAACCTGCGGTTACATTACAATGGTCAATTCCGAATGATACGAAGGTGCACCCACTGACTATACTTTATGAATGGAATTGTCGTCAATTGTTATTTTTGTTCGGAAGGTAAACGAGCAAGTGGGACACCTGATGGTACCTACCATATCAACACTACACATCCGCATCCCCTGAGAAGTGGCAGATGCGTTGCCAATAAACAGGACTAAGATGAAATGCCTCTTGTGCCCGTGATTTCCTCAGCTGTTTACGTAACACAACACAGTGCAAGCACTGCTGCTTAGTAGCAGGATTAGCAAGTAAAATCTTACTAACCTTGAAGTGGCCAGTTCGATAAAGCGGAAATCTCATAGTTGAAAATTCTATTGGTTTTAGTTAAATTAACTTTGTTACCCGGCCTGATCTGATTCATTAATCATATTTAGGTATTTGCTCATAAATTAATAGGACAAAGAATGCATATTGGCATCGTAAGTATAATTAGGCAACTATCTTACCTAGGAATAGCCCTGCCTAAGTAAGCAGGTACCTACAGTCAAGTGCAAAAATATGGGTGTATAAAACTTACCTACTCAAAAATATCCATGCCTCTTTATGTCGGTGGTGGATTAATTCGATACATATTTTTGCACTTGACCGTACCTACTCGTAGGGATTTGTAGTGAAAATAAGTTTCGTTCCTTAATAAATTTGGGTAAATATTAGTCGATATGGCGAATAATGTTTATAAATAGTATATGAGTATTAGTCAGGTAGCTCTAGTACCTACGAAACCTACTTACTAACCTTTGCTTACAAGGTAATTCATCAAACTCCTAATAGGTCCGGTAGCTAAAATAGTGTTGATGTAAGTGGTTTGCTCCGACTCTTCCTGCGAAATGACATCACTCGTGTTAAGTTTCATCGGCAGTTCTAAACAAACAGCATTAACCATTGCCGTGTGAATGAAATGATACAAAAAACTTACGGTAGGTGTGACAAACTCTGGCCTAATCACATTCTTGTGATAATTATCGAAGAGAGCTACGAAGGGTCGAATAGTTGGGCCGTTCCAGACATTCTCAGGCACAGTAAGGAGACTGTAAACAAAATGTACTGTTGACAAGCGAATTCTTTCACGTCTAACATCAGTGTCGATTTGTAAACTCACCTAGAGGTTGCCTTATCATCCTTTGACATGGGACTCGTTTGGCCCTGCAGGTTCAATTGGATGTAGTTAAACGCGTTGTTTATATCGGCGTTAAACATTTCCTCGCTAAGCCGCACCAAGTCTTCGTCGGTTGTCGAGTCTTGCACTTGCTTGAGTAGATCTTCATAGCTCTTTTTCTTAGCGTAGTCCACCACGCCTCCGACGACAGTGCCGATTTGCTGAAGCGTGTTGGTGGCCGAGTTACCTTGATTGGCGGTTGCTTGATTGCTGATAAGGTTTGGAAGTATGCTGTTGAAGATTTGTCCGGCCGCGTGGGCTAGATCATCAGCGCGGCAGACTGCTAAACATAGCAGTAAAACTAGTGTACACTTCATTTTGATGTAGTACGTTGTGTCGAAACCAATCACAGCGCACTAGTGATCTCTGCGCTCTGCGCCTGCGCCGGTCGGCGATATACGCGACCTCTGGGTGACGTCATGCTCGGGCACGGAGCACAGCATAAGTAGGTAGTGTGTTATTGAGATTCAACCCGCGGACTTCCAGTTTTTGCGTCGCTGACGGTGACTGCCCTGAATGGGTAATATGAGATGCTTTGAGTGCACGTTATGTGCATTCCGCGACAAACAAATTGAACCTTCACGACCATCAACAAATCGGATAGGATAAAAAACGATTCAAATTTTATCTTACCTAATACTCTAGGACCTAGAGTATTAGGTACATAAGTCTACAGTGATGTAAAAGTAGAGATCAAAATTGTTTGCAATTGCAAAATTGAAAGGCATGTAAATTTCCATTCAATACGGATATTTATCTACCCATACTTTATTTACTATTTTAAAAGTGATTATTATGGTATGACTAAGAAATCGTTAATAGTTTAAGTAGACATCAACCTGTATAAATGTATGTAACTACTTCCTGTCACATGCTTGGCTTAGAACATTACCTACTTACAGACCTACTATAGGTAGGGATTAAAAACAGCATAGAAGAATATTGTTGACACTTAGAGCCGATTTTTCAATCCCCAGATAAACTTGGCTTATTCCACATGTAGTGGAGGGTTACTATAGAAAGAATAAGAGCTTATCTCAGTATTGAAAAATTGGTCCTCATGAAAAAATAGGTAAACAAACCAACTATCTGTTGGATGCGTACATAAGTTTTACGAAATGAGGCTAGCCTGTTTGGGAACATTTAGGTAGACACTTGAGTAAAAGAAAGTCCCCAGAAAAGAGACATCGTCACCATACAACGATACGGTCGCAGGCGAATGCGCGCGCGCAATGCGCTCGCGTGCCTGCTGCGGGAAAATCGCATCTCCATGTATTATGCATCATCTGGCCCGATGCAGCCACTGTTACAACTGTACTAACTGTTCACAATTCTTTATTACGAGAATTATTGCCACGGACATTCGTATACATGATATTATTAATTGTAGCGATTTGTACTTCAGCAACTGGTTTTAAGATTAATTACAGCAAGTGTTTATTTACGCCTCGATCGAGTACAGCTTTTGACACGATTCTATGATATTGATGCGAGGTTTCTCTCGGTTTATGTGATCAATTTATGATTTTCTCACTTTTCTCTTCTGCGTTTAGGATTTGCGTGGATGCCTGGTTGCTAATTTTATGTTCAATTAGCACCTACCGTAAGAGAATCTATACAGAGTATGTTAGCAATAACTAGCAAGGTTTCGCTATTATTGCCAATTTGACATAAAAGTATACAAATTTGTAAGCAAATATACCTACCTAATTAGATGTATGAACCAATGCCTAGGCATATATTTTCGGATGAAATGATAAAGTTTTTTAGCACGTTAGCTATAGTGACATTATTATCTTTGACGTTAGTAATTCTTACAATATTTAAAAGCTCGAACTACCTACCTGTGGGTGCTATCTCGGAACTCGATTAGGTATAAGTACCTAATTAGATAGGTAGTAGATAGTAGATAGGTATCTCAAACGGCTAACTTAGGTAAATTTGAATACTTAGTTACTTACACGGATTCTGATGGTAACAAGTTGATAGGTTACACTAGCATTGCATGTACTGTAAGCAATTCACAAAAGCAAATGAAATGCACACTCCACATTTCTCAGAAACAGTTTAATTTCAAACTTACCTAAACAAACAATTCCAATCTGTATCTGAGGAATTGCCAACCGGCAATTCGATATGGCTCTCAGATTGTTCGATTTGATGCTTTATTACCGCTACAAAACGCCCTCGAAGAGCTCGCTTTAAGTAGGTACATACGTTATCGTATGAGGTCATGTAGGTACTCTTGTATCGCCAGAGGTCACAAACACAACTTCTCGTCTGTGATCACTCCTTAGCCTCGACGAGTGAACAGCGCCGGACCGAATTTGCCATTTGTAAAATACAGGCTCAGTGGTCAGTTTAGATTTTGAGGCCTCAGAGCAAAGGAGTGTCAGTGCTAAAATGAAGGCCGTGGTGCTTGCCCTACTGCTGGTTTTCTGTTATGTGGAATGTGAGTAGTCTTTTGTTTTGTTTGACGATGAAGGAATTTGAATTAGGTAAATAAACATTTTATTAGATACCTAAGCATAACCATAACATAACCTCAATATTAATATGTTGTTTTGTTTGTTGGAAAGGAAGGACATACCTACATAATCAATTTGTTGTTCTTCCTTAGATTTTGCTTTTATTTTTGAGTGCTTAAATAGTAAGTAGCTAGTTACCTATCACGCGCAAGTACCTACTTAGCCACACTTAAGCGCGAGGAAATATCGATGAGTAACTAATTTTAACAAGTACACAAACTAGCTAGTAGTACACAAAGTACACAAAGTAGCTACGAATGACTTTATCACCGCTTAAATTTCTTATTGCAAAATATTTCAGGTAAGAAGACGTACGCGCCCATTGACAAAAATGCGAACGTTGCGTTCATTAACATGGAGGGGGGCGGCATAAGGCCAGCTCCCCGGCCAGGCGTCCCGACTCCTGCACCAGCTAAACCTCCCAGCCAACCAGTACCCGTAAAGGTGCCCAGTCAACCCGCGCCAACGTTTGCACCAAAACCCGCGCCCACGCAAGCACCCAAAGCACAACCGACAACTTTAAAACCAGGGCCAGTGGTCACCCCTCCACAGCCAAAATCACCCAGTCAGATCAAGCCAGTTCCCGTGAACCCGGCACCGGCAACCAATCCCATTACGACGCCTGGACCCGGCAGCGTCAAGGATCTAGTCAACTTCTACAACAGCCAGGGCAAAGCCAGCGCGATTCGTCCCTACAGCTATAGCCAGGCGGTTAAGCAGGGCTGAAAGTAACCGTGTAACTTTGATAAATAAACATTTAAAAGGTTTAGAACTTGATACTGAAAATAAATTACGAGCAACTTATTTTATTTTTTAATTTGTTATTTAATGCCGCCTAACACTAATCTATACGATAAAAAAACTTAAGATGCTTGTATTAAAATACGTACCAAATAAATATATTTGTGTAGTTACAAAGCAAAACATATAATAATTTGAGGATTAAATATAACATGGAAAAAAGTATTTTTACCAAACTCGTCAATGAAAATTTCACATTGTGACGATTTACTTTAGCGCGAAATTGTTGTTCAATGTTCTCAACAATCTCTCTCAAATAAGGTCCAAACTTGCGCGCAAATGTCAAAATGTTCGGAACATGTTTTTCGATTGTCTTCTGAGCATATGACGTATACGAGGGCTGTTTGATAAGTACCCGTTTGTGGAAAAAAAATATTTTTTTTTTTGTATATATGCATTTATTTTTTTACGTAGTCACCTTTTAACTCTATACGTTTGTTCCACTTATACTCAAGCTTCAATAAACCATCCAAAAAGTATGATTTTGGAAAGTCATTAAAATAGGCCTCTGTGGCGGCAATGACTTCGTCATTTGATCCAAATCGCTTGCCACCGAGCCATTTTTTTAGGTTGGGAAACAAAAAGAAATCGCATGGGGCCAAATCTGGAGAATACGGGGGGTGAGACAATAGTTCGTAGCGTAACTGTGCAAAATTAGCCGTCACAACTCTGGACGAATGAGCCGGGGCGTTGTCGTGATGTAACAGTACTTTTTCTTTTTTAAATGGGGTCGTTTGTCCTTCAACACGGCGTCAAATTCATGCAATAAATTGGCATAGTACTGCCCTGTTATTGTTTTTCCCTTTTCTAAATAGTCAATATGTCCCTGCGAATCCCAAAAAACGGTCGCCATGACCTTTCCAGCCGATGGGACGGTTTTTGCTTTCTTTGGAGCAGGTTCACCCGCTAAAATCCACTGCTTCGACTGCTCTTTCATTTCCGGGGTCTAGTGGTGGACCCACGTTTCTCTTAGAGTTTGTCTCGCAGATTTGTGGATGGAATAGAGAGAGGCACAGGCTGGTAAATAAAGCGCAATGATTTCGATCACCAGGTATATTATTAAGCAAGTTGTAAAGAGACTTACATAATTAATGTAGATATAAAATAAAATATCGTCCGTCCATGGCCGGGTCGTTTGGAGTAAAGGGAAGAGTATAAGTCAGTGTTACTAGACGTCAAACAGCAGTGTTGCTATTAATGATAAATGCTTAAGGCAGACATTCACTATCTGACACTTCCCCTTATGCCTTATAGGATTTATACAATTCAAAAGTGAAATGTACTATTAATACATTCAGTCAATGTCTACTATGAGACCATAGGCGTTACTCCTACAAAACAGTAACATCAATCTACAATGTAGAGACAATAGTCATAGTCAATTGCATACAAGATTAAGTAAAACAAAAAAAAAAAACATGTGTATATCAATCTACTGTGTAGAGACAAGTTAAGTTCATGTATACAATACAAATGGTCAAAGTCTACTGTGAGATGTAGAGTCTACAGGAGTCATCTGAATGCTCATACTATTAATGAAGTTACAATGTTTCTGTGTACACAAGGGTTTAGTCAAAACGTCAGCAATCATTTTGTCTGTGGAAAGATACTTTACTATGATAGAGTCATTCTTAATTAAATCCTTTACAAAGTGATATCTTATATCTATATGCTTTGTTCGTTTGTGACAGTATTCTTTACATTCTAAGAGCTTTTGTGCACTCTGATTGTCATTGTAAACAGTACAAGAAGTCCTCTTATTTATTAATTCAGTAAGCAAATTCTTTACAAAGCAAATGTCCTTACACACATCGCCTATAGCCAGGTACTCTGCCTCTGTACTAGAAAGTGCAATACAGCGTTGTTTACGCGATTCCCAGTTCACCGTATTATTACCTAACTTAATGACAAAACCTGTGAATGACTTACGATCATTCTGGTCATTACCCCAGTCGGCATCGGTATATGCACTTAAATCAAAATTAAAACTTTTTATATAATATAAAGAGTAATTAATCGTGCCAGCTAAATACCTAAGAATACGTTTGGCCGCAATCCAATGGGACTTGTCAAAGTTATTTGAATATTGACTTAACTGGCTGCAAGCGAAAGTTATGTCTGGTCTAGTACATACAGATAAGTACATGAGGCTACCTATAAGTTGTCTATAGTTATAGCTCTCGTCCTGGACATAGGCACTTTCATTTTTAGGTACAGTCAGCTTGTTATTTAGAACCATAGGTGTAGCTACAGGTTTGCAGTTTTGCATATTAAATCTTCTTAATAATTTCTTAATGTACTCAGTCTGATCTAGGCACAATGTTCCCTTAGACTTATCTCTAGTAACTCGTATGCCAAGACAGTTCTTCAGTGGACCCAAATTTTTGACATTAAATTCTTTTTCCAAAACATTTAATAATTGAGTTTTATTTTTACTGTTTTTAGAATAAAAAACATAGAAGTCGTCCACGTAGAGAGCTATGATGACAATATCATTATCAGACTTTTGAGTGTATATACATGGTTCACATAGAGACTGCTTGAAACCATTATTAATGAGTACTATATTTACCTTTTCATTCCACATTTTACTTGCTTGTTTCAAACCATAAATGCTCTTTTGTAATAAACATACCTTATCAGAATCTTTACTTAAAAAGCCTGTAGGTTGCTCCATGTATATAAGCTCATTGAGACTTCCATTTAAGAATGCTGTTGCTACATCAAGATGATCTATCTCTAGGTCCATATCATTAGCCAATGAAAATTAAAATGCGCATTGATGAATCGCGCACTACAGGAGAAAAAGTATCATTATAATCTATTCCCTGTTTTTGAGTGAAGCCCTTGGCAACAAGTCTGGCTTTATACTTGTCAAAATTTCCATCAACATCATGCTTTACCTTGTATACCCATTTACACTTAACAATGTTCGTGTTAGTAGGTCTATCCACCAACCTCCATACCTTATTAGAAACCAAAGATTCATACTCGTCTTGCATTGCAGCGAGCCAATCTTCATGATATGGTGATGCAATGGCATCCTCATATGACAGTGGTTCCTCGAATGAGGCATGTTGAGTCAACATTGAATAATCATATTCACCGTACCTTTGTGGTGGACATCTCACTCGAACTGGACGAACGGACTGTTGATTTGCAACTTCATTAACGGTTACTGCTTCCCCTCCAAGTG
Organism: Clepsis dumicolana; assembly: GCA_963691665.1. Taxonomy (NCBI): domain Eukaryota; kingdom Metazoa; phylum Arthropoda; class Insecta; order Lepidoptera; family Tortricidae; genus Clepsis; species Clepsis dumicolana. The sequence goes on along the minus strand of OY829508.1, from coordinate 7,753,114 downwards.
ACACCTGGTCAGACAATGTCAGACGCTGCCTGCGTCCATCGTCAGCAGGCTCGCCGCCGGAGACGACTGCACCCTCACTCAGTGTGCTGCCATGGTCCTCGATCCCTCCATCTGAAATGTCAGATAAAATAAAATTGTCATTTGTACTATTATTATTATCTTTATGATTATCAATTGGCTCAACAGAATTTGTAAAATTAAAATGATCATTAATTAAATAATATTTATTAATTTCATTATTAGATCCATTTTCAGAGTAAAATTTATTCTCTATAAATGCCACGCTACGGGATAAAATCACAGTATTAGGACTAGTCGGCTTGCTAAGTCTGTAGCCTTTACATGTCTCACTGTAACCAACAAAAATTGAAAGCTTTCCTTTGGAATCCAATTTAGTGCGTTTCTGTGATGGGGTTAAAAAGTAAGCTATGCAGCCGAATACCCGAAGGTGACCAAGATCAACTTTTGATCCAGTCCACAACTCTTCAGGCAATGATCCTGCTAAAGCTGCCGTGGGGGACCGATTTTTTAAGTAAATGGCAGTCATGACTGCCTCTCCCCAATAGCGTTTGCAGAGACCTGCTTCAGCCAGCATGCATCTAACCTTATCCATCAAAATTCGGTTAAGCCGTTCACTAACCCCGTTCTGCTGTGGACAAAATGGAACTGTGCACTGATGAATAATGCCCTGGCCCTTTAGGTAATCAGTGAAATTTTTGTTGATATATTCACCCCCATTGTCAGACCTTAAAATTTTAATGGGCAACCCCTTCTGCTTTTCAACAAGTGCTTTAAAAGTAGTGAAATGGTTCATTACCTCTGATTTGTTCTTCATAAGATATCCATAAGTCTTCCTAGTGTAATCGTCAGTGAACGTCACTAGATATCTCGCCCCTCCCCAGCTAGGCTCCGGCATGGGGCCACAAACGTCGGTGTGGATCAGCTGCAGTGGTTCTTCAGCACGCTTAGCATGCCCCTTGGGGTAGGATGCGGCCGTCATCTTCCCCTCAAGACACGCAGTGCAGTCCTTGATGCCTTCATCCTGAAACATCACACCACATGCAACATCCCTTAAACCTTGCATACCTTTATAACTCAGGTGACCAAGACGCTTGTGCCATAGTTCTGCGGAAATTCCTGCTGCTACATTGGCCCTCGGTGTTCCCTGGCTAACTTCCAGAGACAAAGAGTGCTCCTTTGACGAGGACTTATTTACTTGGACACATACATTTAACTTAAACAAACCATTCCAACATACAGCACATGCAACGAGGGTGTTAAGTTTATTGTCATAAATACGACAGCCTCTCTTATCAAAAACGGCATTATGACCACTTTCAATCAATTTAGAAACTGAAATTAAGTTACTAGACAGTTGAGGCACAAACATAACATTGGCTAAGGACAGTGGACTCACCTGTTTATTCAGTTGTAAGTGGATTGACCCACGCCCCTCACAATAAATCTTATTATCATCAGCAACAGTAACAGCTGTTCTACACGGTATAATGTTGTTGAAAAAACTCCTGTCGTTCACCATGTGGTTACTGGCACCGCTGTCCAGATAAAAGTCCTGTGACGGCAAGTGGGCCATGAATGCAGAAACTAAATTTGACTTCTCAGCCCCGGCGAACTTGGTAGGCCTCCTCTTCATGCGTTTGAACTTATAGCATCTAGATTTAATGTGGCCTGGTCGTTTACAGAAATCACACATTAAACTGTCAGTCTTCTTTGCATTGTAAGCGATGTTGTTGTCAGACAAGGATTTCCTTGAGTACTCCTGCAGTAGCCTCGACTTTACAACTTCACAGGTGGTCTGATTGGTCGCTGATGCAGTAGACAATCCAGATACTAGTGGGTCATACTCCGACGGCAAGCCACTAAGCAAAATTTCGGCCACCTCAGCATCATCGATCGTTCTTCCTATATCGTGAAGTTGCTGCACCAATGTTGTGACATTTTCGATATAATCCGTCATAGTGTTGAAGTCAGTGAACTGTATTTTATGCAGTTTTCTTAAAAGTAGCACTCTTCTGTAAAGGCCCTTATCTTCAAATACATCGGAAAGCGTCCCCCAAGCTGCAGCCGCTGTTGTCGCATTCCTCACATATTGATAAAGCTCTTTTTTAACGGATAGGCAAATCCGTGCTAAGGCGCGCTGTCCACGTGCGCGATCAGGGTCCACTCCCTCCACTGCGTCCCATAATCCTTCTATGATTAATGCGTTTTTGGTTGCAAATTTCCATGTGTGGTAGTTCGACGTTCCCTCTAACTTGTCTAAACCTGCCACGTGCACCGTAGCTGTAGTTGAACCATGTGGCTGGGGATGAGGATGAGATTGGGACGCTTGAGGTTGCAGCACGCCGTCCACCATGTTTAAATTGATACGTCGGCCGGACGAAAAAATACCAGTGAAAAAAAAAATCAGAAATCATGCGCTTGCGCTTAAGTCGCTTGAATACCTGGCACTCAATCTCACGTTCCAAATTCTTTGGGTTTCTTCGATGTGACACGATTGTTATTATGGTCGATCGATGTCACGAAAAATACACAATGTTCTTCTGGGCACCCATAACCTCTTAGAGTTTGTCTCGCAGATTTGTGGATGGAATAGAGAGAGGCACAGGCTGGTAAATAAAGCGCAATGATTTCGATCACCAGGTATATTATTAAGCAAGTTGTAAAGAGACTTACATAATTAATGTAGATATAAAATAAAATATCGTCCGTCCATGGCCGGGTCGTTTGGAGTAAAGAGAAGAGTATAAGTCAGTGTTACTAGACGTCAAACAGCAGTGTTGCTATTAATGATAAATGCTTAAGGCAGACATTCACTATCTGACAGTTTCGTCCACGGTCACGAAACGACGCAGAAACTCCTTCGGGTTACGTTTGAACACGGCCAAACACTGCTCCGAAGTAGTCAGTCGGTTCCGTTTTTGCTCCTCCGTGAGTAAACGCGGCACCAACTTCGCCGATACTTTCTTCATACCCAATTTTTCTTCTAATATGTGTTGTACCCTCTCGATTGAAACGTTTACAGCATCAACGATTTCTCGAAGTTTAATTCGGCGGTCGGCTAAAACGATATTTTCAATTTTCTTAACAATATCGTCTGTAGTCACCTAAACTGGCCGGCCTGGGCGATCCTCATCAAAGACGGTTGTTCTCCCCCGCTTAAACGCGTTATACCAATATCTGACGGTTGTCATAGAAGGAGCACATTCATGGTAAACCGCTTGCATTCTTACTTTTATTTCATCACATGTTTTTCCTTCCAAAAATAAGAATCTAATTACAGACCGATACTGTTCTTTCTCCATTTTAACAATTTTAAGTTCACGCCTTCACTGAATCGTTGTCAAATGAGAAAAAAACAAAAGAATGCCATTTTTTTTAATTTTCCCGCCTCTGAAAAATGGCTTAAAAAGGTGGTATACTTATTTGCGGCCAGTGATATTAATATATTTAGAAAACGGGTACTTATCAAACAGCCCTCGTATGACCTCGTATAGTTCGTCTCGCATTTGGGCGTTTTTAATTAACAGTGCTTTTGTTACCTATGTGTATATGCAAGGAGTTAAATTAATACAAACGCCTGCTCGATGCTAAAAGGCAGTTCTGTTGTGACAAGAGCTTCACAACTAATCAGTATTGCTATTCACCACCACTATCCTCGCTATTGCTTCTACGGTCGACGATGGTCTATAATATTAAAAATTTGTAAATACGTCATTTAGATATAAATAGTATAAATAAAGAAATGATAAATTAGAAAACGAGTCGAAGACCTTTCCATCAGCCGGATATATCTAGAAACTACATAAAAGGCACATTAAAATGTAAACAATAGCAATATAACTTATTCAGCTAGTGAAAGTGTAGTCGACGCGAAAGGCAAAAGGCAAGCTGCCATGCCTTTACGGTGACATGCTCCCCTTGGAGTTTGCTTGAAGTACCTATTGTCGTTTTAAACCTCAACGAAACTCCAATAGCCAAACGGTATTTTTGCAAATTTTGATGTATGGCAAAGAGCCATTGTCAAAACTCTTTAGTAGAGTAGACAATTTGCCTGCATTATTTGTGTAGGTACGTTCTACAATGCTAGTCGAGGGCTGCGGACATGCACGAAATGTGCCACTTTCACTCTCGCTGGCTGAATCATAGGGGCCGTTGCGACCACAGGACCTCATGGATTACGTCTGTCTGCAGTATATTGTGCAACACATTGGACGCATTTTAACAATAACAATGACTCATTGAGGTCATATACAATACAATATCGGTGATCCCTTTATAATATCAGACCGAAAATCAAGAATGGCTATGAAATACTTTTGATATACATGCAAAACTAAGCTTTCCAGTAACGTAATGTTATGCTTTAATGGGCTGAACTTTCTTGGCATGTGCTGAACGTGCTAATGTTATCAAAGCACCTTAACAAGCTTCGGTGTATAGTTAACGTCAGTTTATAAATTAGGAGCATTAAACTTAGATAACTAACAATGAGTGAAGAGAGTCGTCTTCCCAAGCTGCGAACGTTCGTTGGAACAATGCCTGCACCCTGTATCTTGTATGGTGTCATTTAATCTGCACACAATGACAAAGAGTTGATTTTGTGGCTTCAAACACGCATACTTTGGCAAGCGAAAGTTGCATTTGATTTGTAGATATGTGAAAATGCAATTTCATTGAATTCAATTAGTGATTCTTGAGCGCAAGATAATATGTAACAGGCGTCAACGTTTCGAGCAATTAAAAGAGAGTAAATTACGCGTCCATGTAGGTTTATAGTGTGCGAGGTGTTTAAAATGCGGATCTAACGCTCGGTGTTAATATTAATACACTGACGAACAAAAATAAGGGTCGGCTATTAAAACTTTGGCCATTATTTCTGTTCGTTTTGTAAAACTCTGATAGAGTTAATTTAAGGTATCCGCTTTAAAGAGTTGTACTTGGTTGTACTTAATTGCTGTATGGTAAAGATAGTCAAATTTTTCCTTTTTAGTTCTTTAGTTCTTTTTTCTTTGAGGCTGAGTTGCAGGCTATCAACGGGGTCACAGGTGGCGGATAGTGAACTGGCCAACAGATATGTTGGTTAGCTGCGAATATACTGAATAAGCAGTCCCCGACCAAGCAACGGCGAGATCAACAGGATGTAGTGTAGAGGAGAACAATCCTGAATACCATAGAGAATAGGTGCGGGAAAATGATTGGACATTTGATACGACACGACAATTTCTCTAAGACTATTTTAGAAGGAAAAATTGAAGGACAGAGAGGAAGAGGTCGGCCTAGGCGAAGCTACATGGACCAGATAAAGGAGAAGGCCGGTGTCGTGTCGTATCAGGAGGTCAAGGAACTGGCTCGTAGGAGAGATGATTGGAAGAAACTCCACCGACAAGAGTGTAACTCTTAAGTTTGATGATGATGAGTTCTTTTTTCAGCGAACCTTATTTACATAGAAGATATTTAAGTTATTGCAAAAAGTATTCAAAAAAAATTTCAATTTCACAAACAGCTCCTTTATTTCGGCTCGTCACTGTAATCTCTCGGATCGCACTAAGTAATTGTCTTTTAAAAAGCGGCAGCCGTAAAGATTTGGCGAAACAAAACGTACCCTACCCGCGCACAACGACTTGTTTATTTTGATATTTTTGATGATTCGTAATGAGGATGTTGCATCACCGCTGTCGGGGTTCCCTGCCGACATCCGTAAGGCTCTCACTTTCCTCGTCTTTCGTGAGCGTTATGAAATGCTCGAGCTCGACGTCACCAAGATCCGCCCTCATTCCATGTGCGTGCGTCGATGACGTCTGTATGTAGCGCGGCGCCTGACCTATTCGTATTCGCTCGATTTGGCACTTCACTTGCATAATAACGACGTCGATCGTACCAGGCATGCTAATTTATGGTAGGTGAGTCATTAATTAAAAAAAACTATCATTTGCAAGCATTCTCTTCTTGAAATCCTCATGTCGGGTGTCTTCATTTTCAGCATTAAATATAGGATACCCGATAATCCTGACATAGTGTTTCCCTGAATGTACTTAGTAAGATCACGACTAAATCGATAGTACTTATATGGCCCGCGATAATTATTACTTTACATTTCAAAGTTTCAAAACATTTACAATTTCAAAATTTCCTAAAAATTCAAAACAAATAATTTTTGATATATAATTCTGGCCCTCGTCTAAAATAGATAGTTATCTGTAACTTTCTTGCCCCCATGAAGAAAGTTTTCCCACCACTGATCTAGAGAGACGCTATCGTTTGTACAAGTTCTAGGTAGGTACGCGCCTTAATACTATACAAGAACTTCTGAATACCACTTAAAAAAAAAACAGAAAAAGATGCAAAAACATGGGTGCATACAAATTACTCAAGAATATGTCCCACCATGACTCTTATGTCGGCGAATTAAGGTTGTGCTATTATTGTTGTGGTGGATTAATCGATATTTTTGCACTTGACCGTACAAAAAAATACAAGATAGAAATGGGCAGGCTTATCACTGCAATCTCTGCCTCTCTACCGGGCAACCAGCATAATGGAAGTATTCATTTAATATTTGATTTCTAAATAGAATGCCTTCCTGCTTTAATCTGATGTCTACATTTAATATCTAGTTGAAATAACATTAACATATAATTCACATAATTACGATTCATATCAATAATGACAGATTCATGGCAATAAAAACCTACATTAAATTCTGCCATAAAAGTCATGTACCTACAAGGAGACAGTATAGTGCTCCTGAATTCCACAACCAAGGGTTTTTAAAACTTGGCAGGCACGTAATTTGTGAGACAGATGAACCTTTTTACCTCAAATGTCACCGTCCCTTACGTATCCAATAAGATAACCCCCCACACATTGAAATCGGCTAAAAAAAATTGCATAAAATGATTTCCAAACTTGATGACTATCGTAACACTAATGATAATACGCGGTAAGCCTCTTATTCAAAACAGTCCGAGCTAGTGACTAAGTGGATCCGAATTTGTGCCGTGTTCCGTTTGCAGGAAAGTTGTGACACCGTATTGTTATGCAAACCGGACCTGCGCCCGCGCCTCGGAACTCGCAACGATTACTCTCAATAGGCAGGGAAATAGTAATAAACATTAGCAGTCATTCCCTTTTACGATTGCTTTTCTATTCTTACTAGGGACGTGTTAAACTACGAGTACATCTAACGATTGTGAAATACACGGATCATTGTTAATCTACATGAGGTAAGCCCGACGTTCGTAGTCCTTCATCTGGACTTCTGAGTCCACTTACAACCGAAATTCGAGTCTTTCGAGTCGTGCCCTCCCAGAGGAAAAACTGGATAGTCCAAAACATGTCGTTCTAAACTCAATACCTATACGCGAGTGATCCGTATTGATTCACTATGGTTGAGTCTCACGGTATTTTCATGTTAAAAGTCTTTATGTCGCTGGTTTCGAGTGAGGTCTATTTGTCAATTTCCACCAATCAGAGGCGTAGCTGTCTCTCATTAGTAGAGAGTGATTAGATTGTTGACTCGCCATAGTCCCTTTTCCGTGGAAATCTGACGGTTCTTGGTATTACCAGTCAAAAAAACGCTCCTCAGATCTGTGGTGGGAAATGCAAAGAAAAATAAATGAGTGCTGAATTACCTACTCAAATTTCGCAGAAAATCGGCGTGAAGCCACAGCACCCCTGTTGCGTTTCGTTCAATCAGTGAGAGTGCCGGAGGCACGGTCCCCCTCCCCCCTTCTTCTATCCCTTATCCTCCTTAAAGACCGGCAACGGACTAGTGACTCTCTTGGGGTTGCCGGTTCTCAAAATGCTGTGGGGGATCACTTCGACGATTATCATATAATTATTACAAACTTTTGAACTAAGATTATATATTCACGTACTTAATAAACAAATATACAATTTATTAAGCACTTTATTCCTTACTTTACAATGCCCTTTTTATCGTTGCGTACTTTTCTTTCGTGACCAAATTGTTAACTTACGCGCATACACCTCGTATCGTAATGATTTAAAGAGTTTTTTTTTTCTATGAGCTTTCAAACTTTTTTTACACGACTGCCCAAAGAAAAAGAGTGTATTGTTTTTGATAAAAGTAAGACGGCTAAATTATAAGAATAAAAATTTCCTCTGGGATCGCTATAGTATCGAGTGAGGTCTATGATTCGTGGAAATTGGCAGATAGGTCTGTCAATTTCCACGAATCATAGGGTAGCTTGTCTCTCATTGGCGGAGAACGACAGATATATTATGTACCTTATACACTCGCGGTATATAGCCCTCATTGTCCCACGATATAAAAAAAACCGGCCAAGTGCGAGTCGGGCTCGCGCACCGAGGGATTAGTACAAAGATTTTCCTGCTTTTCCCCGGATTTTTAAGTTGTCCAGTGTTAGCAGAACCTTGCTCCTAACCAAAATGTACCGACGCAGTGTGAGGTCATTTTATATTGGTCTGTGACATATACACAGACAGACATGAAAATTTTAGATTTTTCTGAGTTTCTAGGAGGTAGTTTTAATGATTGGTCTTTTGATTGCATTGACTTATAAGTCTAGTTTTGTCACAGCTTCAAGGGACTGTAGGCTTGAATATTTGATGTGAATTTCAGCATGCTACCTCCACGCGTTCCAGAGAAAAAGGGTCTTGACAGACAGACAGACAGATAGACGGACAACAAAGTGATCCTACAAGGTTTCCATTTTTCCTTTTGAGGTGCGGAACCCTAAAAATGATTTTTCACCATTATTTCTTTAGCAGGAGAATGGTAGCCAATTTTACATTATGCAACTACTTTTGTGCCGCCAATCTATTATTTGAATTGAGAAATGTTTTTACATGTCAAAGTGTTTTAAGACCTATATGTATAAGATTGATTTTTGCCTGTTCTGTGGAAAAACTTTTTTCACTAGGGATGTGCTTAACTGCGTTAGCTAAAGATGTGTGTAATGTATCCACCAATTAAGATGGTATTTTTTTCATAACTTTGCTTAACTTCAAGTTGTTGGTTGTGTACCTAGCCCTAGCTAAGCTTAGAAAATAAACGATCCTAATTGGTGGATACAATTAATACAAACTGTGAAACTTAATGTATAGATCTGTCAGTAATCTTACTTAAAAACGAAATAGAAAAAAACCGTCCCTAATAGAAAGTACTCAAGTCATCCTAACAGTAAGCGCGATTTGCAAATTTAGAAGCGTTGAAATGATACTTTGCAAATTTACTGGGATGAGACGAATCAAGGTTGTAGGTATTGTAGATTGGTTTTTGTTCAGGGAAAATAGAAAAATGCACTTGACTTTTCGTTTATCAGTACCTATGAAAAAAAAAGCGTTTTGCAAAATTTTACTGAAAAATTTAAAGCTGTTTTTTCGAGAGTTAATCCGTGATTTTTTGATATAGGGTGGGAGGTTCTGCACTTTATTTGGACAGTCATTATTCACAATACATGCACTGTACATCCTCCATAATTTTATTTTTAAACTCTTAAATTGAACAATAATGGGTTAAGTAAACTTGAAAGTCTTTACCAGTTTTGATCAATATTCCGACGACGTAGGAGTATCTACCTATGACGTAAATAATAAAAAAATCTAGAGTTTCTGTTTTTTCATTGCCTTATGCCTACATATGTTTTTCTAACGTGCAAAGGACAATATGAGCCTTAGGGTGGTAAATGGCGTAGGAAAAATTATTTTTGTGTAACGTTTTAAACGTTACAAGTTGGAATTTACACTATATACAAATGAAAGAAAATTTAGTTTGTACAAATATAATAAAAATAAAAAAAAAACCTAACAGCTAACAATATGAAAATGTAGAAAATAATATTTACAAGGTAAAATAGTTAGAGGTCGTGGGATCTAAGTTTGGCTATGAACGTAACGGGTAAACAGAAGGTAAGCCACTCCCCTTGCACTCAGCGCAGCCAGGCAGTCCGCCGGTAGAGCCGTCGGGTGTTCTTTGCAGGGCTGTGCAGGTAGGTGGTAGAAACGGAAGAATGCCAGGCAACGGGATGTGGAGTAGAAGAACGGGAAGCAGTGTAGGCAGGACGTAGAGAGGTAGGTAGTAGGTAGGTGCTAGAACCCTGTAGGAATATTGGCTGCTTCAGTCGACGGCCTCGTACGGCTGTGCAGTGCTAGGCATGCATAGGCGGAGACGGCATTTAGCAATATAATTAATTATAAATGCCGTTACGCGCTAGCATGTCCAGACCACACAACAATTATGTACACTATACATATTAACATAGAGACAGGGAATGCGTTAAAGAGAGCTAAGTACAGTGAAGAAGACTGTACAAACTTAAAACTATTTAAATTTAAATTTTGTCTAGATCAAATAGAAGCTCGTGTATAGGCTCACGGCGCGCGCAGAGAAAAAGAAATAAAAGGCGAGCGCCAGTTTTCTTTTCAGCCGCGTTGCGGCTGGCACTGACCTAAGCGGCCAGTAATAATTGTTAAGTTCAGCATTAAAGAGTTTTAATGCCGAAGTGCTACATTTGGTTGATTATTAATATCCTACATGAAATATTACAAAATATCACATCCGGCCCAGGTAATTTAGACTAAAAAATGTACTAACACAACCCTATAGCTATGGGCGTTAGAGCGTGTTAAAATACTTTCGAACACTTCTATCCTTCTGATATATCACGGATGTATCTTAACAAAAATTGCACTTAAGTAAACGGTACAATTACATAAAATTACGGTAAAATTGTCTTTATGTGTTTTGTTATTATTTATTTGCGTCTCCTCTCATTTACAAGATAATTTCTTTATAAAACTACTTAAATTAAAATGCAAAAGGATGAATACCTACCGCTGCGCCAGATCTAGTAGATAGACTCGTATAGGTACTTCGGATCAGGGATCCTAGAAAGTTTGTTAATTAAATTAATTAATTAAAAAGTACACGCTAGGGCTGGGCGCCGTGACATTGGGGCACCCAAGAGGCGCCCGCGCCGGCGCTCACAAATATGAAATTGGCGGAGAGAGTGAAATTGAATAAATTGCCCATTGTGAGGTGCACGAATTTGGTAAGTAAGTATTACTTTCTGTTTCTATCTCGACATGTGCGCGGGTGAATGATCTGAGATAATATGTGATTAGTGCACGTAACAATGCCTTTTAGTTCTCGTATGTTAGACACCTGCTTATTGTCCTTTACGTAATTTTGGAAATAGCGGGTGATATGAAATTAACCGCAAGCTAGAATTTCTGCCAGTACCTATTTTAAAGTTCCTAAGGAAGTAGTTATTTTGGTGGCATAGTTGCTAAGATACGTGACTGACATTGTGCAACTTATCGCGTTGTATAAAATTTACTAATGGCTAGTTAGCTGTGTCGACGACTGTATAATAAATAAATAAGTAGATACATTTTTTCAGAGTTCTGTAGCCAAAATGGCAGTCACAGCCATGTTAATAAAAAATCACTGGATGTATATTGATGAAATTTGGAGTATAGGCGTCTTGTAGAAGCCGCGAAAAAGAACTTTTTTTTTTTAATTATTTAATGACCAGAAATAAATATACTAAATGAATAAACAATACACACAATACCTAGGTACTTACACAAAACATGAGTGAAAATGTCAAAAGGCCACAACAGGTGATAAGGATCTCAAAGGAATAGGTACCCTTATCACAGAAACGAATATGAATGGAGATAGACCAAAGACAGAAATAAGTTACTAAGTTAGTGACAAGTAGTAAGCCTTGAGAAGATAAGCATTTTTTTTAAATAAGTGAATATTTTCGTAAACAATCGCTCCAAAAGCAGGATAAATTGTGTCTTTTTAACCCCCGACTCAAAAAGAGGGGTGTTATAAGTTTGACCGACATCTGTGTCTGTTTGTGCCACGGTGGCTCTTAATCGGTTGAACCGATTTGAATGTGGTATTTTTAGGATTCCGTACCTCAAAAGGAAAAATCGGAACCCTTATAGGATCACTTTGTTGTCCGTCTGTCTGTCCGTCTGTCTGTCTGTCTGTCTGTCAAGACTCTTTTTCTCTGGAACACGTGGAGGTAGCATTCTGAAATTAATATCAAATACTCAAGCCTGCGGTCTCTTAAAGCTGTGAAAAAATCAATCTTCTAAGTCAACGCAATCAAAAGATACAGTTAAAGGACATTTCCATAAAAATTGCCGATTTCCAAATTCCAGATGTCCTAGAAACTTGAAATTTGGTATGAAGGTACCTCTTATAGTACAACCACTCCGAAAAGTCTCAAAATCTAAAACTTGTATGTCTGTTTGTAGACTTTTAACATAAAACTACCGCGAGACTCAATCATAGTAAAATAAACGGATCACTCACGTATGTCAGTCGAGTATAGCTCGACATGTTTCGGACTAATCCGTAGTCCTTCCTCTGGGAGCACACGCCACGCCGGTGGCGAGACGTAAACTACGCGCCGCGGCTCTGCTCGCGCGGCTGCTCGGCGCAGCTGACGGTGGCTCACAACTACCCTCATTTTCATCGTCATTTTTATTATTGCCAAAAGTGGGGTAGCACACTACACTAATCACATCACTTCGTAACTCACTAGCTGTTGACGCAGTATTCAACACAGTTTTCCAGCTTGGGGGCACTGACCATCCACTATCACGGTTGAAATTGGGATGACGACTAATTTCAATGGCTTCACGTACTTTCCGCTGAATGAAAAAAAAATCTCTCGCCAATACCGACACCTTAACACCGAAACATGTCGAGCTATAATCGACTGACATACGTGAGTGATCCGTTTATTTCACTATGTCTGTTTGTAGATTTCACAGACCAATATAAGTTGCCCCACACTGCGTACATTTTGCTTAAGAGCAGGGCTCTGCTAACACTGGACTTCTTAAAACACTGGGGAAAAGCGTTAAAATCTTTCTACGGAACCCACGTACGCGAGTCCGACTCGCACTTGGAAGGTTATTTTTTTTATTTGAAAGCTAGCGATGGTTCTTAGACATGCTTTATCAAAATCGTTTCAGCCGTTTTTGAGACATTACATTTTGAAATGAAAATGTCGGGGGGGTTTTGTCAAGTTCAAATAAAAAAAAAACTGAGAGTCCGTTGATGTCTTCAGTATAAGTTCGGGAACCAGGGGGTCGAGTGTGAAGTTTTCGAATCCTGCGTAACGTGATCGAGTAGTAATATTATGAAGGGTTTTTTCTAAATTCCCACGGCATAGGGAACTAGCCCATTTTGAAATATTTCACGGTTGCAAAGCCGCGGGGCATAAGCTAGTTTATTTACATAATATTGCTTCAAATCGCTATGTAAGTAAGAAATCAATCAGCGCTCGCGTTGAAGTCTTTTACATAGGTACGTAGCTGCGCAGGCGCCGTTCAATTGACTGTACTATCATTGACTAGTTGGGCTTGAGGTGCTAGTTAATAACAATGTTTTCATCACACTTACTCGTAAAGCGTCGTATTGTACGCAGGCATACTGAAGGACAACGGCCTAAATTATTCCTACGGGAGTAATAGGTAATTTGTAATTTTCCCAAGGGAGTATTTAGTTTTAAAAAATATGGCGTTCACTCGTAGGTAAGTAGGTATAATATGTCATTCCACACTAAGGAGGTTTTAAATCAAACATGGTTTTTTATGTTTTCTACAAATAAGTATTACTTAATTTAAACGTTATTATTGTTTTAAAACTATTTGAGTTTACTTTGCAATTGTTTCAGTGAATTTTATTTTGAAACGATAAAAACTGGCTGTATGGATGGGCTTTCGTCTTTCCAGTTTCTAAACGCGTTTTTTATCATTATCTGCGGAAGTACTGGAAGTCTCCATTGAAAAAAGTTGACAATCTCAATACTATTATTTGTTGCTATTATCTAATATTTATGGAGGTACTGCCTGTACTTAGTAAAATATGTCTTCTGTATGTGAAGACCAAACTTTTAATAAATAGATTTTTTGCCTTTTGTTGTACGTATTTATTTCCTCGCAAATGTGATGAAAAACATTGTGTGTATCACGGGCAGTAAGGGTATTACAAACTCAAGTCATTAAAAGCCCTCCGCCTTCGGCGTCGGCCTTCTAATAGACTTTCGTTAGTAATACCCTTCTTACCGCCCTTCATGCACAATGTACTATTTGTCCGATGAAATATCACTCCAATACTACCTACCTAGGCATGTTCGTTGGTCTGAGGTTTCTCCATGACCACTACTTGATATAACGTTTTTCTGCCCTGAAAACCAAAATAATGACTCTATCACCATAATAATAGCTTGTCTACATATACAGACAAATCAATGGTCAAGCGTGTGCTATTTTATTAAATGCTAGATTATGTTTAGTAAATATAATATTTTATTGAATAGGTACGCTCTAGGTACGCTATTAGGTACATGACATGTGGTCGCGGTGCTCGCTGACTTGGTTCATCTAAAAACTACGCACTACGCTGGTAGCAAAAAATGCTATCACATTAGACTTAATAACCATACAAAACTTAGTCTTTCAAAAGATTGAAATAAGTAGGTATGCTGATAATGTTAACAATATAATAGTAACAAGAAACTTTATTATACTTTATTATTATGAACATTTGTAATTTATCATGAGCTTTTCGGGTCGAAGGAAAATATCGTGAGGAAACCTGCGCACCGTTGCGTTATGTGTGAAGTTCCCAATCCGCACTGGGCCCGCGTTACCTCGTGGGAAATATACCCCAGCCCTCTCATTCTGAAAGGAGGCCTGTGCTCACCAGTGGAACGTATAACAGGCTGGTGATGATGATGACGAGTATGAATAGAGTTTGAATCTAGCTAGAGCTGTACGAGAGCGCATGCGACACGGCGCAAATTCGCACTGTGGCCCTGCGTCTTGGCGACCGCGGTCCGCCTTTCCACGCCCCGTGCCCCCGACGCTCACCCCCGCCCGCACGCTTCTGAAACGCACACATAGCCGCGAGGTCGTTTACTGCACACATGCATCAGTGTCGCTTCTTTTTACGTTAGTATATTACCTAGTACATAATATATTAATTGGTAGCAGTGCTAAACGAGCAAGCGGGTCAACTGATGGCTAGCGGGTACTGCTGGCTACCTTGAAACACCCGTAAAACTAGAGAGAGTTTTGTATACAGAGTTCCAGATAACAAAACGTAAATATTTGAGCAAGTCTTTGTGAACCTCTGTTGAGTAGTTTTTTAAATAAAGTAAAAAAAACATTCTGTCATACATTCGTTGCCTCTGCTGGTTGAGAACCCTAGTGAAGTTGGTAATTTTTTTCCGGAAAAACTTCACAGTGGCTGGCGTTCATCTGCCCAGAGGGCTAACGTATAATGCCTAATGGGGCAGTATGGTAACCCTGAGAAGTCACTATTTACAACTCATCAAAACAATACACCCAGA
This sequence comes from Clepsis dumicolana, assembly GCA_963691665.1. Taxonomy (NCBI): domain Eukaryota; kingdom Metazoa; phylum Arthropoda; class Insecta; order Lepidoptera; family Tortricidae; genus Clepsis; species Clepsis dumicolana. The sequence continues at coordinate 7,737,722 of OY829508.1, read as the reverse complement.
GACTAAACAAATGACTCGCTTATTAAAAACTCTCTATTACAAAATCTTAGCCCACGCACCATAGATGACATCAAAGGACTCCAAATCCACATCCGCACCGTTCCGGGATGCAAGCTGTGGGAGTAAAACTTTCACGCGTATAAAACGGATGCGCGAGCGGCGCCCGCGACCAGTGCGCACACGTTGCGAGACGCGACGCGACGCGACCCGTGAAAACGAAAGTGACAGACTGTGACAGACTTGGCTGTGACATTGGATCAGTGATTGTGACAACTGGAGCAGTGATCGGTAGCCTGTGTTATCCTGAAACTGTTTCCCGCACGGATCTGCCTGCACGCACAAGGTAGATTTGGATTTCATGGCTCAGCCTGAGTGAAGTTGGAGTGTTTACACGCGGCTTTGGTGATTAATAGGTATTAATCGGATTAAAGCACAGGTATCTCAAAATAAATAAGTAAGTCTAAAAAAACAAAGTGTTTAATGAAACTTAAAGACAGCCAAGATAACGTTGCGTTTAAGTCGATCACCTAGCAGCAATACTTACTTACCTAATAACTTTTTTAAGGATTTGAAAGAGTCTGAATTAACAATGTTTATTTTTTAGATGAAATAATTTATGAGTAAGGACAGCAACGCTTGTTGGAAAGTAATTATTATTTACCTAACATGATACGTGCACTTTTTCTTATTTAAACGAAATTACTGGTAACTTTATCACGTAGTACTCTACTGCTGTCATAAGGCATACCTACTTAGTTTATTGCCAACACAAAGGCACGATTAACACGACTTTAACCGTCTCTATCTGATAATTATAAAATAACAACCAAGTAAGTAAACTCCATTACATTTTATTATCCGTAACAAATATCTATATCAGCGTAATTAAATGTCAAATCTCCAGCTATGTTGCTCGCTGTAGAAAGTTGCATAATTTCACTTTCACTTGCAACGGCCAAAAATATCTTTCGCGCGGATATCGCAAATGTTTGAAACGCATTTGCATTTTGCTCACCGTTTGTTTAACTACGCAGCTGTCCGCTTTTTTCCCAACTTGTAGTGGAAAATGATTCTTGTGTTGTAGTTGGTAAGGAGTGTCGGTGGGTTTGCATGTGAGCGTCATGTGTGGAACAGCCGGCGTGGAAAGTGGGTCAGGCGTCATACTACTCGCAGTTTATGGGTTTACCTGCTGGACGACTCTTTCAGCTTAGATATTTATGTGAAAATTAATATTGTTAGCAGTACAGTACAGACCGATCGGTGCAAGTGCGTAATACATAGGTATACATTTTTCGCACATGAACGAACTACATAAATTTAAATTGTCTTTCTCCAAGGGGTGAATTGCCGCTTCACTGTAGTACGATTCTGTATTTGAGCATCTGTAACTTGTATAATGTTATGTTTTTAACAGATTAGTTAACTTGATTACCTAATTATGTCTTACACATTTATGACTTTTGACGATGCATGAGCAAGATCGTAATAAAGAAAATTTTAGACAAAGGTTAGATCGTGAATTTTTTCTGTAAGCTTCAAAAAGCATTAACAGCATCAAGTTAAACTTTTAGAACAATGTTCAGTTTAAAACGGTATCATTTGTATCAATCGTTCAAATATATTTCGTATTTACAACCTCCAAGCATCGACCTGCCGAAACGAAATTCAAGTGTGTTTTCAAACTGAAAACGTTCGTTGCTTGCCTAGCTATGAGATTGAAAAAGTTACCAAATACCTGTTATTTTATTGTATAGGTATATAAGATAAATATCCTAGTGTTCCACGCTGCCAAAATAGTTGGCACTTTCAATCATAATTCATAGATAGCAATAAAATAAAGTTTAGGAGCAGGGTATTAATTATTGAAATTAAAGTGTTGTATGAAAAGGAATTTGCTCCACAAAAAAACCATCGTTACATGTATAAATAGTATCGGCACTATAATGTAGCGCACGCACTGTAGCACAATGAAATTGCCCAGGGCAGGTGAAAAAGGGCTCTACAATACAAGACACCACGGACACTCACTTGTTATTAAACACAAAAATTAGCTCATTAATAGTACTTTATCCATTACTTGAATATTATTAACATGAAACTACCGAGAGATTCAATCATAGTTAAATGAAACGGATCACTCACGTATATAAGTCGAGTTTAGCGAAACATGTATACGTGACCCAACTTATATACGCGAGGGACAGACAGACAGAGACAGACTGACATGACGAAACTATAAGGGTTCCGTTTTTGCTATTTTGGTTACGGAGCCCTAAGGCTACGGTGCCAGTCATAGCTATCCTGCTTCGGTTACGATAATGCTAAATCCGCCACTGGTAGCGTCGTACCATTTTAGCAAAATGCTTATCTCGGCCGGATGTGGTAAGTGCAGTACGCCCATTGCTGAAGTGGCGGTGTTGCAACCGTCCACACGGGCTTCCCGTTCCATTGTCTGAATGCATTCGGGTTTTGTAAGCGAATGCGTCACGCACCGTGATCTGCCATCTTGTGGGATTGTTTATGTCTTGTGCAACTGCAACGCAATGCAGCTTGCAATAGATGAGATTTAGTTTATCATTGTCTAAATTTGAGACAGCTTTTGGTTACTTAGAAGTACTTAGCTTTTTCAAATTCTGTTAAACAGATAAAAATGAGTACCAATTATTGGGAAGAAAAGTTTCCGGTTAATTTTGCGCTATTTTAAAGTATTTTGTATCATAAGGCATTTCACAAATTAAAATTCGTTTATGGTCTTAAGGTTAGCGTTTGAACACGTCCGACCCAAAAGACCACTAATTTGCAAAAAGGATCACTAATAGAGCGTCAGTCAGGTTAGTTCCGTCGAACGACAGCGCTCGCTATGAGGTATGGCTGTCATGGAAAAATGCCGTGTCGTAGTGGGACACATTTTATGTGAATTTTGTACTAGATCCAAAAAAGTCCATGGTGTTAGAAGATCAATGTCAAAAGCATAATGCATTAATATGTATCCAGTTAACAACCTAATATCGATACAAAATATCGATGCAGGAAAATAAAGCCTCAAGGAAACTAAGCTCCTATAAGTTTATATCACTCGGTGCCCTCCGTGTCCTATAAAAGCCCTATCTGAATATACGTTGTAGGATTGAATTCACTTCATATGTTTAACTTGTCCCATGATGGATAAAGCCTTCGATGAATCCGCGAAGATCAATGTTATGATAATGTTGAAACGGTAATTTGAGAAAATCTCACCGAGCGAGAAAGTTAACGTGACTTCAAAAATAAACTTAATTAAGGATTTACGAAGACGTATCGTGCTGAAGTACGTCTTAAAAAAATCTCAAGTATACATATAATAAGACGTAGGTAATTGACATAACCAAAGTGTGTTTTACAATGAACCTATGTAAGTATCTATGCGTTTTATGGGAGCACGATTAAAATAGATGTATATCATTAAATTTGAAAAATCCCTAACCACAGAGTTTACTATTCGCAACGTTCTTTAATAGACTTTAGCGATAACTGCTATTGCTCGCAGCGAAGGGGTATTTAATTTATTTGCAAATTCCTACGAAGACATTTATTGATATTACTAAATCACGCGAGAAAGTAAACAACGCCATCGAGGCCGGCTCTGTTTTTATTTAGATAGCGGGCACTCGAAGCTTGTCCGAAAAAATATTTTTATAGGTTCACTTTTACTGGCCCTCGTTCATTAGCTTGAATAACGTAATATATATATTACTTATTGTTGTCACTTTCTATCTTCGAGTGATGCTGCTTGAAGTGACATTCCTTGAAATTGATTAAATTACAGTACAACAAGGTAGGCAACGGTGTATAGGCAAGGTAGTATGGTCTTATTATTTGCGTAGGTACTCTTGTAATGTTAATTTATCTGAGTAAAAATTCTTTGACATAAAATAGAATCCCACCAAAAACATTTTCATGTAAAATGTTGCCAAGACGAGACCATATGACTCGCACTGTCAAAAAGTTATCAGATTTCATGTAAAGCCAGAATCCTAATTCTGCACGCCCTAACTTTACAAGCCCTAACTTCACAAACTCTACTACTTGTCAAAATATACTTATAGCTTGGCCGTTTCGCTGTCGTCAGATGGGCGTAAGATGAAAAATTTATTGATTATTCATTACTTTCCTGTTATACAATAGTTCTTGTAGTAACGCCAAGCCAAGCCATATACTTTGACTAAGGTGTAGACTTTCTGAAGTTAGGTTCGTAGAGTAGAGTTGTAGAGTTAGAAACTTGGCTCTACATGAAATCTGATAACTTGTTGACAGTGCGAGTCATATGGTCTCGTCTTGGCAACATTTTACATTAAAATGTTTTTGGTGGGATTTGACTTCTTTTTGAAAGTTGCTTGTTGATTTTTTTAAATTTCCAAGTTTTAAAATTTTTCTGTTCTTTGTGTACTAATACTAGCCTACATACCGAATTTCAGCTCTCTAAGACTTCAGAAAGTACTCTAGATTTTTGATGATCATCAGTGAATCAGTGACGAATCGGGTTTTTTTAGATATCAATAAAATCTAAAGTATTAGAGGTATGCAATTGAAACTTTATACGTTTAATAAGTCTACTATTTACTGACATCATTCACTACCAGATATCTTTTATAATATATGTATAGTTCTGACGTCTATAATATCTAAGTACCTAGGTAGATGTCTGTCCGGGCACATGAATGCAAAAAAATAGGATTTCGAGGTACGTAGGATTGACTTTTGTACAGTTTATATAAGTATCCCAAAACGATTGAAAATGTAATAAATTAACTAGACCTATGTACAACATAAATAGGTACACCAGCGGTCAATTGCCTTACAGGCCGCCTGATCTGATAACAGGAAGATCGATGTTTACATCCTATTATTAAATACAGGTGAAAATGGTAAAATTTCTAGACATTGTACTAAAATACTCAACGATAACTTGAACAGCATCATACCTACCTGCGTAAAGCAGATATAATGTTTACGAGATATATATTTTCGAATGTAACGGAAACTCACGGAGAAAGCGTTAATGAGTATGTCCAGTTTAATTTCCGCTAAGACGAGTTAAATCTTAAAATCTGATGCCGCATATTAGATTCGGCGGATCATATCGTTATTGTGGTTGTAAAAAGTTGGAGGCGTAACCATTATTATGACAGACAAGAGTTTTTATGGGCGGAAGGGCTTAAGTTATTGCTTAATTACGGCGTACTGACAGCACAGTATAATTAGAGCCTAAAATACGTCTGATTAAAATTGAGTTGAACCTCGAATGCTTTCTGACATTGAACGGAAACAATCAAATATTTTATGGCAAAAATTCTACCCATTGGGTTTGCTCTGTTCTAAATCAAATCTTAGGTAAGCAAGTATTTTATGGTATAAAAAAACAGGATAAAACCACAAGAAACAAAGAATCTAATTCGAGTACAAAGTATTTGTTCATATGTTTATTTTTATTTTAACCCTTGTATTGTACAGGACAATGTTGGACCAACTTAAACCAATTAACCTACTTTTAAACTAGCTACTAACTAAAGCTTACATGTGCTAGATAATTGATTGAATCAGGCGTAGGTATGGAGGTCCATATTCTGGAAGTAATAAATTGTTTTTAGTTTATAGGTGCTATAACAACAATTTAACATTATCACATCTAAGTAGGTATACCAACTTTGATATCTTACAAAAATGTGTGCCGACGGGCTTCGTCTGCATCCGCTAGTTTTGCAGTCAGGGCTTTTTCCCTGTCCATGTCGATATAATCCATCGATTGACTTGTATTGTCGGTATACTATGATTTAATGCATATTCGGATCAAACCACCCTGCAAAGTGTAATTTACCTAAAGCGGCGTATGCGCAGGTTGCGCGCCAGCATGCTAGTGACTCGCCTCGCGAGTGGAAAGCGAGTCAGTGTGTCAGCGGGCGCGCCGGCGCTCCTTCATATCAATAACACCTGATTAACGAACAACCTTCGCAAATGATCCTATTGTTGTCAAAGATGAGTACGATATTCTGAAATGGTAATTGAGAGAAGACTGAGGTGGACGACATTATATTTTATGAAGCACGCAAGTAGCGCTGCTTAAGAGCAGCTGAAGTACTAGTATTACGTAAGTCAAGTATAGCCTGACATGTCTCGCATTAATCTGTAATCCTTCGTAAAAACTACCTATTTCATTTATTCTTTATACGAGTGTACAATATAAGAACTTTTTTACCAAGCTTTACGCTGTAATAAGATTTCTGTAAAAAAAAACTAGCTTTTTTGCTGACTGTACTTTTTGTCATCTGTAGAAACTTGTATTGTCATCCAACTTACTGTTTTAGTTTAGTTTAATTTTAGTTTTTATTTATGTTTGTAGATGTAGTTTAATTTAATATTTGATTATTTGTAATTATGGATGTACCTATCCAACTTACATATCCATACTAAATTTCAAGCCGATGCCATTAACCGTTAAAGAGATTTCCCTCCTGCGGAGACGGTCCTGGCCGTTCCACCAGAATTTCACTACCTAATAGATTATTGTATTGTCATTGTCACCGGTCTTACATAAGTATGCAAAATTTCATCTCACTTTGTTGAGGATAACTGCTATAAAATTCAGTTGCAAGATTTTACGCGAACGTAAGTAGGTACATGTACAAACATAACATATATAAATACAAACTTTGCAAGGTAAATAAAAGCTTTTAAAAATATATGTAGATATGTATTACAATATCAAGATGCATATAGCCCTACCTAACATGGTAAAGGAAGATACAGTTTCATATCATAATAATATAAACTCGTATAACATAAATCAAGAAACAGGAGTTGGATTATCTCATTTATCTCCTACAGAGTGGTATAGGAAGCAGGTTAGTTAGTGCTCGGGTTCCGTCGCCACTGTCGCCATAAACAGCGGTTAATTGCGACCACGCATACATTGAGCGCAAAAATATCGCCCAAGTGAACCGCCGATGTATTTACGATCATTGGGTGAAAACAAGTTAATTTTATCTCGGCCCTGCGCCTGCGAGGAAAATGACATGGTTCTCTTAATAACATCAGCAGATAAAGTTGATCATGATCAACCAGATTGAAGCTCGACATTCTGCGGTGCATACCTAATAATTTTCTCTTGCAGTCGATGTTATTTATACACGCATTATCAACCAATCGACCACGTAAGTGAAATCTTATACCGATGTCGGATTTCAAAAGTTAAGTAATTTCGACGAAAGTGTTGCGAGTATCTGCAAGTTCAGAGGTACTTAATTGCCTGTCACAGTTTTTATCGTTTCCGCTTTGTAAAAAGTAGAGCCTTTTATATCCGATGCTTGATCTCGCCAAAACGAAGAATAAAGTTTATCTTAATTACTGCGTTGACAATAAGGTGCGAAATTAGTGTTGTTGGAACTATCTGCGATTGCATCGCCCCGGTATTGTCTCGACGCTCGGAAGTGGAGCTTTCTTTTCTTTCGCTTGGGAAATAAGTCAAGTAATATCTGTTGTAAGTAAACACGGTCAAGTGTTAATTCCGCGCTATTCACCAGGTGCCTTGCGAAATAACTTCATTCCTCGGTTACTTAGTCGCTACACATAAAGAGAGAGCGATGATCCTAGAATGTTATATCTCAAATTACACTGACTATCTGATTTTATTTTCTGAAAGACGGTTAATTTGTAAAATATTTCACGTTATCAAGCACAGTGCCTCCTGCTAGCGCAGGTAGATCAACTTAAAGAAAATAACCAAATAGTATAATAATATTTTTTTATAAATTTCACACATAGTCCATAGTACCTAGTCCATATGAGTCCATATAGTGTTAGTAAACAATAAAACCATATAATGTATGTGTTAGTACATACTAGAAAATAAAAATTTACAGTAAAACTGTCAGGTTCCGAAAAATTACGACCGATTGGCAACTATGAAACATGCACAAGCAGGGACGTCCGCCGGGCCATCATGGGGCCGTCCCAGCGGTTCGCATACACGCTCAGGATGCGGTGTATTATTTACATTCTACATTTTGCGAGAGTACTTGTATTCTAAAAATACGAAGGTGACATAACAATTTATTTGTCGCCTCATGAAGCATACAAGGAATGCGGTTATGCGGCCGATGGTCAACTTTCCACAGATGATTGTTTTGATCAGCTCGACATGCCCTGCGGCACCGATATCATACCTATTTAACTTTAATCGATTTGTTATAGTAAATCAAACAGCTATGCATCGCGTCGACGAAATGTGAGATCAAATTACTGTAATGACTATCCATTAATTTCAATTTACGCGTCTGTATAATTTGTATCGGAACTTATGATTATAATCAAGTATAATATCCCAAGGCCCTTAAACCGTCGTGATGTGACACTCATTTGTTTCGGAAACCCCTCGGTGCCGCCATAACAAGAGAAAGTGTCCCTGTATATCACTCTAACTAACTACGTTATTTGTGACTGATATAGAGATTGTCTCGTGTGTGGTAAACAAGGCGCGCCCGCATGCTGCGCCCGCGCGCTGTCTCCGACTGTAACGATCCGATAGCGCCCTCATGAGCTTCCAATCACGCCGCCGGGAAAATTAACCGATTTCACTTTTGTTGCACTCGTCTTGTCTATCAACGACACTTGAAAGTTACATACAAAACAAGTTGAGAAACGACACCGATTGAGAACTTATTCCCAAGTAGGTCTGACCAGTCATATATCAAGCTCGACATACGCCATCACTCACGACTGTACCCACGTTCCAAGTATCTTCGAAGTGTTTTGTGGAAACTGCGCCTTAATGTAGGTATTAAAGGAATTAAAAGTTTAGTCTTAATTGTCTTACGTGGGCATTGCAATTTTACCAAGGAGCCGTGCCCGGATTTATTTACCTCCGTTGCTCTGTATGGTCCCCTGTGCATTTACAACACAGTTATTATGCAAACGTCTCCAAAATACCGGAACTTCACAATAGCAGCTCAAGCATTGTCTTTAAAATTACTCAAAAAGAAACAGAAAGTACTAATTAGACTAAAACGTATTGTGGACATTCGCGCGTGTGTGTGAATTTTATGAATATTTTAGTTGAAGATTGGAGAAAGTATCTCAAATTATTGTGAGCCAATTATGATGCGAAGTTTTGTGTCACGGTGTATGAGTTTGCTCCGCAGCAGAACGACAGCGTAGTAATTATGCTGGTCTGCAAGCGAGACTGCATAGCGCGGCTGCGCGATGAACGAGATGAGAATAAATTGTAATACATTTAACGAAAGAAGAAAAGAAACGCACAAAACAATTCTCCAAGCAAGAACGTGTACCTTTTTTACCACTTGTTTCAGCATTACGTAAGTATACTGTTATTTCATGTGTGTTAAAATTAATAGAAACACTTTACTTCTATCAAGCGCGACTGTCCCTCAGTTATCATACTTTACGTCCACGAGACCAGTTTTAAGAGAGGTGACAGCGCTCAGCAATTTATAAAGAGGTGTCAAGTAGTTAAGATATCAGAAATCGCTTATATCTGGTTTAAATACTTACCGAAGTAAAGTTATTTGACTTATCAGTTTAAATCGCTCTCAATGTGCTCTGATCGTGCTTGTTTAACCAGTTAGCGCGGCTACGTAGGGCTTGCTTAGCCGAACTAGTGCATTATTTATGGCTACGATTTCTCGCAGATCGTCTCTAGATTTCACCACTTTCATCTCGCATTACGAGTCTACATGAACCACGTCCATGTATCGAGCGACTCGCATTCTTACATTCATTTAATCTGCACTTAATTGCAGGTTTCTGGTATCATTCTATTAGCATTCGAAGCTAGTTAAGTCTGCCCTAGAATTCGACATCGCTCGGTTATAGCCTCTGTATTTATACTGATCTGATATATTTTTGATAGGAAAGATAAACATGCCATCAGCCTAGCAATCAATATTTACCTGATTTATGTGGTTACGACATATGCTACGTACCTATAAGTGAAAGTCATTTAGATATCAGGTAGAATATTATACTAAAAAACAACAATATTAAGGTTAAAAATAAAACATAAGGTTTCACGAATACAAAATAATCATAGGTAGGTACCTACCGAGAGAGGAAACAATTAGATAGTCTGAGAAAAAATAATGAGCAACGTTGTTTTGGCCAAACAAATGCTAAAACTAGATGTCAAGATTACGCTACGTGCTGTAAAATTTTCATTATCTCGGAAACTTTCACTTCTAGTTTCCGCAATTAAACGGAGCGCCGGTGCAGGGAGCCTTATCAGGAAAACACATTGTCTGCTAGCCTCATTGTTCCAAGGACGATTTCACTACTCACAATGCGACACCTTTGTCGCGTTACTACGGTTACTTCATAAAACTTATCTGTTATGACACATCGCTGAATAACTTACGAAACAATAGCGGTTGTCACTTGCGGCAACGGATTAAGTTTTATAATCTCTCTGACAAATCCAGATTACATTATTAGTTTGGACTTTTTACCCGGATGCGTGTGCTTAAATCTAGTTTTAAAAGTTTTAAAACTAGTTTTTTTAGGAGCCTGACTTAGATAATACCACAGAGTTACCTAAGGAGAAGAAGGAGCGGGAGAAACCATAGTTCATATAATCATAGAGTTATTGATAGCTTAAAAACCGGCTTACCTACATTAAAAAGAAGTATTACCGTTGAGATGCAGTTAACCTACCTAAATTAATAATTTACGATCTGCAAAGGGAATCAAATGAAATGAATGGGTAAAATTTTGGGTTCTAGCCAGTAACAGTGGGCACAAAGCCAATAAGCCGTTTTGTTTTCAATATTTAACAACGTGTGGACAATGCCTCATACGAAATGAGGACGAAGCTGTTTTGTTTTATTCATGGTCGGTTAGAAAAGAGGGAGAGTAGGTTGAGCCTAGGGTTGTAAGTTTATGAAAAATATTTAAATCGAGGACCTTAAAATATCGATATTTCAACTATTAATTTATTTATTGCATAATTTTACAACCAATGTATAAAATTCTCCCCTATTGAAGCGCAGCAATATAACCACAAAAACATAATTAAAAGCTAACAGCAAATTACAATTGAGATCATAATTATGAATTTATTACCAACGTATGTAACACATACAATGACATGTACCTACAGAAAAAATTGTTCAGCAGCTGGTCAGAACCAGCAACCTCGGTACATTAATTAAGCTTTGCTAATACTTAACAAAATTTTCTGTGCATAGAAATGTAAACAAAAGAATCATCATTCATTGATATCGATAATTTAAAACTTTTTTAGAAACGCGGTCAACTATAGACATCTATTTTCTATCTAGAACGAAACGACAAACAAAGTATACCATAGCCAAGATTTATCATTTATCATATAAAAAAAATTGCCAAACCACATTTTGTTTAATAAGTACTTTACATCGAAACGTACTTTAAAAAACTATTTTTTGACTTATTTATTTGGATTTCTTTATGTAAATAGGTAGTCAGTAATTACATTATTACTTTAATAATGTTTGATTGTCTTATTAGTAAGGTTTTATTCTAATAGCAACGTTTCTGTTACAGGTTTTCGAGCTCACACAATCAAAAATATATGCCGCGAAGATAATCAAACTTGTAAGTTGTTATTCTGATTAATTACTAACTCACGTAGAATTGTAGAAATATGTTTGGGTAACTGAATGCTCATAAATAATCAATGCACTTAGAAAGTGAACCGGTCGCATCAATAGCAAATTAGTGAAAACTCTCCATTGCAAAGCGACATAAGTTAATATTTTAATAAATTACGCAACACATTCTAATTCTAACGTGTAACGTTGTGTAAGTCTTCGAGAAACGGAAGCCGACCATTAGTTTGATATACCTGGTTTGTTCGGTTAATTATTTCTCACCGAAATGTGTATCGGCTTTCTCCGAGTATCTGCGAGTGCGGTTACGCAACGCGCAGTGAAAGTACTAAGGACCATGACCTTACTGCAGCCTCCGCTTTGTTTGTACGCGCACGTATCAAGCTTAGCTAAATACTGAAACCCGTTCTCGTGGGTGCGGAACGTTTTAATACCCCGTAACCGCCACTTAATGGTAGAAAGAAACAATTAGTCGTTTTCATGACAATTTTGTTTGCGGGGGGGGGGGGGGGGGGGATTTAATTTATTCATGGCGTGGGGCTCTTAAAAACAACATAACTATGCATTCAGTATATGATGAGATGTAGTTAATATTTATTTCTAATGCAAATCTAATGTCAAAGATAATAAATAGAAAATTTTTGCAGTCATTTAAGTAGGCAAGTATACTATTGTAAGTGTACTTAATTTGATTCTAATCTAATTATTATTTTTGTCTTCTTGCTTAGGTATAACTCCACTTAGACTTTTTCTTTATACTTCAAATTCTGCTGTAAGTATGTTCTTATGCGAGGTACTTTTTCAAATCAAATGTCTAAGTACAATAAAACCCGTACATCGAACCCCAACGTGATTACATCGACGCATCCCGTCACCGAATTTGATGGATAGCTGACCAATTTTAAAGCGTGTAGGCATCCATGAGGTTTACTCAATCGGAAATTTGGGAGAATTAGGAGAGAAAGCAGCGGCCCTGAGCGTTTGATGTCATGATGAGTCAGAAAAATCGGTGTCATCGTCCTTAAATCGGCATCCGCATTGTTGCAACACGTGGCAGGTGCAGGGTTATCAATCATTGTCATAAAGTACCTACCATGCCTTATTAGAACAAGTGGAAGTCAAGGGTTATGTTTTGTAATCACGTACCTCTATGAAACCTCACAGTCTATTTCGCAATGATTTGCTTGGCTGGCATATAAATAAATAAATATGGTGGGACAATTGACACCAATTGACCTTGTCCCAAATTAAGCAGAGCTTGTGTTATGGGTCACTAAACAACATGGCATATGGTAGGTACGAGGGCTGTTTGATAAGTACCCGTGTTTTGAAAAAAAACATGTATTTTTTGAACACGTATATTTATTTTTCTACGTAGTCACCTTTTAGCTCTATAAACTCGTTCCAGCGGTATTCTAGCTTTAATAAGCCACCCAAAAAATAAGATTTCGGAAAGTCGTCGAAATAGGCCTCTGTGGCGGCAATGACCTCTTCATTTGACGCAAATCTCTTTCCGCTGAGCCATTTTTTTAGGTTTGGGAATTAAAAAAAGCCGTAGTCTGGAGAATATAGTGAATAAGGTGTAATTCATGGTGTAATTTTTCTAAATTTGCCCCTGCGATTGTGGACGAGTGAGCTGGTGCGTTGTCGTGGTGGAAAAGAACTTTTTTCTTTGTTAATTGGGGTCGTTCATTTCTTTAAACAGAATAAAATTCGCTCAAGAAATTTTCGTAGTATTGCCCTGTTACCGTTTTTCTTTTTGTAAGTAATCATTATGTATGATTCCTTGTGAGTCCCAAAAAACGGTCGCCATGACCTTTCCGGCCGATGGGACGGTCTTTGCTTTCTTTGGAGCCGATTCGCATTTTAAGATCCTCTGCTCTGACTGTTTATTATTTTCTGGGGTATGGTTATGAATCAACGTTTCGTTCAGTCACAAAACGAAGCAGAAATTCATCAGAATTGCTTCCATACTTTGCTAAACGTTGCTTCGAAGTGGTCACTCGGATAAGCTTTTGTTCCTCTGTGAGCAAACGCGGCACCCATCCCGCAGATACCTTTTTCATCCCTAATTTGTTTTGTAAAACATATTGTACCCACTCGATTGAAACATTAATAGTGTCAACAATTTCTCTAAGCTTTATTCGGCGCTCGGTTAATACGATATTTTAAATTTTCTTGACCATCTGTTCCGTAGTCACCTCAATAGGGCGGCCTGAACAGTCTTCGTTAAAGACGGATGTTCTGCCCCGTTTGAATTCGTTATACCAATATCTGATAGTTGACATAGAAGGTGTATTATCCTTGTAAACACCTTGTATCTATACTTTTATCTCTTCACATGGTTTTCCTTCCAAAAACAGAAAAGGAAATACAAACGAAACTGATCTTTCTCCATATTTGCAAATTGAAATCGAATTCTGACCTTCAACAGTCGTTAAACGAAAAAAAACAAAAGAATGCTGTGATATATTTTTACCTTTTCTGACCCATAAAGGATGCATTAAAACCTTCGTATACATATTTTCAGCCAGTGATAAGAATAACATTTGAAAACGGGTACTTATCAAACAGCCCTCGTATGTCAAAGTGACATTTGCAGTAAAATGTTCAGTTTCTTGGACTCTACACATAATTATAGATACATAGGTACCTTACTTGTTCAATAATATTTTGGTTGGCTTTATAAGATGCATGCCCATTTTGTTCGTTTTTGTCGTTTTTCCTCCCATCATTTGTATATTGCAGTAATCGTAAAAGACAAAACGTTTCATTTAAGTACTGTCAATCTAACTGCCAAATACGAGGACGCCAATTAAATTTCGTAATAGACTGAAACTGAAACTCCTATTACAATTTTCTGTATAAATTATGGATTGTATGACGACGTAAGTAAGTAATAGTTGGTATAGATCATCAACATCATCAGTGGTGTAAGCAGAAAAAGCAGTCACTTTTTACAGAATCGGAAGTTCTTCTGGCTATCATTGCTGTGCCCCTAGCCCTTTAGAAAAATCATAACCGGGTTTACTGCAACATTTTGAAGTTGGCAACCCTGGGAAGCGCGGGCGCATCAATTATCTCACGATGTTGCGCAACGCGGGAGCGACGCCCTCGTCCTTGAGACAGTAAGACTTTCTCTTCCGCCGCAGGCGCAGCCGCCTATGAAACCTTTTGGAGGGTCACGGGGCGGGAACAATGGTCTATGGCCTATGCTTTTAGTGGCCTCGGGACTGCTTTCATTGGTCTCGGGACTTTTTGGTACATTTATTTGCTTATCGATCTATTAGATCAGAGGCCCTCAATTATAGTTTTTTTTTTAAATACATAATTCTTATTTCATAATAACAATAATAATCGCTTTCAGCTTACGTGCTAACTCAACTGTGTACCTGTTGGTTATCAATCACGCTTTTTTGAAGCAACCTACCTTTTTTCATTATTTGTTTATTATTTCGTATTTAAAATTTAGCTCTAGACATTCCAAAGCAAAAGTTCCTTTCTGTCATAAAAGCGTTTTAGGGCGTTTTCAGTGAGTCATTAATTAGTTAACTATGGTTACCAGTCGTCACAAAACTGACGGTCATTCTCAGACACGTACATTTCGTCACAAAACTGACCATTAAGACGTGATTTAAACATAACTTAAGTGTCAACTGTAGCTGTCATCAGCACAAGTTAAATGAAAATGCCCTTTAACTTTTAAGCTATGAAAAAAAATCGTTAAGCTCATGGCAAATCTTAACACTACACATCTTACTTCTAATGAAGTTAGTATATAAACGCTAGCGAATTCGCGAAAACCCGTATAAGTAACGGATTCACACGTCCACATTATCCATGCACGAGCCGCGCCCGGCGCCGGCGCACTGGGTCAGCGGCGCAACGCATGCGCTGAGGACAAATTCAATATTTATGTGCTCGTTCGGGTGATTGATGGCTTTTTAACTTAAGCTTTTTATCTATTTGTTTACCACCGACCCAAAAAGAAGGGTGTTATAATGTACATATGTAAACTATCGCGATTTTCACACATTATCATGATACTCGGGACTTAATGGCGTAAAAAATATATTTAAATTTAAATACCTACTGTAACGGTCCAAGGCTTCATTTAAGCATATTTGGCCCTGGACACGAATATATTTCATACTTGGTACAAGTAATTAATTAAATAAACAAAATAGTTAAGAATACGGATTTGTATGGAGTAAAATTACTAGTAACACCATCTAGCGGAAGTATCCGGCAACAGGTTGTTAATTAAGTTTCGGTTTATCGAGCTAGCTTAAGTGGGGCTCTTACGCGGTTCAAGTTTATGATAATAGATGGCGCTAAATTAAGTCTGAGTTATTTATCATCAGTACAAAAGAAATACTTAAAATGCAAGGAAAACAATTATTGGATAATAATCTCTGCATTATAATCTTCTATACTAGCAAATTTCATACGACTTGATTCAGTATTTTAGGCCTACGCGGCATGGGAATAACATTATGAATAATACAAAGAGATTATGGAAAATGCAAGGAAAACGGGAGTTAATTATTAAAGACTAGTGTCTTACGCTCATTTTAACATATGTTTCGTCAAGTTCTGTTCAGTAGTTTAAGAGCAAAGAGCATCAAAACATGAAATGGAATACAGGCATGGCGATGTACTTAGCATGGCGTCATTTTATAGAAAGAAAATCTGTAATAAGGTCTAATTAATTAATAGGGAAAAGTCATGTAATATCATTTATCATAATATACTCTAATATAACTCCGAAATTATCATAAAGATCATCTACAATTATAAATCAGTTAAAAGTCGCTAAATAATACAAGTTTTGGAGCGGACGAAGTAAAGGTTAAAAATAGCTAAATTACTAAAAATGCAAGCAATATATGAATGGAAACTTATGTCTTGGTCTATTAGCTATCTTTAAATTAAGATCTTAAGTAAAATAGGATAATTGGGAAGACGTAGGAACATACTTAGTATAAATAGCTGACATTAGAACCTTGTCGTATAAGTCGTATCATCATAAAGTAAGGAAACTGTATGCGAGGACTTGACGTTTTAATGTGACAAGGAACAATTAGTTGAACGGGAACGAATTGGGAGAAATGTTGCCAATATATCGATTGCAGGCAAATTGGCACATTTTGCCCGACTGCGAAACGCGAAGAGGGGTGATGTGTTTATCAGATCATGTATGTATGTGTGTACGTATGATTGTTCCTTTGTGGCACATTAAGTTATTATAATAGATAGTGGAGTAAAATAGCTATTACATAAAAAGGGATTTCACATAAAAGCATCAAATTTATCAGTAGAAGAAAAGCAACACTAAGAATGATTTCTGTACTAGGAGAACTAAGATTATTAGAGCGATTTAATTTATAGGCTATGTACATAAAAGGTGGAAAAATATAATAATAGTATGAATTAGGATTAGAGTATTTTTCTAATTGGAAGGAAATCTAAAGTATAGTGAAGGAAATTTATATTTAGAATGGTTATGTATGCTTGGAATATATTGGAATTTTAAAGTTCACGAAGAATTCAAGGTCAGGGAAATAATAGTATGTCGGCAAAAATTAGGGATGGTATCACTTCTGTGTCGATTGGGACGGTGATTTCGCCGAAGTCGCAGGACGCTTACGAAAGCTATAAAAAGGATGAGCGCATTGAGGGGGGAAGGAGAATATCATCGATTTTCATAGGGTTAACGTTACTTGTTGGTCGAGGGAGAATATCATCGATTTTGATAGCGTTAACGTTACTTGTTGGTCCGGGGAATTAAGTTTTATTTCGGGGAGATTTTCATTTAAATTCTTTTAATTATTGTAGTCATTCTTATAGCATTTTAATTGGGGGTTTTATTCATAATATTTTTAAGTAAAATCAGGTCACAGCGGTTGTAAGTTACATCGAGTCTGCTGAGTGTTAACTAGAGTTTGGTCATTGGTTTTTAATTTATTAATGAAATATTTAATGCTAGCTTTCATTCGGAAGGTTTTCGTGAAGGACTATTTGCAGCCCTGTGGCGGTAAATGTTCTTTGCTTCTGTGAGACTTTGGTCGCCGTTCCATAGCGGTTTGAATTAGAGTCTTACGCATTGTTATTGTATTTTGTTACTAATATTTTTCGTGTCTTTCCCCTTAACGTTATTTCTCGAAACCTACCGGTGTCAACGTCAGGAAATAATAGTTAAATCTTCACCGGATTGTGAGAGCGATCTGGAGGCTGTCTGGTTCACGCTGGGCAGTCTAAATACTCTCTTGCAGTGCTATTGGATTGGCGATATCAGACTTGACGGTTGATCTGGTTGTCGTGTTACGACACAAGAACGGGTACTGCCAAGACTTAGTATTTGCAATCCCCATATTTATATATTTATACAAACACTACGCTAGGTATTCTGCTGATCCGTGGGGTCTTCGTCCTAGAGGAGCTTGCTCCAAGACCTCACAACAATTAGGGACTGGTTAGGGAAGTTAGCACACAATCTCTTTTATAGGAGCATAGTAGAGTTTCATTGCACCCCGAAACTCTTTACACTACACTAAATGTAAATGTGGGAATGTACCCTAGTTTTGTCAATTATACACACAGTTTAGGGGCCTTCTTGGCATAGCTTTAAAGTACAAGTTAGGATGATAGGAAGGTAGGGAACTAGGCAGGGACTTTGTTGTTAGGGAATAGCTAGAATGGCGAAGCCTAGTGACGGACTAGTTAGCCCAATTTCGCGGACACACAATTAATACTTTTAAAAGTGAGATCTTGAACTCATATTGGTTTTCATCACAGAGCTAGGGAAAAGCTTAAAATCATACACACCAATAGTCATAAGTAAAATTGTCTAATTAAATGACTCACTAACTCTATTATATGATCATTAAGAGCTATGTTGATGCACACCTCTATACAGTAAAGTTACTTGCTAAAATATAAGCAGTGTCAAAAGAGTGAAGTTGCAAAGACAAAACTATCTTCCAATCGAATCTATCATTCATATACTAAATGAACATTGTGTTTTGTTCATGGATACGTCCCGAGCAAGTTTGACACCGTATGGGCAAATGAGCTTAACAGTGAACTAACATGGTCTTCATTTATCTTTCAATACAGACATAATTGAAAGAATTCTAAGGCAAAACATTACCTGAAAAGAAAATGTAGTTATGTCTGGGCAAACAAGCTTAAATGACTGATAAATAAATATATATAAAAGCAAACCAAAATAAACATAGATTCTTAGTGTTCATTGGTAGAAGTTGAAACATGAAAAGTACATACACATACAGTATACTTTATGAGCAGTTTTCTAAGTCAAAACTAGGACTTTTAACAATCCACAAATATATAATTGACATTCACACAATGAATGAATATGTGTTAGTTTTGAGGTCAAGGCCTATAGTATTTCTTGACACCAGCATGGGCAAGGAAGCTATACAAAATTAGCATGCTTTCATTTAACTTTCAATGTAAACAATAATTGAAAGGGATTAGGCATAAACATTACCTATCCATAATATGATAAAACAAAATCATAACCCTAATAAACCAAGTTCTGGCTTAGCAAACAAAGCTTAATTGAGTAAAAGACAATGTACTTAGACATGTATGTGAATAACATAAAAGTAGATAATAGTATCTATAAAGCTGTACTTACTGCTAAAACATCAGCTGCAATAAGCCACGGTAGTTCTGTGAAATTATACTAAATAAAAGTATGCCTAAATTAGACCATTCAAAGCAATAGAAATATGTTTGCATGAAAATTCATAGCTGATATAAGCGCTATGTAACTGAAAGTTATAACATTACCTATAATGACGTTATCTATACTTCTAAATAAAATAGGCAAATAATGAATGCCAAACTAGGTATACATCTAAATATATTGTTATACCTAATACTCAGTTTATATATTAATTGAGTGATTGAAATTTACAATCTTGGAAAACTAAATATATATGGTTACTCATGTTGCTATGATATGTACTCTATACTCTATATGAATCTATGAAATATTGATCTTTGGCAGACATAAATATGCTGTAATCAGGTACTATAAATACCTATGGGAAAAGAAAATTAGCCAATACAATGGTTGACACATTTGCGGGGTTCCTCTCTATCTCTAGTAGTAAAAATACTGACATTACTGCTATACTGACTATAGACTCTTGATAAATAAATAATTCAATACTCCCTGGGGGCGGTGGAGAGATGTCCAGTCCGGAGTCGAGTCTCACAGTTATGGTATCAACCAAAGACGATAGTCTTGGGCGGAAGGTTGGGGCCCTAATCTTAGCCGCAAAGCATAATGCTTATTTGAAAAGCATTATTGCTACCCCAGTTACTTTGTTTTACTACAGTTAGTAGAATTACTTTGTAAGACCATTCCTTTTAAGATAACTTAACTTTAGTTAATTTGCTAGCCAGTTTCAATACTTCATGGACATACTTACTATTCTTTATATGGGACAGGTTAATTAATTAGTTTATTCCTAACAAGTATGTATTATTCCTTAACCACTTAGGAATGTTTTCTTAGATAAGTAGGGATCCATTCTTACTTTGACTTAAAGAACTTAGGGTTTACTACAGCGTTCACAATGTAGGTTCCACAATCACTAGACGAATCACAAGGCCAATATTTAGTTGAAATTTCTAGGTAGGCTGATCAGTGTAAGCTAGAGTACTTCAGAATAGTGTCGCGGTTATCAAGCATTTATGTTTTCTTAGTATGATTAGGCTAGGTACTCTTTACAGTAGGTCTACCCATGACCAGGATCAGTTCTTGGTTAAATTTAATAATATAGACTCCAGTTAGGGAGGTAGATTGTTTACAATCTGGTGGTGCTTAGATTAGGATAGGAGTTCAGGTACAATTTGGTGGTGCCGAGACCAGGATGATGTTAGTTACAATATGGAAAGCCGAGACCAGGATCGGACTTTAGTTATAAGTTATGGTTAGCTGTTACAGGATTAGAATCATTTAAAAGTCTAGATTACAGTTAGTACTGCTAGGTTACTAACAGTTTTGCAATGAGTTGTGGTTTCATTAAATATTTACACTACATATCACTCAGATATATGATTAACAGCTGTACCAAATCATTCCAATACATAAGTACAGTATGTTATTATTATCACAGCTAGTTAAACTTACTCAATTATTTCAATTCAGTACTTAGTGAACAAGTCTAGAATAATTTATTGTTATTTATGAGTCTAGACTTCAGTTTTGTTATGTTTAGATAGTGACTATTTGTTTAAAGATAGTCACAATTTGCTGTTCGTGGAATGGAGGTCTGGAGGTAAGAATGGATGTAATGTATATTTAGTAAAGACTATTAGTGGGGAATAGGAAAATAAATATTCACAGCAAAGACATAATATAAGGTTAAGTTGTACCTAGTACATTTTAATAAAAACTACAGCGGTTGTCACTAAATGGATAGGGTAGCACTTGATGGTATAGTTTGTAAACCTCACTTTTATCTACACTGCAATGGCTTTCTTTAATTCCATCTGAAATAAAGAAAGCAGGCTATCGAAGTTGTAGATTCATCAGGTTTGCTTCGAGCAGCTAACTTGCTTGGTAGCATCACATAAACTGCACATTATTTTGCTGTATCATATAAGTTCAGACTTTTGTTGAATACTTTAGGTTCTTGATCAATATTTACTTGTAAAGAAATAAAACTGAGTGGTATAGTTGGTTAGAGTTCATAAGGCCATCCGCCATTTTAGAGAAAGTAACGTCACGTGACTTATTAAATGTCAGTCAGGGACTCGCAAAGTCGGCCGGTTTATTTGACATACCTACTTTAACCGACTTCTTAAATTGGCTATAGTCTAAGGACACAAGTCAAGTAAGAATTAGAATTGCATGGGAATTTGATCAAAATTATAGAAATTAAATTAAGAAAGAAAGCACTAACGCCCTAATGTATGAAGGAGAAATAGATAGATTTAGTTCAAGCATTTTTAAGTTAGTTAAATAAGGAGATTATCAAGTATAATTTAGGGACAGGAAAAACATGAAATTATTTTCTAGTAAGGAAAATCCAATCAAACAGATACCTATATACTACAAGTATGTAAAATATTGTGTGGTTTATCAGATGGGGGGTCGCTAGAATCATACATACGGGAAACTTAGAATCACATACTTACTCATTTCATAATAATATAAGAGATGCTTTTGATTTATCAGATGGGGGGTCGTTGAACTCTAAAAAGTATATTTACAGTTAGGCAGTACAGAAGTAAGTATATGTAAAGTATTGTATGGTTTGTTAGTTAGGGAGTTGATTGGCAAGAATTAAGTATGAAGCTCTGAGTCACACACTTCATGAGTTCACATATGGTTGAGTTTGTAAGACGGGGGGTCGTGAAAAGGAAAATTATTTTAAATAAGTACTAATTGTGCAGAGACAGTAAGAGGTCAAAGTTCAGCAAATCAAGTTAGGAATGTACCTACTTGAGTCAAATACTTACACTTACCTACTGTTTTCCATTTTACACCTGCATCATCAAGCGGGTCAGATCTAAGTTATAGTAGTAGTAGTCGTTGTTCATTGTATCCTATGAATGAGTTGAAGAGAAATGACCAGAGCACATTTGCATTTGAAACACTGAGAAGTGGAGGTAAATTCTAGACTAGGCCATTGATAAGTAGGCAACTTATAAAATTAAACAAACTCATCATAATTGAAATACAGACCAGGAGTGTTAAACATCATGCATTAACACTAGACAGAAGTAACACATACATAAGTAGGTATACTTATCTTTTGATCTTTTCAAGCAAATAGTATTGATAGTAGAATAAGCTCAATAGCAGTGACTCAAACACATGCTGTGCAATTGGAAATACCTAGGTTGAGTTCATCAAATGCAGTTGGTACTAAATGTTATCTGTAAGCCCTATCATTCTGAGAGGAGGCCTGTGTCCAGCGGTGGGACGTGAACAGGCTGATGATGATGATAAAACACAAGTATGAAAAATTGCAAATACAAGCATTGGCAGATTAGTAAATTCAGTAACAGAAAAACAAATTTAATTAAATTATTTTAAGAATGACAAGGCATTTTTTTAAATTTAGTATGAC
Source organism: Clepsis dumicolana (assembly GCA_963691665.1). Lineage (NCBI taxonomy): Eukaryota > Metazoa > Arthropoda > Insecta > Lepidoptera > Tortricidae > Clepsis > Clepsis dumicolana. Next base: position 7,714,969 of record OY829508.1, on the reverse strand, counting down.
AATAGGCTAGGTACTTCAAATGTCTATTTTATATGTGTAAACCAATGCAGATCAAATTGACTTGTTCATAAAGGTTTTAAAAATGAACATTGGATGCTGTTAGTATAGTATAGGAACACTAAGCCGATGACAGGATGGCAGAGTTTTGAGGTTTTACAAGAAGGGGGGTCGAGTCTGTGGCATTCATAGGGAGCATTTAATCCAATCCAGTAAGATTTACATTAGTTTCAATTGATATAAAATAAATTTTAAGTTTTACTATAAGTCAAAATTAGGGTGGATGCGAACGGGATGTTTTATAAAATAAATGACAGTAGGAAAGCTTTTATTAGTATGCAGTAAAATTGAGGCATTAATATTAGTCCCATACTCATTGTTGAGTATGATAAATAGTTACTTTTATTTCATCACAACAAAAGTACAAAATAGGTGATGAGGTGAATGAACTTAACAGTTGACAAGCAGTGAAAAGAAATGCACAGTAGCAGGACATTCCATAGTTGTTAGATGACGAGTAGTCACATCACTTTGATAGTTCTCATGCGTGCAAAACCAAAAATCATTCTCAACATTCCGGGCGCTGACATCTTATATTATGTGACAAGCCAATCTTGCATAATCAAGAATTATATTATGTCACTCTTCACGTAAACTATAATTGTAGGCTTCTATGAATTTTATTTATCTGTAAATAAAAGATATAACTTAGAAAAGTATACACATTTGCAATACTGTAGGTTATGGAGTTAGTTGACGCTACACATAGATAGATATGAATCAGAAATTGGTTAGATCCAACAGATAAATCACTCATTTTGTACAAGTTTCAATAATAGGGGTTAATGAACTACTAGAATGACCTTAGTAATTAACTATTTTAGCAGAGTAAAGGTTAGAATATAAATTATGTTGACATAAGTTAACTACCTAGTATGTATTTGTATGTTTGACACTGATCTGTCTTATAACGACAAGCAAGTAATAAAAGGTATTTGAGCAAAGGTACCAGTGTAATTTACCTAACTTATCAGTAGGATGATTTTGTCAAAAATGGTCATGGTTATTTGGTCTTGATCACTCACTTTATGCAAGTAGCAGTGCATTGTACCCATAGAAAACAAGCATTCATTGTAATAGAGTCTCATAGATAATAATTAATCGGAGATATTCGGTATCTGAAAACAGATTAATACATTAAATTATTAGTATTTTAGAGTTGTACAACCAAATGCAATACGAAACAATAGATCGGAAACTTTACGCAGTTGTTATTACGCAATTAGGAAGAAGAGAATTTGTCACAATTTATAGGAAAAAAACAAATGAAGGAGTGGTTAATTACCTGTTTATTGTCATGTTGTTAAATGAAGTTGGAATCGGTTGGATAACTTGAACGTGTTTTGTCGAGTTCGGTTGTTAGAAATCACTTAGAACTTGGGCTACTTCTAGCGTTTCTTTTTATCAGAATCTTTATTTCATTGATCATTTTAAAAGATCGATATCGGGTTCAAATTAAGTTAACACTGAGTCACAGACAAGACGAGTTTGTAGGTTAGATTTGTTTTTTAATTTTCTTGGTGACTTGACATGAGATGAGGGGTAAAGGGTATAATGACCATACAACCAAAGTCTAAAAAAAAAAGGGGTTTGTTTTTTTTATGTCTCAAAAGGTATGATAATATCACACTAAAATCACTGGAAATGTATACGGAGAAATTACCACAACAATTTATAAATTTAAAAATTATTTTACCGCTTTAAAATTAAATAATGTCGAAGATCGTATAAAATGGGTGATACGAGGGGGATAATGCACAAATGTTTAGAAAAATATGGTAGTATCTTACTAAAAATTACTAGAAACATACTGAGGAGTTACTACGACAATTTATAATTTTCAAAGTTACCTTATGGCTTTAAAGTAGATTAGTGTTGAATATCACCCAAAATGGACGATTTTAAAGGGGATGAATGAACAAAACCAAATAATTAATTCATCATAGCAAGGACTAGTTACGTTTATGAGTAGCATAAGTATTTCAGAAATTAGGTATGTGTGTGAGATAGGAATTTCATAGTCCGCACCATTTCACTTTCGTAATTTGAAATGCGATCGATTGATTGGAGAAAATAAGTGGGATTGGTAGATTTTCATTGTTTATTTAGTTAAACAAATCACAGAAACACTGATTGCAAGAAAGTATTTAGAAAATTAAATTGCAACAGCGTAATATATAGATTTAGAGTAGAATTAGTTCTAATAAATTATGGATTATTTCCAATTCGGTTTCATAGATGGCGTTAGTAGTCCTTAATGTTAACCTAGTCGAATTCAACGTTTTGTTAAATATGGTCTGATAAGTGCAATATTGGTAATTGATACATTTCATAGTAATTTAAGCTTATCTAAGTTATTTATACGAGTGTTAAACATGAACAATTAATAAACTAATCTGGTGGAATTTGTTTAAAGTAGTTTCAGGATAGAATAATATAGATGGCGCTAGTTGTCTTATTTTGTCAAGCAAATTCAGATGTTTCAAGATATTTATAATTTGAGAAATTTTAAGTTAGGAAAATGGAAGTTTGGGAGAATATTTTAGGTTCCATTTAATAACATTTTATAAGATTTAAAGATAATTACCGTTAGAGCATGGCATTTAAAGTTATCAGGTAGATTTAGTTCAAGAGTGTTTAGTAGGTGACACTCAAGAGATTAGGGGAGGCCTACGTCTTTCGGTTGACATGATGATGATGACTCAAACGATTTAGTGTTCTAGACACTAGCGGCCGAGCACAAATGTGTGAGGGTCATTGAACGTTACTTATCGGGAGTAATCAAATTGAAACATTTTACATGAGTTGCATTTAAAATAAAGTAAGAATTCGTAAATTACAACTCTCATAAGTTTATTTTTAAATGAATGAAAAGTTCATCTACTCAGTAGCAGGTGGCGCTAGTAGTGCAATATTTTTGCATCATTTCATTGTTTAACCGTAAATGTAAGAAAACGAGTAGTATGTAGATGTTGTACACATGTCTATAGAACGTATACCTACACACACGTACACGTATGTACACGACTGCAAAAGGAAAAAGGGGATGTATAGTAATCAGGGTCCAGTATGTATGTAAATCATGTGAGTTTGTAAATTACATGTTATGGGACAAGGTTTTCCGTCATGTTTGTTTGTTTATCAGTCTATAAAAAAAAGCTACAAACGGATTTTGTTGCGATTTTGACCACTGTTATAAGTAGATAGTTTTCCGAGGAGGTTTATTCCAGTTAAATTCACAGGTAGCGTAGAGACTCATGCGAGGCCGGAGCGGTTCGCTAATTTATCGTAAATTTTATAGTTGATAGGGAAAAGTGCCCAACAGTGGGACATGGGTAGAGTAGGGAGGGCTGATGATGATGATGATGGGGAAAGTATTAATAAGAATTAATAACATTGCGCTTTAAGTACCGCAGGATGGTTGTGGATAACAAAAGCAATCTCAGAGAAATAAAACGGATTACTCACGTATGTAGGTAGAGTTTGGCTCGACATGTTTGTAAAAAAAAAAGTGACCTCATCGTTAGTGATAGTGGCAGTCGAGTGGGTTTAAATCGGAAAGAAGTTTTCATAATACCGTGTCGCGCGCGCACGAACCTACTCGGCAAGGCGTCGTTTACATGTGCGCTGCGCACACTTACCGTACTGGCAGAAACTGTAAATGGGTTTTCTTGTTTTCTCGGTGAATTCACTAGGTCTACATTGTTCGATATATATATCGATATAGGTCTGATAGATAAGAATTTTTGTATACTTAATTTAGTAATTTAGTTTAAATAGTAGTAAGTATTACTTATTTTAGGCTTAGATCATGTAAAAATAGTTGCAAGTGTAGAAATGAAATAAATTAATTCTTTAATAATTTATAACAGTATGTTTTGGCAAGATTTATAGCTAAATGGGGAGGGAAGATTTTTAATATTAATACGTTAGTATACTAATTTTTATTAAGAGTTGTTATGTATGTTATGCACGGTGTACAGCTGGTGTTCGTTGCAATAATAATCATTATAATTATTATTTAATTATATAAAATAAACAAAAGATGTTTGCCAAACTTGAGGAATTGATGATTTGTTAAGACAGCGCGCACAATTATTTTGGTTTAGGGTAGTGATGTGATGTATGAAGTTTTATTTACAAGAGGTTTTGAAAGGGGTTTTGTTAGGAACCTTTGTAAGATAATGCATTTTTATTATTTAAAGAGGGAAGGGTGTTAGTAAGTTATCAATTGCGTAGTTTTGGCGAACCATTTACCGATAATTGCCAAGAAATATCACACTTACAAATGAGCTGTTTGTTAGAAGGTGTTAGGTTAGGCCAGCAGGCAAAAATTCAACGTTAAAGTTGCATACAAACAGTTCATTACTCTACTTGGTATGCAAGCCAGTTCGACACACTACACATGCTCCAACATTTGGTCATTATTTGTGTTGGGAGACGGATTTCGGGTTAAGTGAGGCGTTGATGGTGGATTAACATTCTGATTAATTGCAGAAAAAAGATAAAAATGCTAAAAGGATTGTATGATTTTAATTTGGGATATGTAGAATTTCCTTTGTTGATTCTTAATTACTAATATAATAAGTACAGGCGGATGAGACTCGGAAGTGCTGTAGTGGCAGACATATGGTTATTAGAACCCACTTGGATTCACACCCCAAGTGCCCTTGTTGAATTCAGCTGATCTGGTTGGGGTGGAAGTTCATACATTGCACAATTCATTGTAAGCTCGAAAGCACTATCCTGGGCAGAGGTGATCGAGTATTGGTTTAAATACACACCACACAAAATACACTTCTTCGGCAAATATTAGTAAAATAAATAAGATAAAAATATATTCGCGTAATTTTTTTTGCTTTATTGGTACAATCTACACCGGTTGTTAATTTTGTGTATTAACCACCTTAGTATATTGTAGGGGTCGGATGTAACGGTCCAAGGCTTCATTTAAGCATATTTGGCCCTGGACACGAATATATTTCATACTTGGTACAAGTAATTAATTAAATAAACAAAATAGTTAAGAATACGGATTTGTATGGAGTAAAATTACTAGTAACACCATCTAGCGGAAGTATCCGGCAACAGGTTGTTAATTAAGTTTCGGTTTATCGAGCTAGCTTAAGTGGGGCTCTTACGCGGTTCAAGTTTATGATAATAGATGGCGCTAAATTAAGTCTGAGTTATTTATCATCAGTACAAAAGAAATACTTAAAATGCAAGGAAAACAATTATTGGATAATAATCTCTGCATTATAATCTTCTATACTAGCAAATTTCATACGACTTGATTCAGTATTTTAGGCCTACGCGGCATGGGAATAACATTATGAATAATACAAAGAGATTATGGAAAATGCAAGGAAAACGGGAGTTAATTATTAAAGACTAGTGTCTTACGCTCATTTTAACATATGTTTCGTCAAGTTCTGTTCAGTAGTTTAAGAGCAAAGAGCATCAAAACATGAAATGGAATACAGGCATGGCGATGTACTTAGCATGGCGTCATTTTATAGAAAGAAAATCTGTAATAAGGTCTAATTAATTAATAGGGAAAAGTCATGTAATATCATTTATCATAATATACTCTAATATAACTCCGAAATTATCATAAAGATCATCTACAATTATAAATCAGTTAAAAGTCGCTAAATAATACAAGTTTTGGAGCGGACGAAGTAAAGGTTAAAAATAGCTAAATTACTAAAAATGCAAGCAATATATGAATGGAAACTTATGTCTTGGTCTATTAGCTATCTTTAAATTAAGATCTTAAGTAAAATAGGATAATTGGGAAGACGTAGGAACATACTTAGTATAAATAGCTGACATTAGAACCTTGTCGTATAAGTCGTATCATCATAAAGTAAGGAAACTGTATGCGAGGACTTGACGTTTTAATGTGACAAGGAACAATTAGTTGAACGGGAACGAATTGGGAGAAATGTTGCCAATATATCGATTGCAGGCAAATTGGCACATTTTGCCCGACTGCGAAACGCGAAGAGGGGTGATGTGTTTATCAGATCATGTATGTATGTGTGTACGTATGATTGTTCCTTTGTGGCACATTAAGTTATTATAATAGATAGTGGAGTAAAATAGCTATTACATAAAAAGGGATTTCACATAAAAGCATCAAATTTATCAGTAGAAGAAAAGCAACACTAAGAATGATTTCTGTACTAGGAGAACTAAGATTATTAGAGCGATTTAATTTATAGGCTATGTACATAAAAGGTGGAAAAATATAATAATAGTATGAATTAGGATTAGAGTATTTTTCTAATTGGAAGGAAATCTAAAGTATAGTGAAGGAAATTTATATTTAGAATGGTTATGTATGCTTGGAATATATTGGAATTTTAAAGTTCACGAAGAATTCAAGGTCAGGGAAATAATAGTATGTCGGCAAAAATTAGGGATGGTATCACTTCTGTGTCGATTGGGACGGTGATTTCGCCGAAGTCGCAGGACGCTTACGAAAGCTATAAAAAGGATGAGCGCATTGAGGGGGGAAGGAGAATATCATCGATTTTCATAGGGTTAACGTTACTTGTTGGTCGAGGGAGAATATCATCGATTTTGATAGCGTTAACGTTACTTGTTGGTCCGGGGAATTAAGTTTTATTTCGGGGAGATTTTCATTTAAATTCTTTTAATTATTGTAGTCATTCTTATAGCATTTTAATTGGGGGTTTTATTCATAATATTTTTAAGTAAAATCAGGTCACAGCGGTTGTAAGTTACATCGAGTCTGCTGAGTGTTAACTAGAGTTTGGTCATTGGTTTTTAATTTATTAATGAAATATTTAATGCTAGCTTTCATTCGGAAGGTTTTCGTGAAGGACTATTTGCAGCCCTGTGGCGGTAAATGTTCTTTGCTTCTGTGAGACTTTGGTCGCCGTTCCATAGCGGTTTGAATTAGAGTCTTACGCATTGTTATTGTATTTTGTTACTAATATTTTTCGTGTCTTTCCCCTTAACGTTATTTCTCGAAACCTACCGGTGTCAACGTCAGGAAATAATAGTTAAATCTTCACCGGATTGTGAGAGCGATCTGGAGGCTGTCTGGTTCACGCTGGGCAGTCTAAATACTCTCTTGCAGTGCTATTGGATTGGCGATATCAGACTTGACGGTTGATCTGGTTGTCGTGTTACGACACAAGAACGGGTACTGCCAAGACTTAGTATTTGCAATCCCCATATTTATATATTTATACAAACACTACGCTAGGTATTCTGCTGATCCGTGGGGTCTTCGTCCTAGAGGAGCTTGCTCCAAGACCTCACAACAATTAGGGACTGGTTAGGGAAGTTAGCACACAATCTCTTTTATAGGAGCATAGTAGAGTTTCATTGCACCCCGAAACTCTTTACACTACACTAAATGTAAATGTGGGAATGTACCCTAGTTTTGTCAATTATACACACAGTTTAGGGGCCTTCTTGGCATAGCTTTAAAGTACAAGTTAGGATGATAGGAAGGTAGGGAACTAGGCAGGGACTTTGTTGTTAGGGAATAGCTAGAATGGCGAAGCCTAGTGACGGACTAGTTAGCCCAATTTCGCGGACACACAATTAATACTTTTAAAAGTGAGATCTTGAACTCATATTGGTTTTCATCACAGAGCTAGGGAAAAGCTTAAAATCATACACACCAATAGTCATAAGTAAAATTGTCTAATTAAATGACTCACTAACTCTATTATATGATCATTAAGAGCTATGTTGATGCACACCTCTATACAGTAAAGTTACTTGCTAAAATATAAGCAGTGTCAAAAGAGTGAAGTTGCAAAGACAAAACTATCTTCCAATCGAATCTATCATTCATATACTAAATGAACATTGTGTTTTGTTCATGGATACGTCCCGAGCAAGTTTGACACCGTATGGGCAAATGAGCTTAACAGTGAACTAACATGGTCTTCATTTATCTTTCAATACAGACATAATTGAAAGAATTCTAAGGCAAAACATTACCTGAAAAGAAAATGTAGTTATGTCTGGGCAAACAAGCTTAAATGACTGATAAATAAATATATATAAAAGCAAACCAAAATAAACATAGATTCTTAGTGTTCATTGGTAGAAGTTGAAACATGAAAAGTACATACACATACAGTATACTTTATGAGCAGTTTTCTAAGTCAAAACTAGGACTTTTAACAATCCACAAATATATAATTGACATTCACACAATGAATGAATATGTGTTAGTTTTGAGGTCAAGGCCTATAGTATTTCTTGACACCAGCATGGGCAAGGAAGCTATACAAAATTAGCATGCTTTCATTTAACTTTCAATGTAAACAATAATTGAAAGGGATTAGGCATAAACATTACCTATCCATAATATGATAAAACAAAATCATAACCCTAATAAACCAAGTTCTGGCTTAGCAAACAAAGCTTAATTGAGTAAAAGACAATGTACTTAGACATGTATGTGAATAACATAAAAGTAGATAATAGTATCTATAAAGCTGTACTTACTGCTAAAACATCAGCTGCAATAAGCCACGGTAGTTCTGTGAAATTATACTAAATAAAAGTATGCCTAAATTAGACCATTCAAAGCAATAGAAATATGTTTGCATGAAAATTCATAGCTGATATAAGCGCTATGTAACTGAAAGTTATAACATTACCTATAATGACGTTATCTATACTTCTAAATAAAATAGGCAAATAATGAATGCCAAACTAGGTATACATCTAAATATATTGTTATACCTAATACTCAGTTTATATATTAATTGAGTGATTGAAATTTACAATCTTGGAAAACTAAATATATATGGTTACTCATGTTGCTATGATATGTACTCTATACTCTATATGAATCTATGAAATATTGATCTTTGGCAGACATAAATATGCTGTAATCAGGTACTATAAATACCTATGGGAAAAGAAAATTAGCCAATACAATGGTTGACACATTTGCGGGGTTCCTCTCTATCTCTAGTAGTAAAAATACTGACATTACTGCTATACTGACTATAGACTCTTGATAAATAAATAATTCAATACTCCCTGGGGGCGGTGGAGAGATGTCCAGTCCGGAGTCGAGTCTCACAGTTATGGTATCAACCAAAGACGATAGTCTTGGGCGGAAGGTTGGGGCCCTAATCTTAGCCGCAAAGCATAATGCTTATTTGAAAAGCATTATTGCTACCCCAGTTACTTTGTTTTACTACAGTTAGTAGAATTACTTTGTAAGACCATTCCTTTTAAGATAACTTAACTTTAGTTAATTTGCTAGCCAGTTTCAATACTTCATGGACATACTTACTATTCTTTATATGGGACAGGTTAATTAATTAGTTTATTCCTAACAAGTATGTATTATTCCTTAACCACTTAGGAATGTTTTCTTAGATAAGTAGGGATCCATTCTTACTTTGACTTAAAGAACTTAGGGTTTACTACAGCGTTCACAATGTAGGTTCCACAATCACTAGACGAATCACAAGGCCAATATTTAGTTGAAATTTCTAGGTAGGCTGATCAGTGTAAGCTAGAGTACTTCAGAATAGTGTCGCGGTTATCAAGCATTTATGTTTTCTTAGTATGATTAGGCTAGGTACTCTTTACAGTAGGTCTACCCATGACCAGGATCAGTTCTTGGTTAAATTTAATAATATAGACTCCAGTTAGGGAGGTAGATTGTTTACAATCTGGTGGTGCTTAGATTAGGATAGGAGTTTAGGTACACTACCTCGACGTTTCGGAAGCGACAAAACGTCGAGGTATTTAAATTTAAGTATATTTTTAACGTGATAAAGTCCCGAGTATCATGATAATAATAAGGGGTGTTATTAGTTACAAAGTTTGATGTGTGTATCTGTGTATGGCATAGTAGTTCGTAAACGGATAGACCGACTTAGATGTGGTCTGTATTAATCGAAAGCTAGTTTAAATAATTGAGATGGTTTCTAGCTAAGTTGCATAATCATCGGTTTAGCTGTTTTAGAGACATTGAAGTTTGAATTAAAAATGTCGGGTATTTTTCTAATTTCCAAGTTGATTAGGTTAGGTTATTAGATAAGTACATCTGGCTCCCTATAAATATATATTGTAATATTACATAATGATGACAATATTCGGGTTAGCAGAACTGATTTTTCTAAAAAGGCCGAAGAGAAATTCTGCGTTGTTTTATGTGAATTAATTAGTTAACCTACCTATTTTATTCATATAAGTAGGTAAAACTGTCTCGTCTAAACGACAATATTGTCGCAGTTATGTTGACAGATGTTTCGTTCTGTTATACATTTTACACTACGAAAATATACTAGTACGCACACGCACATTACGGCGAGGCCGTTAAAGTCTTTTATATGGACGCGTTATTTTATAAATCCCATTAATGCTACTCAAGTCCTCATCAGATAAACGACGTCTTCTCACGAATGACTAAGCATGGGATCTTGCTCACATGTTTTAAAGCACCACTTAAACACTTGGCTTCCCTTATCTAATCATTATACTACTTAATAAATATGTTTTCCTTTAAAGTTTAATCCATTTGTTATTTAAAATTTCCAATTAATCTCACATATAGGTACATTATGAATTATGATATATGTACCTACAGCTTATAGTTTTAAAATTTAAAACAAAATAAAATTACAAAAACTTTGGTTTGTATTGAGTTGGTGCAAATTTTCGATTCATCTCATACCTAATTTTCTGCGTCGAACTATGTCTAACTCAGTGAATTATAATGAAGTGAACCTACATAAACTGCTTTGCCACTTCAATTACAATGTCTGACGGCTCCGGTAATAAAGTACCGCAGGGCCCAGGGCCTGGTTACACGCAGGTGTCGGCTGTCAAGGAAAGTCTCTCAAGGAAAGGTTTCTCCACGGACGTCCGGCTGGAAAGGGAAGCGCCCCGGAACGCCCACGGTATGAATAATTCTCCATTTACCATTTACCTTGGTCGCACGCAGATCGGAAACCCAGCGAGATATATCTAATCTAGTTGTCTGTAGATATTAAAATGTTGATGATAACTATCTGAGTGTGTAAAAGCAGATCGGAAAACTTGCTAGGCTGAATAGAGACAGCAGGTTTTACATTAGAATGGAACTCATTTCGACGGATAAGATCGTGTTTTATTATTGAAGTAATTCTAAGCTTTAGAGACTTACCTACGCTGACCACATGGTTATGTACTGATAGAATATATCAATATTTCATGCTTTTATCAAAAATGTACCTTTGCATGCAAAAATTATATTAACGGTTTTTTTTAATCATTGTCTGCCCATGTGTATGTTCTGGTGGCAGCAAATAGTTTAAGTACATATTGAAAAGTGATAAGTAAATACCTACTTAATTTAGCTACTGATGCAATTTAGCTCTGTGTTTTAAAGAGCTATGCTACGTTATGTAGGGTCAATTAAGAGACTCGGTAACTGTTAGGGCTAGGTTATTTTAGTTGCTTGGTAATTACTTCATGAAAGATAACATGAGTTGCAGCCTTTGTTATTATCTATCATCGCAAGTCCCTGCGCCGGGCCCTAGTTGCTTTTTAATTCATTCTACGGCAACTTTATGTAAATGAGGCAATTTTCTGGGAAAACTGGGCCAATTTCTTCGAGATACAGAAGCTGGCCTTTGCCTGACATCGGCTGATTGCACCCGAGTTAATTTAATAGCTAGTGGAAGCCGGTCCAATGAGTCAACTTAGGCCACGATACTGGGTCATTAAGACGTTCACAGTCTGATGCATGGGTGGTAAAGTCGATGTGATAGCCTTTCTGGTTTACTATGTATATTGATTACTTTCCATAACAAAATATCCACTTTTGTGTCTTTAAATACTTAATTTAAAAAAAAATTACTTATATCAAAACTACCGGTAACCAAAAGGCTGGCACGTTACTCGGCCAACGTATATATTTTTTTTTCCATATTACACTATAGTTTTTAGTTATTAATTTGTATTTATAATTCATAATCCTCCTTAATTAAGAAAGTACAATCTAGTGACAAAACTTAAGCATGAACCAAAAACCAACGCTGTTTTAAGGATATAACATCACTTTACTTAATTTAGCCCGTTGGTCAGACGACATCTGGTAGGTACTCAGCGGGGAAGCTGTAGATGAGACTGCCACAGGACCGTGCACAGTGCACATGACGTGAAAATGGAGAGGCCTTTATTACACGGTAGTGGTAGATGTGCGCTGAAATTGCCTACGAGTAAAGTATCGAACTTGTCCCCATATTCATATAGCCCTAAGAGAACCGGTAAGACAGCCGGTGTAATTACGGGCACAAGAGGCATTTCATCTTAGCCCTCTAGGTTGGCAACGCATCTGCAAACCCTCCGGAGTTGCGGGTGTCTATGGGCAGTGGTGATCACTTACTATCAGGTGACCCACTTGCTCGCTTGCCTTCCTCGTTGTATAAAAAAAAAAGCCGTATTAAAAACAAAAGTTGCGACTGCGAATACTACTACCGTAGAATCGGTACATGACAATAATTAAATTATGCATAATAGCATGCTGTGAAACCTATAAATATGTCAATTAACGCGCACACCTAAGTACGTCACGTCACGTCGATGCATTTGCAGTCAATTTGGCCTTTAACGTTTGGCCCCGTATAACCAGATGCCGAAGACCAACTTGTCTATGTAAATCTAAAAGAGGAATTTACTAAATTCAGGTCAACTGTTACAACCGGCACGCGCGCGCCGAATAATGAGCAGGCTGTATTATTTTGAGAACATCTTTTCTGTTAAAATTTTACCGAAGGTGTCTTACATCTTATACGTTGGATAGTTAACAATTTATATGTGAGATGAGACTCTTCAAGTGTAGATAAAGAGACTGAGAAGTGAGAAAAGTCAAATTTGCAAAAATAAATGTGCGAATTCTCATTCTTCACTCGCAGCAGCAATAAGAAAAGTTTTACTTATGAAGTTTCTAAGACTATATCCGAGACACGATTAAAATAAATGTAAAGATCAGAAATTATTGAAATGGTCATTTACGTAGAAACAAAACAAACACAACATACCAAAAAGAGGATTGTCGCCAGAAAAATTCTACTTTCGGTCTCTGAATTCGGCCCATCTTGCACTCGACCGGTTTTTACGCTGTCATCGTTTAACTGTTGTCTTATCGGTCTTTGATATCATTATTCTTTTTTATCTTAAGGTGTTCAAGCTTCAAGACTTGAGCGTTACTTTCACGCTTTGTATTTATTGTGGGTTGTCAGATTATGTTTATTGGAATATAAAATTTAAAGACTATTCGATGTAGGTATATCGAAAGATACCTAAACATTTTAATACGGTTTGTTATTTTTTTTCACTTGTAACTTTGAGTTTTAATTTCACAGAGTATTTTAAATTAGGTGAGTACAATCGAACAAACTGATTACTGACCCAACATAAACTGTTTTCACAGTAAACGTCATAAAGATGTCACTATGATACTTACTGTGAAAGGTGGGTCAGAAATAAATTTATACGAGAGTACTTTGCTTGTTGCTCTATTTATACTTAGCCTCGGTAGGTACCTAGCTACTTGGTACCTATTTCGTACTGTAAACCAAAAAATTTAACTCATGAGCTTGCCCTAATTTTACAAAGATAAACATTTTATTGTTCAGAAAATACACATGACAACCTATCAAGTTCCAAAAAAGCACAGCAGATTAACACACAAGTCGTGCATGACACGGCCCACGGCTTGATTGAGATGTGACTGCTGTGATGAGCGTATCTAGTGCGGCCAGATCGGCCGATAGTGACTTGACATAGCCTAGGAGCGGCAGGTTCCTTTGACCAACGATTGTTATTTGTTATGCTTTAATAACCCCAATCGCTTGTGTATGAAATGAATCAAATGATCTAGTTATAAAGAGTTATGAACGCATGAGCAAAGTAGTGGCAAATTTATTGCTTAGACAGCTAAGGTAGCCTATCTACTTAAATTCGCATCACAACAACTTTTTCACCCTATTACCGCACTGTTAAGTAGTCAGCCAAGAAGGTCAAGTCTCGTCAGTGGTTTGTTGCGCAATAAATGAAAGATCGGCTAATTGTAACAAGTCGACGGCTCGCGGCATCGATAAAGCATACAACGAATCGCCGACCGGCAGAGCGCACGCGGCTAACGAAAGTTTCCGGATTTTGTTCGCCTCCAATGCCAAGTGCTACGAAGAAAGCGAGCTGACCAGCTTCTTGCCGAACCATCTGAAGTACTGTCATCTCGCTCACCCGAGCTAGGAAGCTGCTAGCGAGAAAGAGACTTTATGTGCTTAAAAGAGAAAGTGGGCCATGTTACGTTCCTCGGTACCATTAACACGGGCATTGAACGTAAACGTCAACGGATAGAATCTCGGCATTTCCGTGCCAATCCGAAATAAGTTCTATGAGCTTCAATGTGGGTATATTTTGTGTTGGTATGATGGAGTCTATGGGGATTGAGAAGGCGTCGTAGCTCGTTGGGCGCGCCATTGATACTGCCGTGGAGGTGCAGAAATCAGCCGAATTTGGAGAGCAACGAACTGCGCAGGAGGTGAAAGTGTTGCGTGGCGTAACCTTGAGCCCAAGTCGCTCTTTATCGAATCACCTAATAGATACGTCACACTACATTGTGTGATACGCGAGATAATCGTAATATGGGGTGTGACAGAGGGTAATCAAATTTCGCCAATCTTTCAATTGAAAAGTATAAAGATGTTACACAACCTTAGCCGCTTAGACTTGAATAACTTCTTCTGCAGTCATTAGGTTAAGTTTTGTGTTTTTTCCTTTTTTTTGTGTAGAGTTTTTAAGTGCTTTTGCAATTAATGCTTTGGAAATAAATGTCGTAAGTATAAAGTAATCCTTTCTCGGGTATCTCTAAAAGGAGGGTACTTATTTTCTCACGACATTTAACATGCGACAAACGAACATGTTTTAAGAAAACGAATACATTACAAAGAATGTCACGAGAAACAAGTGATTTCTGTCACGATTGGGGTATTGAGGCGAGAATTCGGCGATACGAGAACATTCGGCCACACGCTTTAAGTGTACAGTCACGAGCTCTATCATGGCTAATAATCTTTAAATACAAAAATAAACGTAGCCACGACTTTACAGGTACGCCCTTAACTGACTTGCCAAAGACAGCAAGTCAATTCTGAAGCGATAAACTTAAGACACTTTTACACACAACTTTAAGATTACAACCACGTAACGACTTTGCATTTTCGCCTACACCTCGGGACAATGTGTAGAGAAAATCTTTACTTAATTTATCATTGGTGTGTCTGTTTGAGTAATCTGAACGTTAACCTTCCAAGTGAAAACCAATGAGAACTGGTATCAATGCACAATGAGGTGCACATGTAACAGAAAAAAATCAATGATAGGTAACTAATAGGCTTTTTCAGTAGAATCGAAAGCCGGTTAATGGTATTGAATTTTATTGTTTTACCTACTTCAAAGTTAATTCTCCGTAGCAACTTAGACATACATGTTCAGAATGACAGTTAAGATCCTAAGTTAGTTTTTTCAATTGCGCATGACGTCGCGTATTTTTAGATATCGTAATACGTTGAGTTATGAGTAGGTACTTCATTGTTTTATTTATTCCCTGCTGCAGGTAATAGTTGACATATTCGGCTCGAATGTATTTAATCGCGTATCCTCACTGGTTTAAACTAGATAAGTACCTAAGCAATGAGAACTAAGTTTTTTTTAACTAACAAATAAAGATAAAATCGCAAGCACATGCAACCTCTTCTATTGGCGTGGATCCTAATCTAAGTAATGAAGGGCATGTAGATTCGCGAACCACGTACGGCGTAACGCTCACTTTCTAACGAGCGCCGAAAGAATAAATGAGAAAAGCCTTCTCGAGCATTCCCATTCATTAATTTAGAAAAACTTTCAGCTCGTTACCAGCCAATTAAAAGTCCCAGCACTCGCACCCGTCGTTAATCAGAGCCGAAAGTGACTTAGCAAATATATATGACTAAGCACTCCATAATTATGCACCCATTAGTCCTCAATGGATTGACACGCGCCATTTGTCGTAACCGTTTTAAAAACATCATAGTTAACGAAATCCGGACAGTAAGATTGATTTTAACCGCTGTTGAGTGGATGACTGTAAACAACTGTCGTAATTAAGATTAACTACAGATGCTCACTCTTGTTTATACTTAGTAGAGTAGTAGTGATAATATCGAAGATTCTCATGCCATGCATTACCTACGTGGGAATTTAGAATGGAAACAAAAATTTCGTATCTAAATGTGCGGCTCACTTAAATCATGGCCGCCTGACTTCGATCAATAATTAATTGAGAAAATGAAGTAGACATTACCGTTGTAGTGTCCATTTATTGATAATTATTTTGATCTAATACAATCCGTAAGCGGTTATGTTACAATAGGATAATTCCGGGGGAAATGGCCATTATAACTTTAAGGATCTATTTTAAAGTAATTAGGATGAATACAGTATTGAATTATGCCGTAAACTGAACTTTGATTATAATTATTACAAAACATTAACAAAATATTGTAATTTTGTGTGCAATAAATAAGATCCCACTCTGCAAGTGAGTCGTTATTGGCTGGTGCCGTTTTCGGCGCTCTGTGGGCTCTGGCCCGACGTCTAGTTGTAATAATAATAATATACCTACTTAGTGTAATGGTTCCTCTCTCTGTCGCCCTGTCCTCCGATAGCTTAGGCCTCGCCTCGCTGCCGGCGGCACCCTAGGTTAGGTTTTATATTTTGTATTAATGTTGTTTTATTACTTTTTATATAAATATTGTAAAAACCTAACTTGAGACAAAAATAAATATACATATAATGTAAGGCGCCTAGTTACGAAATGTAGAGACATTATTATAATGACTTAAATTCTCGAGTCCGATTTTACCCGACAATGTAAGTTCATGTAGTCAGGTAGGTACTTATTGCTAAAAAAAACCGTAGTGCCCATTTTTTTTACTACTTATGAAAATGAATTATGGTGGTTATTTCTCCCCCTCAATTCGCATTTCAAATTCGTGTCAGTTTTTCTACATTTCCAAATACCTACCTACCTTTCACTGTTGTAATTTATTTGTAGTTATGTTAGATTCGTAAATAAAATAGTAAGAAGACTTACGCAACACCATTCAGAATTGTCTGAATGAACTCAACAGACTTTTTTTAGTTACTAATGGACAAAAGCATTAATAAACGTCAGTTAAATTCGTCACAAGCGCGGCGTTTCCTCATGCGATGCGCGCGCATGTGCAATACACCGTGTCTTTGGAGAGTCTTTCTATCAACTTGGATGTTAATTACGAGTGGATTTTTGGATTATGAAAGTTAAAAAGTTAATAGGTACTTAATTTGGGTAATTTAAATTAGATAAGACATCACCAATGCTAAATTATTAACTTAATATTTACCATTGCGGACACTGTGATACTTCAATCTGTCGTTAATTAGTGTTTTTTGATCTGATTTGATCCTTGCTAAAGTTGAGAAATTTTCCTCCCTATACAGAGGCCCGAGTACAAATATTCGAATTCTGCGTAACGTAATCGAGTAGTAACGTTATCGAGAAATTTGTATGACGTTTGGAACAGCGCCCGCCCGTGAGCGTATTTGGAACATAAATTTAGTATGAAGTTTCTCGATTTCGATACGATAACGATACGTTAAGCAGGATTCGTATATTCGTACTCGACCCTCTTGGGGCCTAATCCTAGTTTCGCCCCGTGAAAAAAACACTCATTTGTAAGAATGAGAAATAAAGGCTCGCGTGCCGCTTCTATATTAGTTGGATGATGTCGACTAGACTGTTTCCGTGATCTGAGTAGTTGGCCGAAGACACGAGGCAGCTGGTTCGAGTTAGATCATAAAGATAAGACGGAGCGTGCCACCGCTCTGCAAGTAATTGATTTCAATATTGCCGGACGTACGAACTCTTGAACACGTATGGATATTTCTGCTTACCTTAATCCGAATTCACATTACGAAACTAGTGGCATGAAAGCAGTTCCATGACATTAATTAAACGTCAAGTTTTACAATATATTATGCATAGATTTCACGACACTGAAACAGTTTCGTGTAGCGCGCGATTTTTGGATAAAACCAGTGTCATGCAACTAGTTTCGCAATGTAAATTCGGCTTTAGGGACAGTGTGCTATGTTTAGCCACGGTAATTAAATGCACATTGAATTGATCACGAAGACTTGTTTCATGAACCAGCATATGAGTTCACGTTTAAACTATAAATTTAGGAATGTACTTATGGAAAGGACTTATCCTTACTTATTTTTGTTTTATTTTGTTTAATTTTATTTCGGCATGCAAGACATTTTCTCTCTTATAAATATTTGTATACCTACAGGCGCAGATTATAATAGTACTAATAGTACTTTGTATACAGGTCGCTCAAAGCGCCTATTGTTTACGATCTTTTTTTTCTGTCACAGCCAGTACAAAGTAGCCGTATTTCCAAAATTTCATAAGTTTGTTGCAAGATTTCGTGTATTATTTGGCTGTAGTCTGGCACCGCTGGGGTAATTGCTTTACGTGACTCGGCTTTCTCGCTGTTCGCTATGGCTCGCTTTTGAGAGTTTTGAGACGCTCTATGATGTCTGCAATCGGACATCAGAAATAAAATATGATTCCCGAAGTGTGATTGCCTTGAAATCTTTATTAAAAACTGGGGTGCGTCGCGATGGATCAAAATCGGAATCAAGGGAATGACTTTAAAAAGGTACCTACATGAATACCGTGATAGCCCAGAAATGGATCTTCATGCTGGGTTTTATAGCTTACTTAAAACCCCAATTATCTTTCACTTCGGTTTTATTTATGACGATCATCTAAAAACTACTTCGCTCATATTTGTAAAGTTTTGTTTCAATCAGATTTGTTGTTTATCAATAAAATGCAAACTAAATATGAAGTCAAATATATACAATTTTTCCCTATACAACAGTGTTTTTGCATCAACTGTCTTTAAATGCATATTGCATCGACTTGCAAATAGCCTCTAAAAGAAAACGAAAGTTACGAAGTTTCGATTCACGTTACTTTTTGTCGATCATCTCGTGTGAAATCTGCGATCGGTTTTTATGTATTATTGATACACACGTCACCATCACAGACCGTAGGTGCAAACACAGTCAGTGCCCACCTTTATTGTTCAATCAAACAACGAAAGCTAATTAAAAATATATTTTATGGTGGTAGTAAGAAACAGCGCCCAACGAGCCATTCGGTAAATTCCTAATGTAATTTACCTAGTCTTGGACTAATTTGTCATTAGAATTACTCTGCTTAGATTTCAATCAATAAACTAAACTTCAACAATAATAAAAACTAAACCCAAAACTTCATCATCGTTTAACGTGAAATGTAGTAAATGTAGATATTTAACATTATCGGAATGATCTTTTAATTCGCGCCCTAACAGTTGCAAATTGCGAACGTCTTTAGCGATATTTAAACGTCAACTTAGCAATTAATAATTGTGTAGGCAGAAATATTTATATATTAAAATTTAGTGCAGCTTTCACTATGTGGTGTAGACGTTGATCAATGAGCGTTAAATTAGACAATAACCTCTGCTCGTCTCGTTGACGACTGATGGCTGCTTCGCCTCTGCCAGAGTCATTAAAGATTAGCTCGGCCAGATATGCGTGATAGTAATGGCAATGTAATAGTTTACCCGCAGGCAAAGGCTAAGCCGATGAAATAGGATTTAAAATAATAGCTTTATAAAAATGTTACCCAAAGTAGGCTACAATATAGAGACTACATTTTTATTGTCTGTCGATTTTTATAACAGCAACAATAATGCCAATGCTTCTTTGAATTAAAGATCTGATAAAGTACAACTCATCAATCTCAGTGGTGATTGCTTTTGTTATCGACCGAATAACTAATATTATTATTGCAATTAATATACAACGCCATTAGTTTCTGTTTGTGCGATCTGGATCAGATTATGTGATGGAATGCGTGTTGTTATCGTGTCTCTATTATAACTTGACACAAAAATGATTTCTTGTTAGAGCGATACAATACATTGGCGGCGGGCGTAGCAGAAGCAGCCACTCAACATCAAACCGCAGGGAAGGGCGTGCCGGCGCGGCTGCGGTCGCTGAACCAAGTGTACCTATCATGTACTTGTACTACTTATGGTTATGATTTTGGTTGGTCGATTGTTGGCCCACATTCGTCGCCTTTCTTGTCGGAGGCGCTTAATTGACCGCGGCCGGCACCTGCTATCGCGTCTATTATTATAATATCGCCGCAGATTAGAAGAAAATAGAAAATGCCCGAGGGCCCGCTTTCTTGCTGTAACTGGTGCTGCAGCCTAGTTACGCTCACAGCCGCCACCTGGGTGCAGTCACAAAAAATACTAAGTCTCAATCCTCAACACCAAACGTATTATGCCAGTGGATTCGGATGCCTATCTAATGACTAATAATTTCGCACAAACATTTCATCTCGCCGTGTCTCCGTTCCGTTCATCTCGGTGTTTTTGCGAATTGCCGCGCACGCGCCTATTACTTATTTAATTTTTAAATAAACTAGAAAGTTAGACATTAAGCGTGTGTGTGAAGAGACGGATGTCTCGCTTAACTCCTCAATAGTGGTTGATATAATTATTTGGCGGTTAAATTAGTAGGTTGCTGTAGAGTCACTAGCATGATATGAATATCGCGGAGTAGTCTATCTCAAAATATGGGCATGTTCAACTACTTTTGAGCTCCTTGGCCGCTCCAATATCTGATGGCAACTGTAATGTCATATTATGTCCAAGCATGTATGTTCTGAGTCGGTTGTCTCATCTAGAGATGATACTTTCTAACCAGCGATCGAGCGTCTAGGGTGAAATCAGCAGCTCGCAACGCCGCGCCCGCGCCCGCGCCGCGACCACGTCAGTGCGCTGTACAAGGACTGCTAACGCTCATGGGAAAATGCTTTCCCCGAAACCTGAATGTTGTATACTGGACGCTGATAGAACCAGACAAGTGTGGGTAGGTTGGGTTGGGTGAGGAGAAAACCTATAAATAAATAAAAGCTTACTTTATCGACTGTTCGACTTTACGAAACAAACCACTTTTATCGTTCGATCTCGCTGTAGTATCATACCCGTATTTGACTTGGAACCTTTTTTGTTAAAAACCCTGTGGATTTCCACACTAGCCATTCTAGCCACATTTGTCAAGAAATTTAATAATTTGGTGTAAAAAACGGACTATAACCCAATCTGTTCCTGTCTCACTTGTTGCTTGCTCAGGATATTACAATAACCAAACTTATGTGTACCTATCTCTGACCCCTTACAAGCTATCATTGCATAATTAATTCCGGTTTCCTGTTTAGCACCTTTGTAATCAGTACGGCCAATTTTATTATACTGCAGTGCAGCGCACGCTGCATACGAACCGCTCTATCAGCTATGATTTTATTTGCAGCATGCGTAGCGTGTGTTGTGCTGCAATAAAATTATGTTGTAAGAGGCTTTAATTGTTGTGATATTAGTACATCTGATACAGTTCTTGAGGGAACGCCTAATTTTGACTCAAGTTAAGCACATAATAATAGATAGGTAGGTAATATTTTGCACAAACGCCTGAACCTGAATTGCGAACCGCGACCTTGCACCGCGAGGTGAAGGCCGCTCCCGGGGAGTGCGTACGCGCCAGTGAAAGATGCAAGTGCAGTTCCGGCGCAGCTGCACTCGGTCAGTGGGTCACCCCACCACGCGGCCGTGGTGCTAGTGGGGGCTCGGGGCCTGGGCGCCGCGAGGGCCCCCAGTCGACGCCGGCATGGCAGCGTCCGCGCAGCGCTAGCGCCCCGCGATGCGCTATAGGCTAGTGCCAGCTTGATCGTGTTTCGTTGGTTGCAGGCGCTGATTGATCTGGACTGTGACTATGAAGAGGACTAGGATACTGCTCGCGATAGCGGCGCTCCTGTTGCAGGTCAGTATTTTTTATATTTACTTACTTAAAATAAACATCGTTTTAACAAACTTTTTGTCACACCTGACTTATTCCCCTTCTTCTTATAATAAATGACTGGACAATTCCCAATTTTATAACTGATTTAGTTGTTTGAGAAACATTTTAAAAAGAATTTAAGAAGTGAAAAGGATAATGTTTACAACCGGGAAGTTGTTTTATCTTTGGAAAATTTTGGTTCGTTTCAACGCACTCTTCTTTAACTTACTTTTTATATCACCGAGCCGAACTCCTTAATAATATACTTGTGTTTTTTATAATTATAAAACTTGAATAATGATCCTTTTCTAGAAACACATTACATCCATTTGTAAACCAGAGGGTACCTAATCATGGTAATTTGATTTAAGCATTTTGTCTTCCAATTTGTCCAACCGCCTGACAAAATAGTAAGAAAAAAAACATAAAAAATATTACAGTATTTTGGGAACAATACTTAGTAGAAAATTAACTAAACACCTAATCAATACAATAGGTACTTGTGCGATGAAGCAGTACAAACTCAAGAATGTGTATAAAAAATAAATCATCAGAATTATATGTAGAGATTGTAGAGCTTTCTATAATACAAGCGGAACCCGACAGAATTTGCCTGCCCGAACGTTGGCTTCTCATTTGACCTATTACGAGTACACCTTTATTTTATTTAAAATCTCTTCGTATCAACAAAATCTGCTCCTATATACATTGGAGCTTCCTGAATCAAGGCATGCTGCATTGCATGGTGGCGACAGGTTTATAATAGTAAGATTCAGCTCATCGATAATTTTGACACACGTTTCGGCCTTATAAGCCACGTACCTACGTAATGCCGCGTCATTATGGACTCTTCTTAAACCATTTCAACCTATTTCAAAAAAGGAGGAGGTTCTATGTACTACTTAAACTTGTTTTTTTTTATGTATGTTCACCGATTTCTTTGTCAATTGTGGACCTATTATCGAAATACTTTTTATTCGAAAGAATATGTACGTAGGTACCTATTCCTGCCTGGGGTGGACCCAGTGTCACCAAGTCAGGTTCTTTTAACATAAAACTACCGTGAGACTCAATCATAGTGAAATAAAAAAAGAAAAATAGAGCTATACTCGACTGACATACGTGAGTGATCCGTTTATTTCACGAAGTCAGGATCTGACGATAGGATCCCAGGGAAATCGAGGGTATTATGTATTTCATATATTTTCTAAAGCTATTCAAGTATTTGCGTCTGGTACCTAGTCATTATCTCATGTTGATGAGCTGGTGATGGAAGGTACAATTTCTTGACGGTTAGGAGCTGCAGGATAATTCTTGAAAATGAAATAAACATAAAATTTACATAATAAACAAAAAATACTTTATCTAACAAAAAAGTAAAACCGTTTTAATAAAACATAAAATAATCCTCTAAAGCCATCAGTTTTATGAAGTCTGTGTTTGATTCAAAGAATATTCCGCTCGAGCCGTACCAGCTTCATATTTGTGCTAGGCCATAAAACTGTTGGCTCTAGTTTAGAGGATTATTGGTATGTTTTTTAAGGCGGTTTTACTTTTTGTTAAAATATTTTGTATAGATGAAAAGGCCAATGACGATGACTTGATGACGTTATGTGTATTGCATAAATGGAATAAATATTTAATTCAAAATATACTTTTAAGATAAAACTACCGTGAGAGTCAATCATAGTGAAATAATTTGGATCACTCAAGTATATAAGTCGAGTTTAGCCCGACATGTTTAGGACTAATTCGTATTCCTTCCTCTGGGAGCGCACGACCCAGCGGCAGCAAGACGCACATTACGCGCCGCGGCTCAGCTCGCGCAACTACTAGGCGCAGCTGACCACGGCACACCACATGTAAGCCTGAACTCGACTTATACAACGTGCCTCTACTCTCTGGACATTGAACGAGATCCCGTGTAGAGTTCCTTCTCAGGAATGTTCTAATACGGTAAATTATTTGATTAGATGGACAAAAAAAATGCTGTTCCGAAGTATTAAATCGTAAATTAGTAATTTCTCCGTTAATACTGTTGAGTTTGGAATGAGACTTTTAGGCCGAGAAATCTGGCGGTTCGTTGTAGGAAGACCCCCGCATAAAATCCTCAGTCGATGAAACTTTGCAGGGATGTTAATATAACGTGAGATAAAACTGAAATAAAAATATCAAAAAAAAAAGGATAGGGGTTAGAAATATCAAATACCCTAATCAACACGTCCTATTCATCTATCTCCAGAGGGTAGAGACACGTTGTATACGTGAGTGACCCATTTTATTTCACTTTGTAATTCAAAAGATAGACCAAATAAAATTATATTACATACAATAATCGCGAATTCATACATCAGCACATATTGCTCATAAACTTATGTAAGACCACAAGGAACAGTGTCCATGCCGCAGTCATTACGCGGGCTATCGATACCGTTCGGTCCAATATTCTCGCGGGATAATAGAGCGAAGTAACCGTCCACTAACGTTTCTTGTGATTTGTACTTGTGTAATGTACGGGACATTGGGTAAATATTTTCTAAGGAAAGCGCTAATAATTTTAGATCCCTTCATTCAAATTCAAATTCAAAATTTTATTTAGCAAATAGGTGCAAGTGCTCTTTTACACGTCTTTTTAGTGTTCCGTAACTCAAAAGGAAAAACGGAATTTTGCTTAGGAGCAGAGCTCTGCTAGCACTGGACTTCTTAAAACACTGGGGAATAGCGTTAAAATCTTCATACGGAACCTTCGTGCGGGAGTCCGACTCGCACTGGTCCGGTTTTTAGTCTACCAGCGCTTTCGGTAAGACCATGATTTCCAAGAAGAATGCGCTGCAAGAAACTTGGCACAAAGTCTTTTTTTCTAAAAACAAGTTACATTAGCTCTTACAATACGTTAATAATTGATGCACGTGCAAATGCTAATTAAACAACTTTGTTTTCGTAGAAGCCTAAAACATTAACTTTGTTTTGAATTAAATAGCGTCGTCAGGTAGAAAAATATGATGTATAAAATAAAAAAATATTCCGACGAATTGAGAACCTCCTCCTTTTCTTGAAGTCTGTTAAAAATAGTAAACTCCAAAAATATCTAAGACCACTACAAGATTTCTGCTGAGAGAATTTGGTAACTGAATCAAGCCGGTACCTACACTCAGCTCTCTTCATTTACTGACGCGCGAACGGAAAACTGAAACTGACAGTAGAATCTCTGGCCCCATTTTCACCAATTTTACAATTGTCAGATTATATTGACAATTCGAAGTACATTTCTTTGCCAATACGAAGCGCGCTAAAAGAATAGCTCATCAAGTCAGCAATTGATAATGAATTGTCATTGAAAACTGACAATTGTAAAGTTGGTGAAATAGGGGCAGAGATCTTAAAAACATAAAATTCAATTAGAGAACCTCCTTGTTTTTTATCGGTTAAACACAAAGCTTGGCGCCTGTCAAGGAACGTTTCTGAAACGAGAAAAATTATATTTCCATTTGTACGTGATAACTGCTTTTCGTATCACAACGACTAATTAAAGATAGCCCCGTGGCCTCATAGTAACCTATCTAACCTATCTTCAACGAGCGTGCGTAGTCAAGTCCAAAATAAACAGTCAATCCCGAGTGCCTAGTGTAATCGCCGACCAGGCCAAGAAATACGTCTCGATCGCGTTCGCGCTTAACAATTCTCATACTATTTGACACTTTAACGCAAACGCGATCGAGACGTATTTTGCTTTTTGATTACACTAAGGGCACTGAATGCACCGCCTCGGCCACTGAGCTATGCGGCTGCTTCACTGCACGGTCTACGCATACTATACCTGCATTATTCAGCTTTTTCCGCTCGCGTTCTCAGCAAGTAGGCTAATGATTCCGTTAGCACATCCACTAAACAGCGGACCATTGGAAGCTAACTGCATTTGTAGATCTACGTTTATTGAATGTCTGCAGGAGAAATCAACGTGGCGTTGAGCAAAATTAATGGCGCTCCACGTCGATGTCGACGGCTATTGAAATCGATTGCCGTCGTATATTTATGTTTTGGAGTTAACTAAGCACAATAGTATGAACATAAAAAGATGAATTACAAATAGTGAAGTCTGGTTTTTATTTGTAGTCAGTGACAGTGAAGTGATACATTAGTCTTGCTCCCAAAGACTACATTAGTATATATGCTTGCTCCTGTGCCAGTTGTTTTAGCACATTAGTACTGTTTTTACAAACTATATGTGTCTTCATCAACCTTAAAATTCACTATTTATGTGTTTTTACGTGTAAAACATAAAGACAAATCCTAACGGACAATATTTTATGAACTGCAGCGTAGCACCGTCTCGTTCTTTTTTCATCGCAGCAAAGTAGGTACGGGGAAAAGTTAGAACTGCCTTAAAACTCATAAATGACACCCTATTTGATTGTAAAAGAGATTCCCAAACTCCCATAACATTACACTAATATTGCTTTGTAATAACCCCACC
Source organism: Clepsis dumicolana (assembly GCA_963691665.1). Lineage (NCBI taxonomy): Eukaryota > Metazoa > Arthropoda > Insecta > Lepidoptera > Tortricidae > Clepsis > Clepsis dumicolana. The sequence continues at coordinate 7,688,439 of OY829508.1, read as the reverse complement.
AAAAACACGTGGGAGTGAGCAAAAAGTAAATCAAGTGCGTTATATTTGCATAACCGCACTGGCGCACACTTCCCGGGACCGCCATTGCCGCTGAAACCCGCGAGTCGTTGACCGCCAAAACGTCATTTTCAATGATCACTTTCACTACGAATAAAGTTCCGCGGTTTTGTCCGTAAATGACGTAACTTGAGTCGTGCAGGCGATTTCATTTTTGACTACAATACTCTATTATGGTAGGACTTCATAAATAAAGCTCCGCTATCCGATCGTAACTTGCTGTAACTATTACGTGTTCACCAACAGCCTAATCGTGATCGCCTCATCAACCAATTCGTCTTAAGTAGTGATTTATTTACCGACACCAAATCATTGATGATTAGCCTTTAAGCCTGGCTTATTATGTTTACAATGCAATGTGTGGTCATATTAGAGAAGAGAGTTTTCAAACAGTGCCGACGAAACTTTTTTTATGGACATTTACAATTCTCAATTGTTATCTCTAGGAATGCTTTTCAAATAAACAGTGACTATTAGGTGCTCTATAATCACTATGTAATTGGAAACCAACTTGATTTAAAATGAACTCACTGTGTAAAATTGTTTAGAACGATACATCAAATCCTTGTGACAACAGACTTGTATAAATAAAACAGTCTCGAGCACGTCTTGGCAGAGAGCAATTCGTCATAGAAAGTGCGAACGGATGATCACTTTCGATTGTTGGTGTATTTAAATAGCCATCCTATTATCCACAATAGGTACTTTGACTTGACTGATCTGTTACGCATACAATGGGTGCTACAGATTATGGTTACGATAGTTTGTTTTATATCCAGCTGTCAATTTGATAATGATTGATTTGATTACATGAATGGAATTACAAGTGTTAAGATATAATATTACACAGATCGTCATTAATCAAAGGTCTAATAGTGATAGGTATTTCTATTCACAATAATGATTTGGTCAAGATAGAATATAACTGGTAGAGGTGTCTACAGTCAGTGTACAGTCAGCAGCAGAAGTAGCTAAGCAAACGAAGCTGTCACAATGACCTAAGCACGGCTATTGTTATCGACATAAGAGCTAGTGTAGATCATTTTAACCGCTACGCTCTTGATGGTGTGATGGTAGTACACATCATACCATCAAGAACGTAACGAAATTTAGATTAGGTATATGTAATATATAATATATATTGGATAGCAGTGGACGACTTTCGGCTGACATGATGATGATGATGACGAATATATATTTTTAAATCCACCTATCATCTTTTCATCGATAAAATAAAATATTTCAAAACAGATTTTTTTTGAGAATTGGAATCTCGACAGATAAGTAGATAATAAACACATCGTTTGATAAGGTAAAGTATGGCATTTGTTCTGGAATATGAACCACTAAAACTTGTTTATAAATAGAGACGGTTCTCTACAATGCAAACAAGTGATACAATATTTCAACACCACCACACAAATTAAAGCATCAAACCACAACGAATATGAGTACTGTGTATACTCTCAAACGGATTGCTTTCTCGCCTTGGGCCGCGCAGGGAAAGTGATCACGACCGGCGCCGGCGCAGCGGACAGAGTTCAAGTTCATGAGCTTGGTAATGTGCGGTTACAGATTCCAATTGCAGCGATAAACTACGATAAACTCCGTCTTACACTCAAAAGTTTAACGTTTTCGACTTTAAAACGGAAGACGCGCTATCCCATACGATCTTAGGGCAATTACACCAATCTATTACCATCAGAAAGTATTTTCATCGCTCGTTTAATTAAATTTTTATATTTTCTAATTATAGTATCACGCTGCACATAATTCATGAGCACAAAAGTTTTAATTTTGATGGATAGCGTCTTTAAGTAAACGCGACGTCGTTTAGAAACGGGGCGCTGCGCGTACGCACCTGAAACATACTTCCCACGTCCCGTTCGCTCGGGAAATTAGGTATTACGTGAAAGAGACAATGTTTGCCTGCCGTGCGCTTGCGCAGGTCGATGGAGCTGTGGGAATTAATGTATTAAAAGTAGCAGAATCCATTTAAACAATCTGTCTATCTTCATCAGCCTAACACTATGTAGCATTTGTCAGACTTTACTCGCTCACGTGATAAAATTGCATGCGCAGCGCAATAATTTTTGTAGCTTGCTGCCTTGATTTTCTGTATTGCTTTGTCGGTCTGACAATATCATAACATTGCACCAGTTGCTTACAGTACAGCTTCCACCTGGGCCACGCAAATTCTATGCTAAATATATTATATATATCTCTCACCTCTATATATGTCTCACCCGGCAAAACAAGTTGATTTATTGCCATCGTTTCATCAACGCCTAGCAAAAATGCGCATAGTTAGGTATGTGGTACCGAAACTGTTCTGTTATGCCATCGACCTTGTTAGGATCCATGAACGCTTGAGAACACAACTAAAATCCGGCTCCGCGTATTTCTCTAGTAATCTCGTTTGTTTGAGCAACTTTCTTTCGCAGCGCACAAATATTTGTGGTCAAAACTTGTGGTACACGTGTTACCGGAGAAGGAAAGTACTTAGATTAATATTACTGACAATTTGATTAATTTTTGAAGACTCTTAATTAGTAGTTTTTTTTTAATTAAAACAAAAGTCGATTTACAGTCATTTATAATTTTAATTTTCGCTAAAAAAATTAAGTAAACCTAAATGATGTACCAAAAAGCAGTCAAATTAGTGTTGTTATTAAATTAGCTAACAATTTAAAACGTCAACTTCTATGGTTTGTATGTTCAAAGTTACCTACTCCCTAATAAAAAATATAAACAAAATCTAAAATTAAAGAGGCTAAGATTTATTTTAAAATTCGTAACATGAGATGATTCGAAGCCCTGTCTATTTTGTTGAAGTCGAAATAGGCTTTTTTAATGGTGACATTTCTCGTCGCTCCTGTTATGGGATTTTGACTCTACAACATAAATTATTATGATGAGAATGTCAGACAGGGGTTAGTTTTAAATACGGGCCTCGTTTTTTGTTTGGCAAATGAAGTACCAAATATTTGGGGGAGCAGGCGGATGCGGTTTGCGGCGGATACTCGGACTTTCACCAAGGCCGGCACACCTGTCCCTCGCGGGCCCACTAATTGCTGCTAGCTCGGTAACTGACGAGTGCTCGCGCAGTTGTCCACACAACAATACAGAAATGGTGGGACCACCCAGAAAAAATAAACTCTTGCTTAACATTATATTATTACCTAGGACCCGCTAGAAAATATACCTACCTGCCTGCCATCTGCTGTAGCAATAAAAAATTGCAAGTTTTTAAGTTCAGACAATTACAATCAACTCCAGACAATTTCTATTTGCATTTATAAATAGGTAGGTACGTCTCAAGTTGGAAGCGAAAGCTTTTCAATATTATGAAGTGCACGTAGAGGATTGTCAAAGAAAGCTCTAGTTGTTAAAGAGCTGCTCATGTTTTATAGGTCCGGTGTTTTCTTCCGCAACTGACAATGTCGATCAGTAGGCAATTTCTAACCGGTTTAGAAAACGTACGCATCGCTCGCTTGCGCCGCCAGCGCCCGCAGTTAGTGTTGCGCACCCGGCGCCGCTCTCGCCCCATATACATCTTGTCAGTGTCCACATACTGAACTTCCGACGACGAAGCCTTTTGCAGATAAAACGCGTTAATTAGGTGCAAACTTGAAGTGGCAATTATTGCACAGAGCGCTTACTCTTCTATCTTCTAAACATATAAAACAGAAACGCGGCTGACTGACTGATCTATCAACGCACAGCCCAAACCCCTGGACCTTGGAAAGCTGAAATTTGGCATAGTGGTTCCTTTTATAATATACGCCCGGAACAAGGCGGGATTTTTCGAAATTCCCACGGGATAGAAAGTTCTGCCACGAGAGCGAAGCCGCAGGCGAAAGCTAGAGTTCAATAAATGAATTTCTGTAGAATTACAAAGCAGGTAGCTCGCGCGGAGGATGCCCATCAGCAACTGTCGTGCAAGCATCTTCGGAACTCAACTAAGTAGTTATGATTGCGTTGATTAATATTATAATTGGCGGAGCGAGCTATCCATAAGTGTAGAAAGTCGGAAAGAACGCCGCTGCGCTCGCGGGATGGCGGCGCGCGCGCACGCGCTCGATGGCGCCAACTAGAGTGCGACGACGACGCGCCGCGGAATGCGCTCCACGACAGAATTACCACTGGTACAATCCATATAGACCATAGCAGCCTTTTCCTTCTTTACTCATTAAAACAATTATTTTTAATTTATTAACACTTGCACTTTCTCTTGATTTCAGGATGCAAAGTGCGAAACCGCGGTGGACTCAGCTTCGTTACCGCTGGAGCACCGCGCGGGCGGCGGCTACGGACCGCCGCTGTCACAATCTCACTCCGATGACCCTTGGCCCTTAGCGACTCCAGACAGCCCGAAGATCAAACATCTCCAAGTGCAGTGCGAAAAGACTCACATGCGAGTGAATATCGAGTTCGATCGCCCGTTCTACGGCATGATCTTTTCAAAAGGGTTCTACAGCGACGCTAGTTGCATGCACCTCAAACCTGGCACCGGTCACCTCAGTGCAACTTTCGAAATATTCCTCAATAGCTGTGGTATGTCCAGTTCTGCAAATCACAATGTCGCTACTTATGGAAGTCCAACACCGAGCGGATCCTATGTTGAAAACACGATTATCGTCCAGTACGATCCTTACGTTCAAGAAGTATGGGATCAAGCCAGAAAATTACGATGCACGTGGTATGATTTCTATGAAAAAGCAGTCACATTTCGACCTTTCCAAGTCGATATGTTGCATGCGGTTACAGCCAACTTTCTCGGTGACAACTTGCAGTGCTGGATGCAGATCCAAGTGGGTAAAGGACCATGGGCCTCCGAGGTGTCAGGAATTGTAAAAATAGGCCAAACTATGACGATGGTGCTAGCTATCAAAGACGATGAAAACAAGTTTGACATGCTTGTTCGAAACTGTGTGGCGCACGACGGTAAACGAGCGCCCATTCAACTTGTCGATCAGTACGGTTGCGTAGTACGACCGAAGATAATGAGCAAGTTCCAAAAAATAAAGAACTTTGGACCGTCGGCGTCTGTCGTATCATTCGCATACTTCCAAGCATTCAAATTTCCAGATTCAATGAATGTACATTTCCAGTGCGTCATTCAAGTTTGCAGGTACAATTGTCCTGAACCTAAATGTGGTGGTCTCGGAGCAGACTACGGCGTTCCACTATTAGGCGGTAACACACTCAGTGCTGGGGAATATGGTGCACCTAACTCGCCTCATGCCGAGTATGGTCCACCACCACCGTCGCCGCACGCAGAGTACGGAGTACCACCTGCGTTCCCCGATCCCAGACATCCCGCAGACGCACAAGGATCTTTCTCAGAAAAGCGAGACGATGCTGTTCCACCGCCACAGGCACAAGTTTCATCGACCCCTAATGCACCCAGTCCATCTTCTCCGGCACCAACGCGGGATGAAGACGAAGTGAACCTACCTCCTCCACCTCCTCCGGGTCGTCGCGGAGTGTACAACACGGTTAAGAGGAAAGACGAAGCCCATGGCAATCTCGCGACTCTAGGAGGACGGCCGCGATCAGTCGAAGACTTGCCAGAAAGATTAGTAGGTGTAAGGCGGCGAAGAGAAACGTCTACGCATTCACGCATCTACAAACGTGACGCTCAAGAAATGACAGATGTCAACACTAGCCGCATAATTCAGGTCGTAGCACCAGGCGATGTGAATTTCGCATTGAACAACGCTGCGGGTAACGAGACAGTAGTAATTCAATCACCGGCGACCGACCCAGAAACCATCTGTATGTCAGTGCCGTCGTTCGTGGCGGGGCTGGTGATGCTGCTGCTGGTGCTGGTGGTGGCGTCTCTGGTCGCCGCCTTCCTGTTTGTGCGCGTGCGCGCGCTCGACAGGAAGGGCGCCCACGGCGGCGCCGCCTACTACGAAACAGATTACGTGAAGCATGCTAACTAAGCGATGGTCGAGTGTGAGCGGTGTGTGTGACGCGAGGACGTTCATAAACTCTTCTCGGATCCAAAGAGCGTGCGAGCTTCGGCCCCGGCCGGACGGCGCCGCCGCTGTCGCGGTCGCGATCGAAGCCCGGTGACGTGTGAGTTATTTATTTAGTTATTTAATGAGCGTGATGTCCTTGTTCGACTGTTTTGTAAATTATTTTATTCGTGTGAAAAGCACTAACTGTACTGCCTTATACCTATAGTCGATATGTCTGTTGTAATTTTGTAAAGAGTCGTTAGTAAGGAAAATAGTCCTTAAGTTGTATACCAATTAAAGTGTCGTGTGAGAAAGTTATGACGTGTTTAAAATTTTATTGATAAGATTGCAGAAGTTACAAAGATAAGCCTAAAAATAAAGCTGATAATAAAGATGTTTTTTAATGCATTGTAAGTTTAAGTGATCCAGGAAAGCTGTGAAAGGTCAAGTTTAGTAGTTAGATGATTTGCAGATGCATCGCTTCAGAAGAACTTGCGTAGATCATTATTGGCGCAAGAGTGTGAGAAAATAAACGCATTGTTTTAAATGTGTATCACGTTAGAAATGTGACGATGCCGCTCTCACGTTTTAAATGAAATATAGTTCGCGCCGTCGTTCGTACTTAGTCACTTTTAGATGAGGCCATAGTGTCACAGATCACACTTCCTATAAAATAAGTTGGTTTACTAAAAGATAATAAATTAAGGCATTAATGGCTTAATTTTACTTGCAATTTTAGCACTGCTTTTTTGCGCATTCAAAGAGACGAGGCAGATTCATAAAAAATAATGACATGGACGAGGGTCTAATCTACTTAAGCATTAAATACTTACCTAATCGAAATACAGATACGAAATGCCAAGTGGAATGAAACTGGATATCTATCGCAGTAAGACATAGAATGATACATTATCCATTAATTATTATTATAATATAAGGCAATAATCTACACAACTTATAGCAAATAAAATTAATACAAATAATATCCTATGAAGTACTGTGCCTTTAAGACTGAATCTCCAGTCACAACCCTTTAAGGGTAGAATGTGTCTTGAATATTTTCGTCAACCGTTAATTGAACTATGTGGACAATATATGGCATAGTAGAAACGCCATTTTAACATACAAATATATCTCTACAGCAGACTCAATTCACCTCCAAGGCATTTTCTTAACTACGGTCCGTCTTTTCCTGCGGGTTTCAGAGGGGGCGACCAAATTCATTAGTGATACACATGATTCTTCTGTCGTTGGATTCTTAAACAGTACTTTTATTCTTTTATCATGTTTTTCTCCTATTATATTGATTAAACCCTGAAAACAAAGACAGTTTAGGTGCTTCGTGGGTTACTGAAAAAATTAACCTTATATTATGGTTATGTAGGTACGAGTACTTCCCCATAAAACCGCGACTCGACTCGTGTAATAAAATATTATTGTTACTAAGTTAGCGTTGTACCTACCTACCTTTCGTGTAATGTTTATAGCTTCCTGTACAAAGGAGGGTCAAACATTTGTTAAGTATCGACGAACTACAAGCTATTTGGCATCCACCTCCTAAATTAAGAAACGTCCTAAAGAGGGCCCTATATCCTTGCTTAAGGATGAGAGGAAAACGATGACGACCAAATAAAAATAAATAAATCAATACTTGCAGGGGAAAATAGTGGGGACACCTCGTCATCTTTAGTTTTCTTTTTCTTCTCATGCTTAACGCAGTAGGTATCAGCTGATGTGCAGGTCATGTCTAGACCCTCTTTCGGTTGCTCCCGCATCTTCCATGAGTTTAACGTCTCCTTAAAACAGCCATTAGAACCTCTTGGCAGAGATCGGGGCTCGGGAGATACCTAGCACAGATAAGAATTTCAAGCAAGGGTAAATGTCAGGTTAATTTTTGTAAATTACAAAACAAGTTAAAAGTAAAAAGCTAACGCACTTGTGCACTATGCGAATGCGTCAATTTAAATCGATGTGCAAATTTAGGTAAGTATATTTAGGCACAAAGGTGCCCGTTCAGCAAACTTCCACATAGGTACTTAACAAATGCCCTGCAAATATTAAAAAAAAAAACTACAAATGTACTGTGTGAAGAATTAAGTGGAAGTAGTTTTATTTTCAAAAATAATTTTAAGCACAGGTACCTTTTGAAAGATTTGTCGCATTAATCAAGGTTTCAAGAAAAAATACAAAACCACATTTCACACAACCACACAAACCATTTCACCAACAATAATTTACCATCGACAGCATTGAGATGAAACGGTCTCTGTCGGCACTATGCTAAAGGCCAAATTTCTTCTTCGGTAGTTCCGGATCGGCACTGGTACTAGCCTTATTAACAGGATGCCTTGGCGGCGGCGGAGAGACGGCGCGCGTGCGCGGGAGTTCCATATTCGACGCGTAGATGCGGCAGAGGCGCGAGACCCGAAAAGGAGACTCTGGCGGAGGCCGCGCCTTCTTCCTTCTGCATTGGCGTTTAGTGTGTGTCTGTAAACGTAAAAATGTGGAATCACTTTCACTGATGCTACACTGGAGGTATAGGGAAGCATTTCGTGCGTGGTTCTGAATTTCGAAAAGGGGAAACAGCGTCCCCTGACGAGAAAAATTGCCTTTCTAACATTCTCGACTAAGTACTTTTAATTTGTCACAATATTTACTAAATAGAGTTGATATTCCTACTAAAACTTCAATGCGTGTGAACTTTTTTACTTGGGTGACGATTAATTCAGAAATTTTCCAAAAAATTTAATCTTAGCACGCAGATTATAGAGCCGATTTTATGTTAACGCATTGATGTACCAAAAATAGACGGATATGCCACCCCTTCACCGCGCGCGGACAAGCAATATAGGTGATTAGGTGATTCGATGACTTAGTCGCCAACGGCAAAACAAAAACAAAGCACAAGGAATCACATTCAATACGTAAATAAATAATATACTCATTATTTGTAAAGAAAACCATGCATTTAAAATTATAATATTATAGCCAAATAATGCAGGGCCAACAATTTATTTCCCCATCTGATAAATTCCTACCTTTAATATTATGGCCAAATAACATGGGGCCATTAATTTCCCGACCTGATAAATCCCGACCCGAGTAGAAATTCGGAAAGAAAAACTCCCGGTTAACTTTCATATAATATTTGTTTTTTATTTTTATTATGCTATAGCTTTGTTCGATCCTGGTAAATTGAATAAAACTATTACAGAAACTGACTATTCCATCTATTTCCACTGATTTTCCAGTTTTTAGATCTACCGATTTAGACTGTGCATTATCTGGCCAATGACGACACTCAAATATCTTTTTGTATTTTTTCCGTTATTTTATATTTTTACCTTTGAAACTTGCCACTCTGTGAGCTTTTTCGTCTCTTATACGTAAAATATTATCAGAAGTGGCTCTGTGAGCTGTAGACCTCGTGAGCTAATTTCCAAAAAAAACTATAATTATCGAGCCCGTTTACAACATTTTACACCGTAGAGGAGAACAGCGGCACAGACATACGAAAGAATGTTGGTCCAATTTGAAACGTTGACGCTTCGCTCACTCGGTCAATAAAGAACGACCTGTTATTTCATGTTCGTGAATTAGCAGGTCATTGTTATCATGCGACTACTTGTTATTTTGTGGACATGAATTAGCAGGTCGGTAGTCGTACATTATCCAGACGGTATATTTGTCTGTGGTAGTTTGACAATTTTGACATGTCAGTGTAATTACAGCTAATGAGTGAAGGCCGCATTTTGTCAGCGCTAAAGAGGTGCGTGGCCAGTCTTTCATGTTTAAAAGTCAATGTGTTAACGCTAGAAGTTCAATTCTTGTCGCGGATATGTAAAAAAGCACAGAATGCCAGTGAACTACAAAAAATGCAGACTCTGAATTCCTTGAAAAATTCGTAAGCTTAGTTTCTTCCACCTGTGTTGTAGAATTGGCTTTAGTTTCATCAATCTGGACGCGTTTTACAGCAGCCTCAACTGAAAACGGCAGCGCCGGCAACAAGTGCGGCGGCCGCGGCGTCCGCGGCTGCCCGCAACAGTTCACCTGCAACCCATGATCAAAAAAATATTAAAAATAATTCAGTACAATAGGTACGTTATTAGAGAGCTACTTTTTATATATAATATAAGAGAGGGCAAACGAGCAGGTGGGTTCATCGTTTTAATTTGGTTTAATTAAATTGTTGTTTCTTTTTAGGGTTCCGCACCTCAAAACGAAAAACGGAACCCTTATAGGATCACTATGTTGTCCGTCTGTCTGACAAGACCCTTTTTCTCTGGAACGCGTGAAGGTAGCATGCTCAAATTAATATCAAATAAGTAGGTACTTACTCAAGATTGCAGTTCCTTGAAGCCGTGAAAAAACCAAACGCAACGCAATCAATAGTAGTTTATGCATCTGCTACATAATGAGGGTCCTTAAAACACGAGTGTGTTTTTATGAAACGAGGTGAAGCTGAGTTTCATAATAGGATCACACGAGTGTTTTAAGGCCTAATTATGTGGAGTTGCATACATTACTTTATCTACACACATATTATAAGCACTCTAAGATGGGTTCAGAAGCCGAAGGCATATATCATACCCGTACCTGTCACGCATTTGACTGTTTTTTTTTAATCATAGACAAACATACCGAGCGGACGTTTTGTAAACTGTTTTTTTTATTGTAAAAAACATTATTATTTATACATGTCGGACTGAACTCAACTTCCATACGTGAGTGATCCGTTTTATTTCACTATGATTGTAAATTACGTTGGTTTTCAAATTTGAAACATCGAATTCTATATCGAAACGACTATTACTTTACTGGAGGTGGTGGTGGTGGTGCTGGGGCTGGCGCTGTCGGCGAGAAGGCGACGTCGTGCTGCAATGCTGGTCATTTTCTACGGTTTCAGAACGCATTATAGAGGACTTATGATATGTGTGTAGATAAAAGATATAACAGTCAATGATTATACAGTCATTAAAAAGGTTGTTTCCATACAAATTGCCGTATGGTGAAAACCTAAAGGGTACTTCTAGTTGTCCTAGAAACTTGAAATTTGGTATGAAGGTAGCTCTTATAGCAGAACTACTCAGAAAATTCTCAAAATCTTAAATTTGTATGTCTGTCTGTATATTTCACAGACCAATATAAGATGACCCCACAATGCTTATATTTTGCTTAGAAGCAGGGCTCTGCTAACACTGGACATCTTAAAACACTGGGGAAAAGCGTTAAAATCTTTCTACGGAACCCTTGTGCGCGAGTCCGACTCGCACTTGTCCGGTTTTCTTTTACAATAAGCGATTAACATATCCCACCTGATGGAAAGTTCAGATGAGGCCAAGACTCACGGTCACGGTCAGATGAGACTCGCGGGTTCCATTCACTTCAGCTTTGCAGAGACCTACCCTATTATTCATAAACCTATTTTAACTAAAATGCCGTTAAAGTTCGTTTGTCTTTTTTTGTCACATTGACATTTCCGTTAGTAAGAAGAAGACAAAACCTATTTTAACTAATGGATGCCTGAGTGACGTTTATGAATAATGGCATTGACTTTACAGGCAAGATTATTAAGTAAGTATGTTATGAAAAGTAGATCTCCCGTCACCCGTCGCCGTTCGCCAACCGGCATATCCCACAGCTCTTGCTGTCACTACACTTCACTGCTGCGCTGCTCTGTTGGTATTATACCTGGGTCAATCAATTTTTCGTTGCCTCTCGTTGCCATGGAAATGTCCCCTGGGTAACACAGCAAAAATATGATTTTCTAAGACCCCACTCCCCCGAAAGTCAGAATTTGCATGTTTAGCTGATGAAGCATGAAATAATTGGTAAGTACATAACTGTCGAAACTCCTAAAGTTTGATGGAGTGGTGCCTTAGAAAATCTTATTTTAGTCGAGTAACCCAGGGGACATCTCCATGGCAACAAGTGGCAAAGAAAAGTTGATTGACCCACCTGTGTGGAGTTAGGTGGCGGCGGCAGGAAGGGCGGCGCAATCGGGCAGCGCGACGGCGGCCTGCGAGACGGCGCTCTCGATGCTGTTGGCTGCGTTTGACAGCAGGCGGCACAACCCGCAGCTAGGCGCTGTCGTCGCTGTAAGCAGCCATTATACAAGGTGTCAAATAATGCTTTAACGATATTTCACTAGATCGTCGGGCTAATTATTCTGAACACCCCTGCAATTTTTTTTTATTGTTATGTTAATTAATGACCATTTAATTAACGAATGTTTAAATTAATTACGGTCCATGCTCCCAGTGTACTCATTTCCTATCTCTCTCTCTCATTCATTCATTAGTTACAAAGTCACGTACGTTATTTTATTTTGAAACGTCAAACACCTTTGTACGTTTTCTGTATACCAATTTCTATTTATTTAAGATGGATTTAGGATTAAGGTATACCTACCCATTTTACGACAATAACAGCGCGTTAACAGCGTATAGTGAGGTGAACGTAATCAGTGTATTTCGCTCGATACGCAGAAGGCCAAAGAAAGAGGCTCCTCTTTGTGCCTTAAGCAAGTAGTAGAAATCATTTATGAGATAGGTATTGATGTTAGGAGATAGAATTAAAATAATATCTTAAATCCTGCTAAAGATTGTAATTACTTACTTACAATCATTCAATATCTTATCACGAAACACTTGAAGTTTGTTAAAAAACACAACAAGTACCTAACCACATGACACACGTAAAAACTTCACCACCGAAATCACAGATTTTTACTATAGTTAATTCTTTTTCACATGGAATAAACGGTTGTTTCTAATAAAATTCATATTTACAATGAAAATTATGATTACGAATGTTTTGACAGTTTTGACATACTAATATTTGAGTGGTAACCACGTGACCACCCGCGCTTTCCAAAAAAGGTTTAGCGAAAAAAGTCACATAGCAATTCTCTACATATTTCATGTTACCAAACTCTATTGTATTTTTGAAGCGCTGCAAGCCGTGAAGTTTATAATTGGCCTGATTCAAATTCAATATAAACCTTTCTAACCTTAAGGTGGTTCTTCACGGTCAGCTAGGCACTCAAACGCCCATAGATGGCGTTGATAGTCTAATTTGACAAAAAATGTGGATAATAACGCGAAAGACTGGCAGTATGAACTTAATTTCCTTAGTCTTTACGAGTGGCGGAGAAATACAAACCATTAGTGTTGATTTTAAAATACTTCAAAGTGACTTCTTTAAATTTGGCGGAATCATCGCACTGATCGATGGGGCCATTATTATCCCAAAATTGATGATGACTTCTTTAAATAATTATAGCGCGGCGCGGTTATTTTATTAAGTTTGTTTCTATTTTTCCCATTAAAAGTACCTAAAATAATAAAGCCATTCATGTTTGATTGTTGTTGGTCAGAGAACCTGCTAGATACTGTGAATACGTGTTTGCTTCACGACGAGTGATACAATAATGTAATATGATGTGCGATTGGTGAAAGTGATTAAAACGAACAAATTATCCTATGGACCGAGATTCAAAACTACGAATCAGCGACGAAATTCCCATGCGAGTAAGCAATTTGGCCTCTATGCTAGTACTTTTAGGCTTTCACGGCAATAATTTATTTTTTCCCGATATAAAATTAGTTACCGAACTGTTTGCAAACCTTGCCGAAGTATGAAAGAATTTTGCCGAAGTGCTACGAATAAATACGACGTGTGTATGTGTGTAGCAGTGATATGGCGTAGGCTGTGGCACACTGAGCAACTCTATTACCTTGATATTTTATTCATTTTTTTTTAAGTTGTAACTGCAGGTCGAAACTTTGCAGGGATGTTCAGACCAACTAACCTGATATGTGGGTAAAATATCGTTAAAGCATTATTTGACACCCTGTATAACTACCTATATAACCTAATCGACTTAGAAAAGTTGAAAAACCCCCGACGTCGTCATTTCAAAATTCAATATTGCAATAACGGGTGAACCGATTTTAATAAAACTTAACTAAGAACCATCTCGATTAAACTAGCTTTCGAGTAAAAAAATCCGCATCGACATCCGTTTGAGAGCTATGATGCCACAGACAGATACACAGATATACAGACACATAGATACACAGGTCAAACTTATAACACCCCTCTTTTTCGTCGGGGGTTAAAAAGCCAAGTACAATTGTTTTCATTCACTTCTTTCAATCAAACACAAAATGGTGAGATAATTCCTGTCATACGGGTAGCTAGTAACCAAACAGCGCATTGATGAATACCTACCTAGTGCTAGTGAATGTTGAAGCTAAGGCGTGGAGTACCGGGTTCGACGCATACCAAAAAGACAAGAGGCCAAATACCGCACGCTTAGAATTAAAGTGACTCAATTCTAAATACATGATAAATCTAAATTAAACTTAGTAGGTTTAGATTTTAAATTCAATTTTGAAATATGTCATATTAAGAATTGAGTCACTTTAGTTCTAAGCGTGCGATACGTTGTGTAGCGTATAATTAAAACGAGAAATTAATAGAAAAACGCAGATGACCAAAACCTCGTCATGCTGTGCTACAAACCTAGCCTAAGTACTTCACCGGTAACCAATGCGTTTCTATTATTGCAGTGGTAGTTTTAACCCAGACTTGAACTTACCTACTTGTACTGGGAGCCGTTAATTTCTGATGGGGTCGCAGTTGCAACTCTACCCTTCGGAATAGGAATAGGGGGCACTTATTTATATCTATGTATCAGAGAATGTTTTCGGCGTAGATTGGTGATATTGGCCTTTTGTGCTTTTGATAATTAAGGTAATCATTTGGTCATACATTTAATAACACCATTGGGCAAATAAATAAGTACTTATTGGCCTTTTGCGCTTTTGGTCACATAATATGCATAGAACCCCGTACATCGAAGGCAGCACCTGGGTCAAGGTGTGGGCAGGCCGGGTCGGCCCGGCGATGGTCGCCGTCCGCCGCCACTCCGTCGCCTGTGCCCTCCACGTGTAGCTTTATGTTGTTCTGTATGAGATGCGGTTTTATTTCTTCGAACCATACGTCGCATAGCTGGAAAAAGGGATGATAATTTTTATAATATGTCGTCTACCAAATACCTTATTATAGTACCTGATACCTACCTAATCACATTACGTAAACTTTTGTTCAGTAACTAGGTACTCTACTGTTAATAATGATATTCAATGAGTAGGTAAGTTTGTTTAAGCATAAGAAATGAAAATACGTAACTGCCTATTTGCCTCGGCCACAGTGGGTCGAGCACGACTCTTCGAAACCTGCGTCACGTTAAATCGAATACTAAACGTTGTTGAGTTTGTATGACGTTCGAAACAGCGCCCGCCCTTGAGCGTGTTTCGAACTAAAATTTAGTATGAGGTTTCTCGATCTCGATACGATAACCGTAACGTTACTCATCATTCGTAAAGTCGTGCTCGACCCTCTCTGAATACATAATAGTACAAGTACCTCGGCTTATAAATATGAGCTAAGCACATTGTTAGGGATGGGCAAACATATTATTACAGTCTCAAGTGGTCGAATCTCGGCAAAACATCAATTTTAACTGTTAACGTTCATTTGCAGTAATATGAAAACTTATTGCTACTAAATTTGATCAGGCGCACGTCTCTTTTAAAACACTTACCCCAAGCAAAGCGTTCTCTAAATCGTATCGAACACTCTTCGGTATTTTGTTCCTACTCTTACTCCGATGGTTCTGTCGAGGATTGATGGCACCAGAGTCCCCAGAAGGCCTGGTAGCCTCATGGGCCCCCGAGGCCGCTCGCCGTGTGCGCGACTGAGACATCGCTTAGCAAAGTCAAGAGCAACAAAACGACATGCACTAACTAAACAACTCAAAAACTAGTTCCTTAAAAGAACATTAAAAACGAATAATATAAAAATAAAGTGTCAATACGGCACCTTCAGCTGTTCTGTCATGATTTTTAAATGTGTCAGTTTTGTACAGATGTGAATAAAATTGTATTGTCAAAAAAAATTCACTATCTGAAAATAGGTTCTTATTAAATCCAAATGGTTGTATGAATAAATCAGCTTGTACAGTCAGCTGCAGATAAAGGGAAATCCCCTGCTTGTTAAGTATTATCTCAGTAGCTCTGTACTGTAGGCACCTTTTTATACTTACGATAGTCTTTTCTTACTATAACGTAAGTACTTATGTATGTACGGCCTGTGCCCAGTGCTGGGAAGTAAATACGCTGTTAACTAAGGTTGCTAATGATATTACAAGAGCACCTCACGACGTTGTCATTAAAATTACTTAAATAAATTAAAAATGGATCTGAGGGTAGACGCTAAAAACCATGACACTACTGTGGCTACCGTTAATTAGCGATTAACAGAAGTATTTCTAACCAGTTAAACAACTAAAATGAATTCATCAATTTGGAAAACAGCGGTGTGCACCAGTTCTTTATTCTTGGGTGGACTAGCGTTCAAACTGTTCAACAATGGGAAAATATTCGGCAGTAAAAAGAAGAACGATATTCCGATCAACGAAGTGCTGCTTTACGGATCCAGCGACGAAGGGCAGACGAGGCAAATTGGTTTGAACAACCTCTTCTGTATTTACTACGTGATAGTGCACGCTAACTGCTCGATCGATGTCTGTGTACCAAATCTTGAGAGCGAGACAATTGCAAAATGCCTCATTGGAGCTCAACAAAAGAAGATTAAAGTAAGGCTTGTTGTTCATAACGACAGTGAATTTGATTTTGAGAAGCTGACTAAACACGGCGTAGAGGTGAAGATTATCCAACCACGTCAGCCTTTACAACATGAATTCATTTTGGTTGACGCCGATGATGAGTCTGGTGAAGCCGTGGCAGTGATGGGGTCGCTGGACTATGAAACCTCGCGAGTCAACTGCAACAGAGACGCCACACTGCTCACATCTGAGGAATCGGTAATCAGAGCCTTGCAGAGAGAATTCGACAGAGTGTGGGATTCCACCGACGGCTTATTTTATACTTCATCTGATTTAAGAAAAGTATCTACTTAAGGCGATTCCAGTCTAACGCACCATCAGTTAAGAATATGTAACTAAATTTAATTTTTATTTAGTTATACCTAATTAAGCGTACTTATAAAATAGCTTATTTTATATAATATTATGTAGCAGTGGAAATTTTTATAATTCATGTTAAAATAGAAATAAAAGCCATAGATTAACAAAAAATATTTAGATTTTATTTCATTTCCCTAATGACGAGATAGTGTGGTAAGAAAATGTGAAAATTGTTAAGAATTTCATCATAATAATACCCTACTACAATACTACATCATTCTCTTTGTACTCGAGTGCTGTATGTTAGCCTATTTATTGCATCATATTTACAAAACTAGTTTTTTAACATTGATATTTCTTTTGTTTTACAGCGCCAAAGGATTAGTAATGTCTTATTATTACGAATTATGAAGGATTTATGCGTAACGCGTAACATATGAAAGCAAACGATTGACAGTTATCAAATTACTGGCCCCTATTTCACCAACTTTACAATTGTCAGCTTTTGTTTTAGCGCGCTTCATATTTTCAAAGAAATGTAGTTCGAATTGTCATATAAAACTGACAATTGTAAAGATGGTGAAAAAGGGGCCTGGAAGTTAGCTATACAAAAGTGATACTATTAATAATAAGGTAGTTCAATCGGTAATTGCATGGTAAACTGACATTGGTCGACTCGGTATAGCTGTGTAGTTTGTCTACAAAAATGAAATTTCAATGTTGAAAACACCTACGCTTTACTTGTGACATTATATCACAATTTCAATACTACTAACGGCTCCGCAAATGATGCCATTTGCACTTTGCCAGCGAGGTTTTGAAAAGCGACAATCGACAAGTAAAACGGAATAATACATGAACTTAGAGCGAACAAAAGACATTTCGAAAGAAGTTGCTGAAAAGTTTCTAATAAAGAGTTTCATTATTTATACAAAAGTGTGCACAAAGAGCAACAAAACCACATAGGTAAAACTGAATCAAAAGCATTCACATTTTGTCAAAATTATCGATAGTCACCTAATTACATTAAAACTGCTATGCATATGTGTATAATCGACTTTTTATACAAATTAAATAAGTCTAGATTTATTCATTTTAATTAGAGCACTTATAATAAATAAGCGTATTAATACAAATCATAGAACAATTATGTCTCGCGATTGTCTACAGCCTACTGCATAGCAGCTACACATCATGTATTATGAAACGTAGAAAACATGTTATAGCGTAAAAACATGTAGAAGCTTCAGATAGATATTGAAAAACTATTCAAAGGAACTATACAATTCTGATTCAAAGGTTTGCAGTAGGTATTGAAACTAACCATAAACTAACATTAAAAGGACAAAACCATCATAATTGTTTTTTAAGTTAATATACACACAAATATTTTGTTTCTTTATTATAATTATTAAATCAGAAGATTTCATAATTTTATAGAAACAACATTGATTTATATGTATAAATTCATTGGCAAATATTTTTAATTTAAATTTCATGAAACACAGCTATAACAATTTTTGATACACACTCACCAAAGCTGGTCTTAGTAAAAAAAGTATTATAATAATCGTAATATACAGACTCAAGAGCTTAATTCGAAATTATAAAATTTACATACTTAATATAAAGTAAAAAGACATTAAGAGTATAAACACGTCATTATGCTTATTCACACACATCAACGAAATGTAACATACAATGCATTTTCTCAGCATACAGGAAACTTATCGCGTCAGACAGTAATGTAATTTTATATTTTAAGAAATAAGAAAACTTTGTGTTATTTATTATGTAAATATAAGTTTATCTACACACATATCATAAGTCCTCTATAATGCGTTCAGAAACCGTAGTAAATGACCAGCATTGCAGCACGACGACGCCTCCCCTCGCCAACCACCACCACCAGCAGGTCCAGCAGTAAAGTAATAGTTTGTTTAGTTAGTAATACTTTTCGATATCGAATTCGATTATTCGAATTTGACAACCAACGTAATTTACAATCATAGTGAAATAAAACGGATCACTCACGTATATAAGTCGAGTTCAGTCCGACATGTATAATTAATGTGTTATTTTGTTTTTATAAAAACAGTTTCCAAAACGTCAGCTCGGTATGCATGTTTGTCTATGATTTAAAAAAACCAGTCGAATTCATGACAGGTATGGGTATGATACATGCATTCGGCTTCTGAACCCATCTTAGAGTACTTATAATATGTGTGTAGATAAAGTAATGTATGCAACTCCACATAATTAGGCCTTAAAACACTCGTGTGATCCTATTATGAAACTCAGCTTCGCCTCGTTTCATAAAAACACATTCGTGTTTTAAGGACCCTCATTATGTAGCAGTTGCATAAACTACTATACTATACTTTTAATACTTACTGGTGCTTGTAATCGGGTCCCTTTATTTCACATACAATTGAAAGACATAATGTATGTTTGTCATTATCACTACTCACAACTCTTTTTTTTCTGAAACCGTAAAAGTTTCATTAATTTTGTAATGGTCATCTTGTAGAACTCTACAGGATACGTTAGGTTTATTTTATAATACCTACTCCTGAACAAATAATAGTTTTAGAGAAAAAAGAGTTATGACTAGAAATAGTGACAGATTATGACAAACGTTACATTATGATATGACTTTCAATTCTATGGGCAAAGATAATATATCTATGGGAAAAAATAGAGACCCGCTTGTACTACTACCCAGATATAAGATAAGAATTACAATAATGTCAAACTGATTAGGTGATTATAATCAGGCTACCACAATAAAAAAATGTAGCTTAAGTAAAGTAAACATCCTACAATAAAATTTACGCCAGTACAATGATATTACATGATTGTGTATAAACAAGAAATAGATATGTTACTACCGCGCCCGAATTGAAGATTCATAAAAGATCCAATTGATCACTCTAGTTCTCAGTTAACGCTAAACGACTCGACGAAAGTAACGTGATGTGACGGCGATGGCTGCCAAGCAGTGGTTGAACTAAAATAGGTAAGCTTCCGTCGCATATGTTTCGGAAGTTCACAAATCAAAAAATTTAAGTGAGTAAGTAGCTAAAGATCAAGGGATCTCATAACACGCGTAAGTTTATAAAATATTAGATTTTTATAATTTAAATAAATCACGCGTATGATAAGGATGGATACATATATTAAAAGATCTGAAGCGACGTCGAAGGTATCGACTATATCCGGGCGAATTGTAGTAGGTACTAACCGCGTAGTATTAGTTCAAAGTCACATTTTTCGTTGTATCGACTGAGAATTGATGGTTAAGTACATGTCAATTGTGAACTCGGAGCGCGCGTGTAAGACGTGACGTGACGCGAGTGTACACAATCTACAGTCAGCAGCAGAAGTAGCTAAACAATCGAAGCGGTAACAATTCACGGCTCTATTGTTATAGACTTATAGAGCTTGTATAGATCATTGTGATCGCTTCGATTGCTTACCTACTTCTGCAGCTGACCGTACTTAAGTATACGAACAACTTTACTAGAGGACCTACTCCGCAAACGCAAAAAAAAACTGTTGTTCCATAGATAATTTCAATAGCTACCTACTCGGCCAAAATGCATGGAGCTGCAGATTTTTTTCGCCATTTTGAAGTTGGTCCCAAATTAAAAGTTGTTCGCAGCCGGTGTAATTACGGGCACAAGAGACATTTCATCTTAGCTCTCTAGGATGGCAACGCATCTGCAAGCCCTCCGGGGTTGTGGGTGTCTTAACATCAGGTGACCCACTTGCTCGTTTGCCTTCCTCGTCGTATAAAAAAAAACATTGACGCCATAAAATTATTTCAGTTATTTCATATTAAGTATATGGCACTTACATAATAATTTTCATTACTATATATGTAAAAAGTGGACGTTATTAATATGTATCCTCCCACTAGAAGCGCAATTGACAACATTTCATTTTTCTGACACCTGAAAATTTATATAGGCATCGAAAGAGATTCACCTCCTGAACACATCAATATATTTATATAAATTTAATATTACTTATTACATATATCAAATACAAGACAATGAAATAAAAAGAGCAATATTACCAATATTAAGAACGAATGGATGAAATACCTTTACCTTTTTTACGAAAAAAAAATCTCTAACAATTTTGAGTTTGACAACGTCACAGTCATTATCGTCGTAAACGTCTTTACTTTTACTAAGGTAAAGGCAATGGATCCATCCAAACGTATAACTGGAGTTACGTCATTTTAATAAATCAACAATAAATTCATTATTAATCCTAGAGAAAAATTAAAACTGTTTGCTGTGTTCCTCTTTCCAAGCAGAATACAGACCAAATTAGTATCAGTAATAGTAATTAAGTGTTTAGTGGTAGTAGTAATTAGTATTAAAAATGTGAAATATTGTCAATTGCTTACAGATACCTATCTCTCTTACTCTCGTGTTTGTATCTGTCCATCATTCATTAGTTAAACAAGCAAACATAAACATAGTTTGTAGTGCTATCTAATGGGTATGTAACTGCGACTATTTTCTAACGCAATTTACTAGGAAAACGTAATACATCTATACTACGTAATATCATTGCGCTAGTAGGTAACAAGCTGTGTTGAGAATTATATATTAAGTCTCATAATATGTTACTTGAAAATAGCTTCCAACAAACCTTCCAATAAATCTTCCAATAAATATACCTTTTAATACTGCTAGAATATAGAAAAATATGTGGTCAAAAAGAAAGCCGCATACACTTTTAGCAAATTATTAAGTCTATAATTACTAGGTAGATACTGTATCGACAGATGCCACCGAACTTTCGCGTTAAGATCCTTTAACGCTGACAACACTTCACTATTCCTGAAATTAACAAAATCATGATTCTCTCAAAATACACGCAGGCACGGGGGCGTGCAATTCACTCCGTAAAGGCAAGTAGGCTACGTCTCTATTATTTACACTAGCAAGTCAAGTTTCTTGTTCTAAGGAAGATGTCATACTATTGCCACACTGCACCACTGAACTTCAACCATTATAAGATCGAATTGAGATCCGTAAAACGAGCGATATTTCGACGCGCCGTCTACTAGTTGAAAGTATTGATTCCTAGTCGCTGGACAGAGAGAGTGGATGTCATACGTCCACCTCGATGTCGCTGTTGACGTCCTGAGTGCCGGACGACCGCGGCGAGCCGATGTCCAGGTCGCGGCAGTCGGGCGGCGACATCGCATAGTCGTGCGAGCTCGTGTCGTCCTCGGGAGAGGCTGCCAGATCCTCGTCCATCATTATCGCGGCTGGCAGTGAAGGCGACACTTCTTGTAATTGACTTGTGTATACTGGAATTAAAACAAATAAAATAAAAGAATGTACAACTATTTAATACTTTGAACTTGAAAGTAATTTCGATTTATTTCAATTTGAGTGTTAGGTCACTCTGAGAAAAAGGTTTTTTTCAAATATTTTAACAGAAGTTGCATTATTATAAATAATAATTTGTGCTGGCAATTGGGTTTGGCAGGTTGAACATCTGATTGTCATACATATGATATTTGCTTTTGTAACAGCCAACATAAAAAAACATTAAAAGAAAATAATGTACTTGTACAATCCATCTATAAAAATAATGTTGGAGAATACCACATACCCTTAATATTAGAGGTCTTGAGGTCTGAATTGAAGTTAAGGCTTTCCTCCATGGCCTCCATAGTAAGGGTGTCTGTGTCAAGGCTGTCCATAGACCCCGAGCAGGATGGGGAACTATCTGGGTTTGAGTTCATGTTCAATTGCAATGTATCTAGCTGAGGTATGTGTGGTCGCACCTGGAATCACAATGAATAACACTTCAGGACTTAATCACAACATAAAAATTGTTTTAAAATTAACTACTGCTGCTGAGGTTAAGAGTAGACCATGTTTCAGAGGCAGTAGTGCTGTTGAGAGTCGGTGTAATTTAAAAACCATTTTAGGTTGTGAAAGTCCCGAAATGTGATTAGTACACCTACCTACATACCTATGAGTGAGAATCGCAAAGAATTAAAAGAACACAATTTTTTTTTTGCTATCTGATAAAATCATTCGCAACTTTAAATTGTGGTAATAACACTTTTACATCACCTTTCAGATATCAGTTTTTAGGTACTTTATGCAAAAATATGTTTTGAATTGTTTCACTTCAAAATTATTAGTTAAAATCATACCTTCATCCCATCTGGCCTATGGGGGTTCCGACAACCTTTGCACTTGCATTCTGTGCAGGGCTTGCTTTCCACATAACATGGACACCTCTGCCCGCAACATGTCAGTTTGCCAGGAGTGGCTGTGGCATTGCCACATCTGCAACCTTTCCGTTTGCTACTTGCATTGCCGCGAGTTCTGTTCGAAGGCTTCTTAAATCCTAGTTGGTTTGACTGGAACATAAAGTAATATTTACAAAAAAATATCAATAACAAGGAAAAAATCTAATTGTGTAGTTCTAACAGAGTTGAAACACAATACATTATTATTGTATCTAAGCATGGTAATAAATGTTTGTTCAAGGCACATATCCCACAATAATGAACATAAAACTTGAGAAAGTTACTAAATCATTTTTGCTAATTACCTTACTTTCCCTAGGTGGTGGTTCATTTGGAGATGCAGAATCCATTTCATCAACAGCTTTTCTCTTAATAGTAATTTTATTGCCAGAACCAGCATACATCACAGAATATAGTGGGGAGCCATTGGACATAGCTCTGGAATTAGGAGAGTCTTTACTAGATGATCTAGTTTCTGCATTGCTTGATGTTGAGGCTGCCTGTGTTTGTGTTGATGTGGAGTTGGTGTACACACAGGGCAGGATGCTGTATGCGGACTTAGAGAGCCCAGCTGTGCTCTTATAGTCATCTGAGAAGCCTGCACCTTCCTGAATCAAATCAATAAGTCCAGAACTGGCCACCGTCCCACCGTTCACGCCCGCTGCTATCTCGTCCTCTTCCAACAGTGTCTTGTACACGTCAGTACCCATAAAATATTCACACAACTTCTTATAACACTGGAGCAGAATGCGTAACTGTAAATTTTCCGCATAATTATCGTAATCTTTACACCAACTGCACGAGGGCTTCAATTTCTTTCTCCCGCCTTTACACTTTTTACACACGTGGTGCTGACACCCTGAGCTTGTGGGGGTGTAGGGTTCTTTAAGCAAATTACCACAAACAGTGCATGACAAAGATTGCCGCAGGTAAGGAACTAAACGAAATAAATCCGTCCAAGAAGACTTGTCCGCCGCGTCAGCCAGTATTATGAGTCTACATGTGGAAACGTACAAACTAGTAGCATTCATCTTCATTTATAGTGTTAGGGCAGTGATAAGCTAAAACAAATAAAATAAGCGAATTGATTGTTTACAACAAAAATTTTAACGAGACTTTAGTGCCGAACGATGCGCTTCTCTCACCTACTGTCAAATCTGACAGTTATGTGACATTTGACAATGGACTTAAAGTCGTTTTAGTTATGGAAATAAACGACAAAACTAAATTCCCAAACCGAAAAATCTTCACACACGTGCAATGTCTCGACTCTCGACGCCACATTGGCAAAATACTCCTTGCAAAAAAAGAGCAAGGGTGAAAGCCATTTCAAAAAAAATGCTAACTGCTAAGGAATGGAATTTGCTCCCATCGTCTGCATTTCCGGACGGGTACAATCTAGCTCTTCGAGGCTAGAGTGAAAAGGCTGTTACTGGACCAGTGAATTACACCTTAGGCCTCATCTGCACCTTCCATCAAGTGAGATAGGGGTCAATCACTGGTCAGTTTATAGCAAAAAAATATATACAAATATTTGGATACACATACAAATGACGTACCTACAATGATCATCAAAAGATAAACCTCCTCCTTTTTTTGAAGTCGTTTAAAAAGTGGCTCATTTAGATAAGAATCAAGTTAAGTCACGTTAAGGGATTAAGCGAACAACGGTTTTTTTTTAAATTACAGGATACAGGGAGAGTAAAAAATAGCACATTACACAGCTAAGGTTGTAAAGTTAGATAGATAAAGTCTTTATTTTTCACAACACAGGAAACACACAAACATGTATAAAACAGTTCAATTAGGTACATTTGGTATACAAAAATGAACAGAGAATACAAAACAGCAAGAAAAACTGGAAACAGTAAAAAAGAGAAAGAAAGACGAATAACAATGTTGTTTAAAAGTACGTTTGTGAGTGCCAAGTGCCGTGAAAAGAAAGGTGCTGACTCAGCATAAAGCTGCGGAGACCACAGCGCTGGTATTCTGCCAGGACCAACTGAGCCAGACCTGTGGAATACGCAAGAGAAAACGAATGCTTATTGTATAAAATAAAAATATACTGACATTTCTGCCATCGAAAAATATTGCCAGGAGCCATATATATCAAAGGCCAGAGCCATATCTAGGTATCTATAGCCATGCAACAATTGCTAAGCGGCTGGCCCAGAGGTGGTATTTCGTTATACTTAGAAAGATAGAAATGAAATAGTTATAGGTACTTACCTACTTACATGTTTAAACAGTCTGCACTCTGCAGCTGCACCACGTTAGTACCTATTACGGTCTACTTACGGCCGTTCCCAATATTCAATCCACGTATAGTTTTCCTTACCAACAGTTACATTTTGACAGATTACCCATAGAAAATGTGTCAAAATTTAACTATTGGTAAGGAAAACCCTCGGTGGATTGAATAATGGGAACGGCCGTTAGTCTATAGCTAGTGCGTACTTACAACCTACTTAGATCGTAATGACAGAACAGAAGAAACTCCCAAATTCCGCTCTCGTCCATTAGAATCCATGAATCCATTGGTAGGATCAAAGAGAATATAATCACTACGTTTTGGTAGGATTCCCGTCCTAAAGACATGACAACGTTTCTACGTGTACTTGCGTTTTTACGTTAATTTCTGCCACCTAAATTAGCCTCTTCATCTTGGTTTCTGTACTTTGGTTGTATGTGAGAGATCGCTTTTAAGCGATAAGACCGCCTATTGTCTTCCATACCTACCGGTTTTTTGTAATCTCCTTTGTACTGTTTTGTGGTTTTCAATAAAGAATATTTTGTGTTGTATTGTATTGTTTCTATGGTTCCTAACTAGGTAAGTACCTAAATACATACTTAGCTATACTTAAATCTTTCGAACGCAATAAAACCATTAAGGATGGTAATGTTATACGTAAATGCTTATTAATTACATACCAACTTAATAATAAACCTTCATTAGCGACTCATTAGGATATTTACAAATACCCTGCTTATCTTGCTGTTGACACGAAATCAAAACAAAGACAGCCATTACTTATCGAATGCTGGAACTAGTCTAATAAACTCAATTGTCTGACCAATCGGGGCATTTAGATATGAGTATCTGGTTCGTATCTTTCCCAAATGAGTGAACAGCGTTTATTGTCTTACGAGTTGTTTCGGCGCGGTGATACGTTTGGCCTAGGACGTCTGATAACAGATTACGCGGCAGTATCAGTTGGTCCTCTGAATACAGAACACCTCCGCGGCATTGCCATCCCGCGGTCCAGCCCAAGGCATGGACTAATTGGATCAATTGAGCGAGTGCCGGGCCCAACTGCTCGCTGATTGCGGCTTGTCCACAAGCAAGTGGCCACGGAACTTGTGTTCTCGAGTGATGTTAGTGTTTACTATGCAGTGGTGATTAAAGTGAAAAGTTTTACCAGTTTTACGATATGAACAGGTAACGCATAAAATTCTTAAGATGAAACGATTTTGAATGACACATTGTTTAAACTTAAATACCTTCTACTTATTCCAGTGCTAAGGCAACGCTATTAAAATCCTTACGGCCTCTTTTAATGCTAAATCCTAGTAATTACTGACTCTTTTCTTGAGAAGCTGCATCAAGAGACAAATGCAAAAGACGTACCTAGTTTTAAGGGCGAAATTAGGTAGGTACCTAGATGTTTACATAATGCATTTTATAGGTCCTTTCCTACTGTCTTATTACAACACAAATCTCTTGGAAAAAACACAAATTTCTTGGGTCTTGGATGTTTAATATGTATATAAGTATGTATTTATCTATATAAGTATGTTTATCCGTTGTCTAGTACCCATAGTACAGGCTTTGCCTAGTTTGGGACTAGGTCAATTGGTGTCAATTTGTCCCAATGATATTTATTTATTTATTTTATTTATTCAACTCTTAAATTTTTGTTTAAGTACATAGCAGTAGGTACATTTTAATGAATACCCACCTCAGTACAAAGTTGGAACAGTTCACAGTATAAGTAAGCAGGACAAATAGTCTTTTGAAGATTACCAACGAGGTGATGTTTTTATTGTGTCAATTTCACTTTCATGTTATTTTTACCTTTAACGCGTAATAGCCTCTAATGATAACAATTTATAAATTGACTCTATTAATGACGACACCTACATAACTACTAAGAAGTTTAAATAATTAAGGAATAGGTTTAAAAGTACGATTTAGTCTTTGGGTATTGTCGTATCGTATTAGAGGTCGACTTAATAAATCAACTATGGAACATAGGTAGGTACCTACTGTAACCACGTTTTGGAGAGATTTCAAAACTTCTTTTTATTTTTAAGATGTTTTGATGGTTATTACTTATTAAGACGACCGAATAGCCTAGTGATTAGAGATCTTGACTATGAAGCTTGAGGTCCCGGGTTCGAATCCCGGTCGGGGCAGATGTTTGTATGATGAATACGAATATTTGTTCTCGGGTCTTGGATGTTTAATTTGTATACACATAAGTATGTTTATCCGTTGTCTAGTACCCAGGCTTTGCCTAGTTTGGGACTAGGTCAATTGGTGTCAATTTGTCCCATGATATTTATTATTATATTTATTTATTATTACTATTAGAAGGAAAACCAAATTGAAATAAATAAATACCTATGCAACAATTTTATTATCAATCTTCTCCTTACTTTTTACCGCAATGCAAAACATATGGGGCATTGCGCTTTAAACCCTTCGACCTAATGCTGTAGCCAGGGGCCTTCCCACACATCCTGTAGGTAGGTCTGTAATCGTCACTTGAGGTCTTCTCATAATCATTAGTATCCTTTAGACTGACAATAGGTCACACTTTGCCACTTATGATTTTCGCTTCTAATGTTGTATTGCTTGTCTACTTATTTATTTCTCCAACCGGATGTGTTTTGTTTCGAAATAGTAATGCAGGGGGTGTGATATCACATTTTTCAGGTATTTGAGTTGATTCATAGAAAGTAAATATGAATCAAACAACCTTATCAAGTAACAGATAAATTAGGCGGTTATATATAGCGCATAAATAGCAGTATTCAAACTCAGTCAACTCAATACCAATTTGATAACGTGTTCCGAAAAAAATGTTTGTCAATCGATTTGTTAGGTACTTATTAGGTACCTACATTTTATGCACCAAAACTAATTAAGTTTAAAAGGATTTTCTCTTTTGCAAACTTATTTCTCTACAGAATACTTCGTCGAGAAGATAGGGATATAGGTACCTATATTGTTGAATGGGTTTGTCTAAGGTCCATCTTGGGGGCCGACCTACGACACTACTTTCGCTCCAAAATCGCTGTAACAAATTCAGGTCCGTAAAAGTACATACTTACTTCGATTTGTTGCGATGGACAAGGGCGTGAACGCATCATAAAGATCAATCAGACTATTGGGGCCGCCACGCATGATGCGCGGGAGTGGATCCCACAATGCGCAGCTTCCGTTCAATCGGGTGTGCGCTGTTCGGGAGCCAATAAAGGCGTATACTTGGTGTATAGGCAAATAAGCTATTACATTACCTACCCACACCATTGTTTTGTGTATTGAGGTCATAAATATTAACTCTGGGCTCTACTTATAAAAGCCTAACGAATTTCAATTTATGTAGTAACTAATAGTTATATGTACTTACTTGCTTACCTCTACAGTCTCGATCCGATATTAGAAGCATTGAAAATACGTTCACATCCTGATTTTGAGCGTTTTTGAGAGTTTTAATTAAAATGTATATAAGTAGGTAGGTACTACAATAGGTAAGTATGCGAGAGAAGTTAAGTTAAGCGAGATTAGCCCAGATAGACACTTTTGCTGAAAAGTTTAAAAAAAAAAGAAAAACCACCAAACAAAAAATTTTTTTGGAAGCCGATTTTACTTGTTTGTTAAAAGTTTTTTTATATCGCTATTTTTATTTTACAAATTTATTTCATGTTTATTTATTTATTTATTTATTTTCGGAGAACCAACAGCTACAAATTACAGAGTAGGTTATTTCTATAGTAACATTGAAGCCAATTACAGGATCTCACAACTAGAAACAAATTGTATACAATTAAAAAAAGAATACGCACAAATGGTCGCCCTGATGCACAACGAAACGTGAACAAAAAGTGACAGCAAAATTCATTCTCAATACAGCAAAAATAGAATAGAATTAATAAAACAGTAGTACCTAACCACCCGATACAGCACGCTCACTCAAACCACCTCCCCGCCAATCGCCGCCTCACCGTAGAAAGATTACAATTGAATACATCGATATCCAGCTCCTCCGCCACATCATTCAGGCTACGACAAGCTCGCCTCAATAAACTGTTTTTCCTCTATTTGGTTGCACCAAACTTAAGTGAAATAGGTGGGTAGTATCTTTTGGATCTATTTGGAGTGTTAAAAGATATACTGGACAGCAGTTCGGGACAATCGACCTTACCATTAGTGATACTGAGGGTATAGATAATGTCCGCTATTTCACGTCGCTTTTCCAATGCAATAAGATGATGCCTTTTACACAGGGTATAGTAATCCGAAGAATCATAGGGAACTTTCAACTTAAAACAAAGAAATTTCATAAACTTTTTCTGTACCCTCTCAATTCTATCAATATACGTTCGGTGGCAAGGATTCCAAATTTGGGATGCATATTCAAGCTTGCTTCTGACAATGAAAATTTTTAGTGTTTTCGCTTTAGAGAAATTTACTGAACTGCGCATCACAAACCCAAGCATCTTCAAAGCACTGCCCACAATACCATCAATATGAACATCAAATAACAGTTTAGAATCGTGTACAACACCTAGATCTCTCATAAAAGGTAACTTTTGCAATACAGTGCCTTTCAGAGTATATACTGTCGGAATTATTTTGCGTTGGCGAGAATAAGTAATAGTATAGCACTTAGTTGGATTTAGATCTAATTTATTAATCCGGCAGTAATCATCAAGGCGTGCAAGGTCAGACTGAACAAGCAAAGAGTCAGCTTTCGACTTAATTTTGGCATATATTTTCATGTCGTCAGCGAAACACAATAAATTTGAAAATGTGCAGCACTTACTAATATCATCGACGAAGATGTTAAAGAGCAAAGGTCCGAGCAACGAGCCCTGGGGGACGCCGCTCGGTATTGGTATCCATCCAGACCTATAGTTTTTGACGACAACAGCTTGTGACCTGTTATTAATGTAAGATGAGAACCATCTCAGCAGGTCTCCATGAACTCCTATTCCATACAGTTTTGAAATAAGAATACCGTGATCAATCCTATCAAATGCCTTACTGTAATCAGTATAGATAACATCGACCTGAAAACCATTATCCATTCCTTCCGTAACGTAATCATTAAGTAGTATTAGGTTAGATACAGTAGACCGATGCTTAATAAATCCATGTTGATTAGGACTAAAAACATTTTTTAAAGCACTAAAAACCCGGTTGTATACTATTTTTTCCAATACTTTCGATAGTATACACAGCTTTGAAATACCCCTATAGGTGTCTACATTAGTTATAGGGCCCTTCTTGTGAACTGGTGTTATAAAGGCAGATTTCCAAATTGAAGGTACGTAACCTTCAGAGAATAAACGTTCAAAGAGTAAAAGGATAGGCCGCATAACACTCTTTGCACAATTAATTAGAAACAGAGGGGGTAACTCATCGGGGCCTGCAGATTTAGAAGGATCAAGCTTGAGCAAAATGTTCATAAGTTCCTCTGGGTCAACCATAACTTTGCAAAGGCTAGTCACAGAGTTACCGGTAGAATAAGAGGCTTGGTCCAGCGAACGGTTGTCTGGAGTTAAGAAAGTAGTAGAGAAATAGTCAAAAAATGCATTACAAATTGCATTTCCTGTGTTGACTAGTTTGCCGTTGTACTCAAGGCTGGAGGGGATTCCCTGAGAACCTGACCAGAACTGTTTGGGGTTCTTCTTAATATTATTTTCAATTTTACTTATGTAATTATCGTAACAATCTCGCTCCAGCCGCTTTACTCTCTCCCGAAGCAACTCATAGGCAACCTGGTCCGATTTATTATGATATATTTTGAATTTTCTTAAAAACTTGGACTTTTCTTTGATAACCTTTTTAAGTGGTAATGAGTAGCACGCGGGAAAAAAGTCCGATTTAATTTTTACAAAAGGTATATAATTATGTCTGACCCTTTTAAAGATGTCATAAAAGAAACCAACTGACCCCTCAAGTGAGAATGTTTAAAAAATTATCCTCCAACTCCTAACCATTAAGGACATGTACACAACATGAGATGATGACTACCACGCTCAAACACATAAATAGCTTTAGAAAATATATGAAACACGTCAAGTACTGGGTACTTTACGTAAAGTACCTACTACTTGACGTGCCTATAAAGTTTGTGGATTGCCTTCGATTTCCCTGGGATCCCATCGTCAGAATCAGATGCTAACTTGGTGACAATGGGACCACCTTAGGAGTATACCGTTTCAAACAAACAAAGTGAACGCGTATCATACATAAGTACAAAAAAAATCATAGGTACAGTCGAATTGAAAACCTCCTCCTTTTTTGAAAACTGTTAAAAATAGGTACGTTCTCAGAAAGGTAATTTTATAGTTGTTTTTTTTTCTATTTGACTGTTTTATGATGTTTATTAACGGACAATAATGTAAACTGAATACGCACAAAGTGCGTACGTACGTGAGTGATCCGTTTTATTTCACTACAGTTCGATAAAACTGAAAACATTGACAAAGTACCTATAGGTAGTTAAGTATAATACGTAGAGGAAACCGCCGGGTAAAAGTGTCACTGTTTTTTGATATTATTCTTAATAGGTACTTAAATGCAATGTTTTTATCTCTATTTCATTAGTTTTAAAACGTCAAATCAGCCAAATATAAAAAATCTACTGTAAGTAGCTTGTTCCAATGCATCGAATTGTGACTCTACAATACTCCTAAGTGAGGTAAGTAATAAAACAAGGCGTTAGCATTAGCCCTATATTTCTGACTTGGTTATTCGTGGAACTCGTTGGGTACTCCTGGAAGTGTCTACTATGCAAGGCTGAAGGGCCAAAATCCTTTGTGATAAGCAAGTGTTCCTGACGTATCTACGCTTTGTCTCCAACCCAAAGACGTTGGAGTTGCTTCATTTATTTTGGATTGTGTAAAGATATTTGAACAGTATACTTAAGTAATAAACCTATCACAAATATATGCAATACAGCAACCACTTATTAAGTATTTTGTCGTAGACAACAATAGAAATCGACACGTTGATAAATCGGATATACCTCTTTATTGCGTCCTTACGCTACATTGATGTTTGATAAGACAAGGAAAACAAAACATAATCTAAGGAATAAAGCGGTTTCGGTAATTGCAAACGTACCCTAGGAATAAACCGAGCGGTTGAAGAGTCATCAATTTAAAGGAATTAATTCGACCTCAGCACAATTAAGACGGTTGGATGAGACGGTCCCTCGACTCGTAGATTGGCAAGGGCTAAGCGAGAGTTCAATTTTAAAACCTTGAAAATTGGTGATTATATTCGATTACACATGCCGATAAGAGTTACTTAAAGTCTTATCTGCAATTTATTTCGATGCATGATTGTAGTTGTTTTACTTTCGATATTGTAATAGTCTATATCTACTAAGTAAGTAACAATTTTAATATAAATAAAGTTGTAGTCTTAAAAACAATGGAGAACGGAAAAAAATAGGTTTTTTTTTGTGTTATTAACTTATTAATGTTCAAAATAAACACCTCCTCACGAAGTGTACCTAAGTGAACCTAACGCCGGCGGCGTTAAAGAATGAGTTGAAAGAATTACAAAGTCAATAATTTAGAACAGTTATCTTAAAGGCAAACGAATCCTTACTTAACACAGTATCGACAAGTGGTAGCACCGAGTTAATGTTGTATCAGTTGAAATCATCTTCAAAATAATATAATCTAGCTCACGTTAATCTGCTTCAGTCAATCGACTGTCACACATCCATGGTCTAGGGCGATACTCAACTTTTTATAACGTCAAATGACTTTCTTATCACTTGCAAACATTGATGAAATATAAAGCGCCATCGTTTTTGTTCAAGATTTTACAATGATGTAAGTACCTATTAGTAGGCCATGGTCACGTATATCTCATCTGATTTAGGTTACAAGTATGCATCATTAAGATCATAATCGCTTTGGTGCAGGTTCAAGTAATACTTTCAGATGGTAAGAACTACTAAGTTAATAAGCTAAGTACGCTTTTAAATACTTTAGTTCCTTGTAAGGTTCACAAATGTTCAATGAAAAGTGTGTTAGCAACTGTAGCAAGTTGTATTTTTACAATCATTATTATTAACAGCACAATAAGTATCAACTGTATTCACTAATTGAATCATCCTACTCCTACACATGAGCACTTTTAGCAGGTGTGTACGTAAGTGCAAGTTTTACAAGTGCCGACCAAGAAAATAGCAGTAAGTTCGTAGAGCGGTACCTACCTAATTGCCTCATTACAAGCGGGGCCCGGGGCTGGCATTAAATTGAAAGATTTTTAATTTATTTCCTTTAATCTAAGAAAATGTTCTACAAACTCATAAATTAATGAGACCATAAGCTCGCCTCTAGAACATAGGCATCTCAAATTAAAATCCTTGTTGAAAAGTAACGCGTAACTAAATTACTTGGGAAGTACAACTCGTGTTTGCACCTACATATAATAACATAGGTAGGTAAGTACTTTGATAGAAATCTAGACAGTAATACCATAATGCAGGTGACATCAACAACAACAAAAGCGAGTGTCAGCGCAGAGAAGCGACAGCGCTGGTCATGTCAAGAGGATGGCACTCATTACCCGCAGCACCACATTATTATTGCATTACTTAAACCCTCTAATTTGATATTAATTTTGCCTCCATTATTTTCATTATCTCTGCTGACATAACATTAAGAATAACTAAGCTGTTTTACAATGTCACCGTACAACGTGACGCGGATAAATTATAGGTGCGGTGTAGCAAACACCGTGAATGCTATTTTTCAGGGAACAAAATATCCGTCTTCCGTAATTCGTCATCGACATTCGGCAAGCAAAATATAGGCTCATACTTTATCATTACCTCAGTCTATTCTTTGTATTCGCGGTATGATTGTATAAATTGTCATTTCAAAGAGTTAGCAAGTCCTAAAAACATATGACCAATGCAACGATGACGCTCTGGTTTTTTAATCAAGAAAATGGTACCGACAGCTGAATCATTTCTAAAGAAATGTAGTTAGGTAGGTACTTGATATCTCCTATTCTCAGAATTCATCTTTTACAAGGAGATAATAGGTAAGTAGGTGTCATGCCACCGAATTGTATCGACCAATGTCCGATAATATTCCAAACTTACAATCAGCAAATATACGATTTCAGATTGCCATTACTACTTAATGCTATTACTATGGACTTATCAAAAAAATTTGAGTTTGCTAATCAAAGTAAATGACAATACACGTTGGTAAATATTATACTTTTACAATTATAATAATGGAGGTGGTAAGACATATACATTTACAAATGAAACTTTTCTGAGCTAGACGCCGGCTGTTTCTTATCATTTTTTTAGGAAAAATTTCGTAGCGTGTGCTGAAAACCGTAACCCGGTTAAGTAGCAGGTACATCTGATTGATATGCAGACAAGTGTTAGCATATTACTGTATTTATTATGTGTATAATTATTACGCAACACGAACAATATAAGTCACCAACTTAGATAAGGACAAAATAACTAAAGCACAATTACCTAAATAGATAAGTAACTTTGCACAGCGTCTGAATAGCAAGACTATGCGATCCTGATCTAGCCATTACATTATTAACGTAGCATGGCTAAATTTAGGGCATAAAAACAGACTTCATTTTTCATAACTGACGACCGGATAGCCGGTGGTTAGAGACACTGACTATGCAGCTTGAGGTCCTGCAGGTTCGATTCCCGGTCGGGGCAGATGTTTGTATGATGAATACGAATATTTGTTCTTGGGTCTTGGATGTTCAATATGTATATTTTATGTATTTATATACAAGTAAAGTATGTTTATCCGTTGTCTAGTACCCTACACATAGTACAGGCTTTGCTTAGTTTTTTTGGGTGTTTCAGTACCTACGTAAGGTATTTAGTTACATATATGGAAAGTCGTCGCTATGATCGGTTAAATATTAATCGACCTCTCTGAGTACGGCAGTAGTAAAACTTGCAGTTTATCCAATATTCAGTATGACATCCTCGTTAATATGTAATAACAGACAGGGCATCTGTAGAATACTGAGAACGCGAGTTTAACCGATAACCCCTTTATGCTGCGTATGAGTGCGTTACTCCATTCCGTTCGACCCTGTGATGACCCACGTCTTACAGATAGTCCTGTCTACCACAATGTGACTTTTGTAACTTATACAAATAGTATATTTTAGCATAGATATTGATCGGTTTGTTTTTCTATAGACTACCTATTAATTTTTAACTCGAAAGATTAAATTTTAGTTATCTAAAGATCCATTGGACCTCAAATGACATGAACTTTTACGGATTTAGTATACTGATAATACCTACTGAGGTCTGTAAATTAAATAAATTTCAGGCGTGATTATTTCTTTTTAAACTTGCTTTTCCTG
Source organism: Clepsis dumicolana (assembly GCA_963691665.1). Classification (NCBI taxonomy): domain Eukaryota; kingdom Metazoa; phylum Arthropoda; class Insecta; order Lepidoptera; family Tortricidae; genus Clepsis; species Clepsis dumicolana. The sequence continues at coordinate 7,652,491 of OY829508.1, read as the reverse complement.
CAGCTCAGTTTTAACACCGCACCTACAAGTCAGTAAGGTTCGATGGTGCCAAATCCATCCACTATCAGTTTCTTGAACGTCTAAAATAAAATATTTGCTACAAGTGTAGAGTTAACTCTACTAACTGTCCTTTGCTTTGATTAAGACATACAAATTTTATTGCATTCACTAATTTCCTTTCTTATCCTTTCTTGTCCCACTGCAAAGTAAAGCCCCCCCTACCCTTCCTCCTTTCACTCTTCAATATCGAGAGCATGATCCTACCACTATCGTGCGTTCACTCTATGCGTCCAAGTCAAATCCCCTTAGGGCAGCTCTGACTCATCTAAGGGCACATCCTAGTAGATGCCCAGTGCCGATTAACTTATTAGGTAGTTAATTATTATTTACAGTGTAACCTGGATGTTTCTGGCGCTGGGCGCCTTGTGCCACCTTGACGTGCTAACTGCTGAGAGTGGAGAGGCCGAGGAGTTGACTGGACAGCTGAAACGATGTTCCTACGACTACGCGTTTGGCTACTACGGGGCCTACTGCGCCGATCTCGGACTCAACAAGATACCTAGCCTTAAATCAGGCGTAGAGGTTAGTCAATGGCAACTATATACTAACCTACCTACAGTTTTGGGAGGTATTTATATGGTATCGTCGCTGTGCGTTTGCACGCCGCAAAAAGTTGACGGAGTTGTCGGACCCGCCGCACGCTATGCCTTCTTCATAAAGCCACCGACCGGCAACTAAATACTTGTACTTAAGTAGCTACTGTTAGGTATTGAACTTGAAATGTTGTGAAGTCTCGAGAAAAACTAAATACTCTTGCTACACACCTACCTACCTTCTCGTACCACAATCAAATAGACAGGAATACATGTACATTAACAGGTTTTTTTTTCTATTGCAGATTCTCGATTTTAGCGAAAACAAACTTCTAGAGATCAAGACGACCACTTTTTCCGACTACACAGGTCTAAGGATGCTCTACCTCGCTGACAACAAAATCTATCTCATTGAAGAAAATGCACTTGCATCTCTCACATACCTCCAGAGTTTAGACCTTTCCAGAAATGTGGTCACTCTGGTGCCGCAATCCTTATTCCAACTACCAGCATTAAGGAAATTGCATTTAAGCGGAAATCCATTGATGCAGATGGATTCCTCATATGCCCTTAGTAAGCCGATAAGAGCGCCTATAGAATACCTTGACATATCGGACTGTGGTCTCAAGGAGATATGGAACTGGGGTATCATGCCACAACTACTCTTCTATAACATTTCACAAAATTCTCTGAGGAGCCTCGAGGTATCTCACTTTGTCGATATGTGCAACTTAAGGAAAGTGGATATCTCGAAGTCTATTGACAGAATAAGATTGTGTGATCTCAAGCCTCCAATCAAGTGGCTGCAGCAGAGACGCGTCGACTATTTACTATTAGACGACTCGCACGTCAGATTGAAATCAAGAGGTTAGTAGGATCAGATTCACAAAATAATCACTTCGAGAAACTAGGAAATAAATGCTACCTAATTAACCTAATACCTAGCCGTCCTTTGGCCTACTTATACCTTATACTCAGCATGATTTTATCGCCTACCCTACTTAATATTATTTGAAGTCATTTCTAAACAATTGACCATTAACGGGTAGGACCTTGTGCGAGGTCCGTCCGGATCGTTACCACCATCTTACTCGCTAATCCTGATTGCACTGTTGTGTTCCGATGTGGAGAGTAAGACAGCCGGTGTACCTACCTAATTACGGGCACAAGAGGCAATTTTACCTTGGCTCTCTAGGTTGGCAACGCACATGCAAACCCCCCGGGGTTGCAGGTGTCTATAGGCAGTGATGATCACTTACCATCAGGTGACCCACGAGCGCGGTTGCCTTCCTTGTCGTATAAAAAAAACAAATAAGACCTCGTTTATGCAACGTGTTACAAAATAACCCGTAAAAATATAGGGTTTGCATATTGTATGAAAAAAAAGTATTTTTTATATTTCATACACGTGGTTCAAATATTGTAAATGAACTCTTTATAATGGAACATTTAACCCCCTTTCGGCTTTACTGGTATTTTTGTAACGCCCTGTACTAACCCCTGTAACCGCCCTGTAACTAGTTTATGCCCCGCGCCTTTGCCCCCGTGAAATATTTCAAAATGGGCTCGTTCCCTATCCCGTGGGAATTTCGAAAAATTCCTTCTTAGTGCATCTCTAGGATATGTTTGCCAAATTTCAAGTCTCTAGGTCCAGTGGTTTAGGCTGTTCGTTGTCTGTCAGTCAGTCACTCACGGTACTGTCCTTCAGGTATAGATGATTGCTTAATTGTGCATCGCTTCGCTCGTATCGAAATACTTCGTCCTACCAAGAATAATGAAGTAAGATAAAAATCTAAGAAGCTGTACTTAATTTTTAACCGACTTCATATTTGAACGTTTTGGTTTTCAGAATTTGCATACTGCCCCGACTACACAATCACAGACGAGTTCAACGCAACGCGCGCTTCGTGCCTATCGGCATACAGGGTTAGTGAATAATATTTATAATAGATGTTGCCAGCAACTTTGTCTGCGTAGAATTCCTTTATCACTATCCCGCGAGAACTGTGAAATTTTCCGGGTTCAGAGTAGACTGTGTTATTGTGAGTTAGGTATTAACTTACTTAGACTAGTACTCGACGTGAAGTTTACTACTTATGTGAGGTGTCATCAAAATCCGTTAGGTAGTGTTTGCGTGAGAGTTAACAAACATCCATACACCATCATCTTCACAAACTTTCGCGTTTATAATATTACCTAGTGGAATTATAATACTTAACACTAATACATAGATAAAACAATTATCAACTCGTATACATGTAGCCACCATCCTACTCGCTAATCATGCCGCTAAGCAGCAGTACTTGCAGAATAAGACGACCGCGTAAATTCTGGACACAAGAGTTATTAGTTAAATATGTATTAGGTAGGTACTTTGGTAACACATCTGTATTCTCTTTGGCGTCTGCCTGTTAAATAGAAGCTGTTAAACAATTGAACGTCTTTTCAGGTCCCAGCCCCCGACGTGCAACCATCCCGCAGCACCTGGGCGAGACTGTGCGGAGGCCTAGCCGGCTTCCTCGTCGGCTTCATGCTGCTGTTGTATCTCTTCCACAGATACAACGTCGCTAAAATTAAGCGGATGGCAGAAAAGAAGAAGGTTATACCTCCAATTCAAGGCGACAAGCACTCTTCAGAGTTACTCCTCAATGAACTATCTTCAGCTTAATACCGTCCAAAGCGTTATATACCTAATTATGGAAACTAAAAGTTTATGAGAAAGAAAAAAGCAATACTAATGTTAATTAACGTACCTAGTGCTGCCACTGGTATGAAGTGGGTTGTTATTAGTTAAGTTGGTTCGCTATAAGCGTTAAGCGTAGACAGGTATATTGATTGGTGTAATATCAATGGGCACAGCCAAATGGCAATGTAGCCAGTTTCACAAACGGAATAAATAAATCTATCAGATATATTTGTGAAACTGGTCAAACTTAGGACAACAGGATGTTTGTTTTTTATATTGACAATTAAATTGTGATGTATGATTATGGTTTCTCTGTGTATAGGCTGGGTACGGTACTCATTATACTTAGAATACTTTAGTTTCGTTATATACCACACCGAACATGAAATTTTAAACCTTGACTGCCGTCAAGAGACGCTTCAGAAGGCTGATTAGAATAACAAACATAAATTCAAGTTCACTGTAAAATTTTACTAGCGCATTTTTTTCACTAACAATATTTCATTTAGAAGTGTAAGTTTTATGTAGGTAGTTATTAGGTACTAAAAAATTATCTTTGAGAACATTTTTTTTGCCATATTTCCAAGCACTAAATAGGAAGTTTTGTATTTTAATATTCACTTAATAAATACATAATACACTAAATATTAGACTACACGTAGATATAGGTACTTACCTAGAAAAAAAATATTGAAAAAGGGCTCTAATAATGACTTTTGATACACAAGGACATCGCATCGTCCATCGCTGTCAACGCAGCGGGACAACACAGTCCGTACTACGAAGTGCAAAATTCGAACTTCGTATCGTGCCGTCCCGCTCAAGCTAATATTATGTAATTATGCGAGACGATACGATACAAACTTCGATTTACGAATTTCGTAGTAGTCCCTCTGGCACGTGCTAACAAACATCCTATAAGCTCACTTCCATTAACAGTCACAATAACCGTCGAGCTGCTAAGATGCAAAAGTTCTAATCAGTTTGTAATCAGTCGAAATTAGAAGAGCGTGTCATGTAAAATCGTCCTTGATTTTGTATGAGGTGATAGGTCTTTGTGTATAGAATGACTGTCATTGAGCTCTGATGACAAAATAAGCTTTTGCCAAAGATTGTTTTAGGCCCGTGCCCACCAACCGTTAAACTGGTGGTTAAGTTTTTATCACTTCATTTAAAGGCTGTTCAAGATTTAAACGTCGGTCAGATCAGAAGGTTGGTGAAAATGGGCCTTAATCGTTAACATTTTATATTATAGAACCATAGTGAAATAAAACGGATCACTCATGTATATAAGCCGAGTATAGCCTGACATGTTTCGTTCGCGCGAGCAGAGCCGCGGTGCGCTGTGTGCGTCTCGCTGCCGCTGGGTCGTGCGCTCCCAGAGGAAGGACTACTAATTCGTCAGAAACATATCGGGCTAAACTCGACTTATATACGTGAGTGATCCGTTTCATTTCACTGTAATTAAGTCTTACGGTAGTTTCATCTTAAAAGTTACAGAACCAGATAGAACGTTTGAGTTTTTTTTATTGAAGTCACATAAAGTAATCCATTTTTATCAGCGCTTTTGATTCATTTGTTCGTTATTATTTTGTTTATGATATCGCATTACGCCTAACCTGTAGGTTGCCTGTAGGTATGGTATTAAATTGTATGTTAAATAAATACTTATTTATTTCCAAATTAGATAATTCATAAATTTTATGATAGCAAAGGCGAATGATAAATTAGAAACTGTGATACAGTACGTCTTGTTACTTATTTTGAATAAAAAATAACAAATGATACAGTGTTTATCTTTGTGCCTGGCCAGAAGACCAGTGCAGATACAGGGGGTTGGAAATGCGACAAGGCTTTTGCCCAGCAATGGGACAATAATATGACATTGTAACAAAAAAATAAGGAAAGGTATCTTATTACATCACGTGACTAAAAAGTTTTTTTTTTTTATAAAAGCTTTTTTTGCCGACTGTACTTTTTGTTAACTGTTCTTGTATTGTCCACCTTACATAATCCATACAAAATTTCAAGTGAATCCGACCACTGAAAGTAGATCAAATTTAACATGCAAGATTTGAGCGGAACGCTGCCCGAACATTAGGTACATACGTGGTAGGTCCCATAATGATCTGGCCTAACTAAGAATTTGCAGTGATAACAAAATGAAACTCCATTTATTTTTTAATATGGTCTTCTTGAATAACGATACATTTTTGACATCTGCGAATTGATATTTTAATACCTTTATAACAGCAGGTTGAAAATTTGTCTCATAAAAGGCCTAAAATGGCCAACTGTAAATTTTCGTGATAAGAAAAAAAAATCTGGCAAGTCCCGCTTCAAATTAGGAAATAAGCGATTGATTGTAAGGGTTTCATTTGTATTATGCGGTAGTTGGTTGACCTTTATGAATCCACATCGACGGACTGCAGCCTTCGCAACAGCGCCACTGTGGACTGGCGTGTTAACGTGGAGTAGCAACAAATCTTCTGTCACCTTACCTCAACATCTTTTATTAGTAATGTCCCGCACGTTACGAAAAAGTGATGCATTGTATTCACCATTTATGACAATGTTGCATTCTTTGAAATCAGCCATCAGGATCCCGTCAATCCCATAATACTGTGCACATGTGCTTTTTCTTGAGCTGCTGCACCTTCGCTATTCTGTGCGACCTCTGGTTTATAAAATGCTACTCCTTTTACTCGCTTTTGCTCTCAAGATAGTAACACTGGACTGTTGTTTCATTTCCAGTCACTAGTTACCCAATCACGTTCGCAGGGTTCACACAACAGAGGTTCAGAGACACAGAAGAAAATCTCAATTTTCTTCTTTTTGCATTGCTGACAGAAGTTTAGGCACCCAATTTGCGCTCACCTTCCTCTTATGAAAATTGTCGTGATTGGCATAATAGTCTTAGGTTTTAGAAAGTCCATGCCTTGCTGCTACTTCCCTAACCTTGAATCGATGATCACTTAAAACCTATTCCTCCATGAGGGATACATTTTCGGAACTCAGCATATCCACCGGTAGACCATCATGGTCATGGCCCACGACTTCAAAGGCATCCCGCCAAAGACAAAACTCTTCCACCCAGTTTTTCATGATGCTAAGGAAAGGCGAAGAGTCCCCGTACACACCCTCCAACATTCTTCAATTTGGGCGGGAGATAAACCTTCTTTGAACAAAAAACTTACGCAACTTCGATACTCAGTTTTCGACATTTTGAAAAACACCCCGACTTTCTTCACTCCATGTGGTCTAAAATAAAAAATATTGCGTCCAGGTTGACACTTTTTAGTTTAGATAACTCTAAAAGCGCGTACTTTAAGATGTAGTAGTAACACATTGCTATAAGTTGGATGGAAGTATATCAGGCCAGGTCATTATGGGACAGCCTGGTACATACATTGCAAGTTAATAAAAAGCTTGTAAAAATAGATAAAATAGAAAATGATTAACTGCAACGAGTAGGGTTAGGTACATTGTTTTGAAAAGGTATAGAATGTCTTGAATTGTTAGAAAAGTTGAAAAACCACATCTTCATGTTAAAGTGCAATATCTCAAAGCTACTAAACCATACAAAATTTTTAATTCAATAGCTTTCTACACAAAAAAACAGCGTCCGAATTGACCCATGTCTTGAAGAGCTACAATGCTACAGGCAGAGACACAGGTCAAATTTACAACACCCTGCCTTGCGTTCGTTGCGGGTTAAAAATAAAACGCGAAAAGAATTTCAGAAAATCAATTTATATTTAAATGAAATTAATCTGAATTAAATGATTTAGATTGTCACAAAACTAAAATTATGAAGCATTCGATGTTATGCTGATTGCGATGACTAAAATTCACCAACTTATTTCAATCGCAAGTAAATAATCGAATGTTTACTTAGAACATCCTTATGAATAAATCGCAAACGTGTTTCCCACAGTTGGCAGATTAAAATCTCCTCTTCTACTTTGACAGCAAAGACATGCTTTGAATTGCTGCCAGCCTGGGATTAATTTCGTTGAATGTTGTCCAAATTTGCGGTGGTCGACATTTATCTCAAGTGTCTTTTTTCTCACTATCATTCACGGATTTTGCTGGTGTTTCCTTTTCCTTAGAGAATCGTTGTTTGCTGAACTTGCCCATGCCTGGCTGATAAATGACGCGACTAGGACGATCCTGTAAAGAAAACAAAGAGACATTTGAGCAATAGGTGAATTGGCTGGCTCTAACGAAAGGAACGATACCTGTATACCTATGTATAGATATACCTGTCTTTACAATCGTACCAGGACAAAGTTAGCATTAAAGAGCAATTGGGGTTGTCTGTTTATTTGCAATGTGTTGTAAATCGAAAACCATTTTGAGATTAATGCTTTTTGAATTGCTTCCGGTATTTTTTTCATTTTACTACGATGTAATTAATTTAATATATACATAATAAGCAACGACCTTCATTTGCCTTTCAAAGCCATTGACAACTATGACATAGCGGTCCGAATTGTACTTTATTAGCGTGAGTACAAAAATTCGTCACTATTTACCCGCGTTTTATGCTGCTAAGTTCGATTTGGACTGGTAACTTGACAGTTGTTATTGACGTTTGATAGTTGTCTGAACTAAAGCAGGGTCTCAACATACGCTTACTGACAAATTTATTGAATAAGCAGCTGCGTGGAAGAGCTAGACACCAGTCTGACGTCATCAGCCTAAATAATTTCAATAAATAATTTTAAAAATTTGAGCCGGGTGCGGTGCGGGGTGGTGGTTCTTAGTTTTTTAGTGTTTTACGTTCTTTTGTGTGTCGCTTTGAGATTTTATTTATAATTGTCTATGTGACTAACATAGTTAGAAGTGTGTTTTTACTAACCATTATTGTAATTTAGTTTAATTAGTTTTAGCTTGTATTTAATGTAATTGTAAATTGCTTTTATTGAATAAAGATTTGAACTATTCAAATTCAAAAACAAGGAGTGATTTATATGAGAAAATAGCGAAACTGGTTTCTCATAATTGACTTTTCTGTACAATAAAAATATAAAAAGCATTGGTATTTTTTTAGACAACCCCAATTGCTTTTAACGTGAGATCTTACCTTATTCCTAATTCGTCTTTCTGTGCGACGATCAGCACTGTCACCCTTTTCTATTTCTTCAGATCCTTCTCTATCTGTGGACTTGCCCCTGTCATCAAGAGACTTCTGTCTCTTCAAAGAAGATTCTTCTTTGACTGGTACTTCTCCAGACTCTAAGCTGCTTCTCCTAATTTTAATGACCCCTACAGACTCATCACTGTTCTTACTGAATGCTTCATCATTAGAATTCTCTAAATGTTTTTGGAGTTCATCCAATTTCATCTTCTTATCCATGCCGTCTATAATCCTGGTCAAATCATCAGTTTTGACCTGCGGCAGCTGCGTGAAGGGCTTGATGTCGTCATGGTTCAGTGATTTTATTTTTCCCTCCAAAGGTTTGCCAGTGACAGATAGTTTCTCATTTTTGATAATTTCATTCTGTTTAGTCCTTTCTTTACGAGTGTCACTGTATTTTTTACTTTTCTGTTCTCGGACTACGTCCTTTGTTTTGATAGGTTTATCTTTTTTATTTTTATCTGAATCCTCATCATCATCGTCTTTAGCATCTTTTTTGTCAGTGTCAGATTTTTTCTTCTTGTCGAAGACACTGACGCCAGCTTTGCGCTGCTCTCTAAAAGTTTTTGATTCGAAAACTGTACCTTCTTTACTATCAAGCTTTCCTGAATCTTCTTTAGGTTTCGATGACTTATCTTTTTCCCATTCCCTCGGTTTTATCTTTTTTATTTCATTCTCTGCAGATTCATCTTCCTATAACAAGAGAAAAAGAAAATAGTACTAATGCAAATATAGACACCATCTCGTAAGGAAATACTAATTAATTAATTATTAACAACCATAGCACTAAAAACAAAACACCATTACTCGAAACTAGGCAACATAAAACAACAGTCTACATATTAAACTGGGCAAAGGAACCTTGAAGCATGTATCACCACCACTCTTTTGACTAGCTTCTTGAACATCCTTTTTGTCACAATATTTACCAGAGGTCAAAGTAAACGTATTATGTGTTTTCATAGACAAGGCAGGAAAGTGGCTGTCCCAGTCGGAATCTGTGCTGATAAACTCATCAGAACCATGAGTGCTTTTTAATTCCGCTCTGATTGGCGTGCATTTCACTTTGGTTTTGTGGTATATTCTTTGTTCACCAAACCAAACCTGCTGATTGAGGGGTTTGTGGTCGTAATGGTCACAATTATAGCTACAAATTTCATCTTCTGAGATGTCACCAGGTGTCTAGAGGGAAAGTAATACCAATATTTAAAAACTTAAAACGAAATGTGAGTCAATTGTTCCTCTAGTAGAATAAAGATAAAAGGATAGGGATCTAAAGATAGCGGTTTGCACAAGGAACGCAAAATGAATCATCTTGCTGATAGAAGCTTTTGCCTGCTTCTAGAGATTTATGTTTCAACCCTATCTAAGGGTAGCAAATGTCTTTCCAGGGGTCAATTTTCAGCATCAGCAGTATAAATTGAAATATGCATGTGTTATTGGTGAAATGTTTGGATTGTATATAGAATTTATGAAATGTGTAAAAACAGCTCAGCTCACCCGCACCTGATTATTCCGGCAAAAACGCAACACGTAAATAGTTAACGAGCAACCCACTGACTGACATGAAGTGACTTTCTCAACCACATCGTAAAATTTAAGCTTTGTCGTTACCTTAATCGGCAGCTCCTTGGTTTTGCGTTCAATGCGCATCTTGCGCTTGTCGTGCTCACGGCGGCGGCGCTCGTCGCGCCCGCGCTTGTCTTGCTTGCGCGCCGCCAGATATTCCAGCAGGGGTGTTGACTGCACCTTCTTGTCATTACCTAGAACACAGTATAGGTAAAAGACTTTACCAAAGCACCTATTGCCTGTAGCTGTGCGCAGTTTGCAAAAAAAAAAACGCATACATAAGCACAATAAGTGACATGAATATTTAATATGTTTAAGTCCTTTCGAGGACTTTAAACATCTGACTAGGGGTGCGAGTTTATATCTGCATAATTGCAAATTTTGATATTTCTTTTTATTATTATTTCTATAAGTATTTTGTAACCAATGTGTAACCGCCATATGATAAATAAAAAAATGTGTTAAGGTTTGTCGTTACACTAGATGATTTAATGACCAATTGTTTTGGTGTTGTTAACAATTTGAATCTTTATCGGAAATTTCTTGGAAATATTTTATTATTAAATTAATTTGCCTAGCCGAATTCAAATTCGATGTTTTTATATTTAATTCTGTGGTAAACTGTACTGTATTGTTTATTAATGAACGACGCAAAAAATACGAAGACAACTATTCGACATTGAAGACTATTTATACAATTTGTTATCATGACAATTAAATCATAAATGGACATCAATAATAATTATAATTATGCTGAAACTGTAAGTAGGTAAATGCAATGAATGCTTTTACGGAACTCTGTTTAAAATTTTTGGCTCTATTTGATGATGTTTTTTTTTGTAATCTTGTAGTATTGTTTTGTGGTATTCAATAAAAAATATTTGTACTGTATTGTATTCAACCTATGATTCTTGGCAGGCATACACCTATGCATATTGTTGTGTTAAATGAGTAGTTTTTTTTATCAAATGTTTCTACATCATAATATACCTACTCATGTAGATTGAAAAAATGTTGTTAATCTTAAGTACCTATAATGCTGCTCATCGTCATATAATATAACCAGCTTTAGCCCGCAGCTTCGCTCCCGTGATAGAACTTTCTATTCCGTGTGTATTTCGAAAAAACCCTCCATAGTCGCCCAGACCCAACGTCTAACTTTAATGACCGAAACCTTAAAAATAACGTTTTTCTCGTACTTAGGGTTGAAATTTTAAAAACGGTGAAACACGTGTTCATTTTGTTTGCTTGATACATATATTTAGTAAGTTTCAAAATCTATACCTATAAAACAGTACCGTGACGGACTGACTGACAGACAACTTTTGGACTTTCGAGTCCCAAGGCCGGACGCTAACAAAAACCGGACGACAAGTGCGAGTCAGACTCACGCACGAGGGTTCCGTGGAAAGATTTTAACGCTTTTCCCCAGTGTTTTAAGTTGCTTCTAAGCAAAATGTACGCAGTGTGGGGTCATCTTATATTCTTCTGTGAAATCTTTGAGACTTTGAGAATTTTCTGAGTGGTTGTGCTATAAGAGCTACATTCATACCAAATTTCAAATTTCCAGGACAACTGGAAGTACCCTTTAGGTTTTTGAGGTACGGCAATTTGTATGGAAACAACCTTTTAATGACTGTATCTTTTGATTGTGTTGACTTAGAAGTTTGATTTTTTCACAGCTTTAAGAGACTGCGGGATTGAATATTTGATATTAATTTCAGCTTGCTACCTCCACGCGTTCCAGAGAAAAAGGGTCTTGACAGACAGACGGATGGACAACAAAGTGATGATATAAGTGTTCCGTTTTTTTTCTTTTGAGGTACGGAACCCTAAAAACAACGTTTCCCCATACAAACTTTCACCCCCTTCAGGGTGAAATTTCGAGAAATCACGCCTTATCCTTACTGTACATTAAAAAAAAGGAACCTCTGCCAAATTTCAGCTTTCTAGGGCCAAGTGTTTCGGCTGGGCTTTGATCAGTCAATCAGTTAGAAAGTCAGTCAGGCCTTTTCCTTAGACATTTCTTAAATATATATATGATAGATGTAAAATTAATTGCTTATCTATAAAGTTGGTTAAAAAACGATGTAAGGACACAATAAGGTGAAAATTTTTCTTCCCCTTTCTACCCTTCATGGAGTATTTTACTTACCAATATCTAATGCGTACAGCGAGATAAGAATAAGAATTTTATGAAAATCAACAAACATATTAAAACAGAATGCTGATTAGTGATTACATTTTATTGTACAATGAGAAATGCTGAGGTCTAATGGAGAATTAATTCCATACCCTATGCCAGCTATCTCTACATAAAAGCCCATACCCTCAACTGGTACAAACCAAATTGAGAAGACTTACTTTTGTAGACAATGTTTAACAGTATAGTGCCATTTAAATTATTTGGTTATTAGAATAGTATGATCCTAATAATTTAAATGGCACTATACTGTTAAGTGTTGTTTACCAAAGTAAGCCTTCTTAATTTGGCTTGTACAGGTTGAGGGAATAAACTTCTGTGCAAAGATAGCTGGTGCCTACCATCATACAGCCCATTACCATGCTGCATTTTGTATTATACCATAAATTACTTTAGACTTTGACCACCTTACTAAAATCATTCAAAAACTTTCATAAAATTATTGATGGTAAAGTTTTACAGAAAAAAAATTGTGGTGGTAAGATATATTAACACTTTCTCAGATAAACACTTGTCTTCAACTCTAAACAAACACTGCTGCCTATTGCAGTTTATATAGTCAGTAAATAAAAAGCAAAAAAAGTTACCATCACTGATTGGATATGAGTACTCCAATTTGGGTTGGCTTTCAACCTCCGGCTCCTTGGTCAGATTCTCCAAAAACTCCTGGTAAACGGGGTCACTCTCAATAGTGCCACACTTGGGATCCTTTTTTTTCTTCTTCTTGGGGATCCTCTGAAATGGAGCATACTCTACTATGCTCACATACTCCACACCTGGTAAACATAGTACATTCATTAGTGTGTTCAAGATTGTGTTGCCAGTAACAACATTCACATGTGATGTTTTCATCCAAGGTTGCATAAACAAAGCTGGACACACTTATTTTAAACATCATGCACCATAACATAGAAACAACCAAAAAATTTACACAGGATATCTATAAATAGCACATAATAACTACATTACACAAACGGGCTACCAAATATATACATCAATAAAATATGCATGAAGTCAAATTTGAAGCACAAAGTAAATAGAGGTACTATGCAGTTATATTAGTTTACCTTTATCATCAATAAAGACATAATCGTCAAATTTATCTCTAAAGAGATAAATGTCATCGACATTAACAAAGTTAATGTAAGCTCTTGAGAAAACGTTGTTTCCCAGCGACGGGTCAGGCTTGGCGAAGTAGAAGTGATCATGTTCTGGTATGGGTGATACTTGCTCCAGGAACGCCTCCTCGGTCATTGTGGGAGGCAGCCGACGGAGTATAATCTAGAACAAACATAAACATTACAGCACCACACTATAATAGCTCTAACAAGTTCTCAAAAGAACTCGATTAAAGACAAATATGTAACCCAGAATATGTGTACTTTGGTTAAAGGCCGTTGAGATCTTGTTTTCTTATCCTTGGTTTTGTTAATAAATATTTTGCTGCCCGTATCCGGCTGCGAGTCCTTAACATGTTGATCCTCGGTCATTTTTTGACGATTAATTTATGTATTAATACTTTATCTTTTCAACATTATTTCACATCACTCGTGTTGACGCAAGTCCTTCCTAATCCTAATCGTGGTTATGTCTTTTTTGGTTTGTCTTGTCACATGTGACGTTTATGACGTTGACTGTTTTGTCTTATAAAATGTAGCCCTTCAGAGATAGGCAAAGAAAACAAAGGCCATGCAGCCATGTATTTTGTTTATTTTCTGATAATGTAATATCATAGTCAGAGTCAAAGAGAATATGATCAATATAATAAGAGTCGTCAGTCTGTCTTACTCATGTCCTGTCAGCTACCTTGCGTAAAAAGACAAGTTTCTTAATAGTCACGTGAGCATCATGACACTTGCAATAACAACAACTTGGTGAGATATACGATCCCACGGAAACATTTTCAGCTTTCTGGGATTTCAGAAAGTACCCTAATAATTTTGTTGATCATCAGTAATGAGTATATAACGCATAAGAGCTATGCAATTGAAACTTTATAATAAGTTGAATATAATCATTAAATCATCATTTTAATCGTGATAGTGGATGGTCGGTGCCCCCAAGTTGGAAGACTGTACTAAATACTGCGTCAACGGTGAGTGTGAACGAGCCCTTACAGAGTGATGTGATCAGTGTAGTGTGCTACCCTGCCCCCCGACTACGAAGTGCAAAATTCGAACTTCGTATCGTGCCGTTCCTCTCAAGCTAATATTATTTAACACGAGAGTGAGCGGGACGACACGACACGAACTTCGATTTTCGAATTTCGTAGTCGTGGGGCTGCATTTGACAATAACAAAAATGACCATGAAAACGAGGGTAGTTGTGTCCCGCTGTCAGCTGCGTCTAGTAGTCGCGCGAGCAGAGCCGCGGCGCGCAGTGTGTGTCTCACCACCGCTGGGTCGTGCGCTCCCAGAGGAAGGACTACGAATTAGTCCGAAACATGTCGGGCTAAACTCGACTTATAGGACAAACACAGTAACACTACAATTAAGTACACAAACGGAGAGTTAGTAAAGCTATAATCTTATGTTGTTAGAGTTAATCAATAAAATAGCAGTTTATGCAACTGCTACATAATGAGGGTCCTTAAAACACGAGTGTGTTTTTATGAAACGAGGCGAAGCTGAGTTTCACAATAGGATCACACGAGTGTTTTAAGGCCTAATTATGTGGAGTTGCATACATTACTTCATCTACACACATATTATAAGTACTCTAAGGTGGGTTAAGAAGCCGAAGGCATATATCATACCCATACCTGTCACGAAATTGACTGTTTTTTTTTATCATAGACAAACATACCGAGCTGACGTTTCGTAAACTGTTTTTTTTATTGTAAAAAAATATATACATATATCACATTATTATTTATACATGTCGGACTGAACTCGACTTATATACGTGAGTGATCCGTTTTATTTCACTATGATTGTAAATTACGCTGGTTTTCAAATTTGAAACATTGAATTCGATATCGTAAAGTCATTACGATATCGAATTCGATGTCGTAATGACTATTACTTTACTGCTGGTGATGGTGGGTGGTGCTGGGGCTCACGCTGTCGACGAGAAGGCGACAGCGTACTGAAATGCTGGTCATTTTCTACGGTTTCTGAATTCATTATAGAGGACTTATGATATGTGTGTAGATAAAGATTGTTTCCCTACAAATCGCCGTACCCTGAAAACCTAAAGGGTGCCTACTTCAAATTGTCTTAGAAACTTGTAATTTGGTATGAAGGTAGCTCTTATAACACAACCACTCAGAAAATTCTCAAAATCTGAATTTTTTATGTCTGTCTGTAGATTTCACAGACTAATATAAGATGACCCCACACTGATTTTCCTTAGCAGCAGGGCTCTGTTAACACTGGACAACTTAAAACACTGAGGAAAAGCGTTAAAATCTTTATACGGATCTTAGCGTCCGGCCTTGAGACTTAAAAGTCCGGCTATTTTAGCGGGTAAGTCCCGATTTTAGATTTTTAGAGATGGCAACACTGTTCTGTGTTCTTCCTTGGGCCGAGTTTTATAAAGCTACAAGTTAGTTGTAACTTGTAGCTTTATAAAATACGGACCTGCAGTTCTTAATGGGATGGAAACTAATTTAATGAAACTAAATAAAGCATAAGCAGCTGATAGTACATGACTAGGACAGACTGACGACTCTGCTGACTGAAAGAACTTTTTCAGAAAAATCATCAATTTACATGGCTGCATGGATTTAGTTTCCTTTGTCTATTTCCGAAGGGATGAATTTTAAAAAGATAAAATACACTTTGTAGGTTAGGTTATATTGGGTTATTATTTATAATATTTTAGACTAATTCGGGCGAAGTTGTTTACTACTAACTAACAGAACATACTGAATTTGATAAGCATTCTGAATCACCTCAAGAATGTTTGGGGTCGTCAAGTTATCAAGACATTTGAAACAGCCAAACTTACTGACAAGAAGCTCAAGATTATTTAGTTACATCGGCTCACATAATGTAGATGAAAATCAAGACAAATTACACAATGCTCCCGAAAAAGGTGGCTTCGCGAAAGCTTTTGACAAACAATCACAGATACAGGATTCTCATGAAGCTGTAGTAAATCACTCCTTTCCAACCCTACTTCGGAATTCCAAACTCATGGATGTATGTTGTTCTCTTTAAATCATAATTTCTTCAAAGGTTCAAGTTGTGATGCAGTATTTGAAAATTAATAAACAATTACTTATTATTTTGCAGCTAGGAGACCCTAGTGGAAAAGTAGTCACAGGCAAGATTTTTCATGTTGTGGAAGATGACCTGTACATTGATTTTGGTTGGAAATTTCACTGCGTGTGCACTCGTCCTACTACCAGAGGTGACGAATACGTCCGGGGATCGAGAGTGAGGCTGCAGATCAAGGACTTGGAATTATCATCCCGTTTCCTCGGATCAAACACTGACCTGACGTTATTAGAAGCGGACTGTAAATTACTAGGTTTAGTTTCCACACCATTAAGAACTACAGGAGCTGAGAAGAACACTGAGGTAAGTTAGTGTTGATCTGTAAATTTCTTGTAGTTTCTGAGAATGTACCTATGCTACTTGTATTATTTAGTTGTGTAATAAAGACGATTGGATTGTTTTAGCCATTTAATGTTTACTTTTGATTTACACATTGATTAGACCCCTTTTCTGGAGCAGTTATTTTTGATTGTAATACTAAAGTTAATTATGAGTGTTGGTAGTGCAATTACCTACCAAAATTATTTAGGTAGGTACTAAGTAAATGCGCTTTGTCACAATTTGGTCAAACAGCTCATGATAATTTACAAACGACTGTATTATGGATATTCAGTGGGAAAGTCTATACCTACTTAGTAAGTCTATCAGAGTACTATCAGAGAACTAAAGTGCCAGATAGATGTGCGAGCAAGTACACATACTTGTGGCTTAACTATCTTTTTCACTTGTGTGTCACTTGATTAACTAAATAAATAAATATCATGGGACAATTGACACCAATTGACCTAGTCCCAAATTAAGCAGAGCTTGTGATTATGTTGATTTTAAGGAATAAATCGAGAGTGATTAAGGTCGTACGTACGTACTCACAAGTACGCGTACCTACTTGCTTGCACGTCTCTCTGGCACTTTAGATTTTATACCTACTTCTTGTTTGATAACTACTTACAAAGATTTTTTGTTGGAAGTGAAATACCCACATTATTTTTTAACTTCAACAATTTATTTAATTGACATTACATATTCAGGCATCTTAAAGACATGTAGAACATTCCAATACTATATTAAACATTTGAGTTCTTCTATACTACATACATACAGTAACATAACACTTATTTATTGTCTTTATCATAGATATGCTTTCTATCATTTAGTATTAGTAGGCAGGTAGTTATTGATAAATAGATATAGGATAGATAGACACCTAGTAAAAAGGTTCTCCATTACTTTCTAAAAGCTATCCAAACTGTTTGAAACATGACATGTAAATGGTTACAAGTTTTATAACAACAAATGGAATGTTAAAAAATACATGAATTCAGAACTTTTTATACATCTTTAATAGAAAGATAACTTGTCTGTTGTATTTTGAAAATTTGGCTGTCCAGCAGTAGAATACTGTTAAAATAAAAAATGCATTACGAAAGATTATCATTATTCATCATTCATAGTATCTGAAAATTTTTTCCTACTTAAAATTACTCAACACAATTGTTAGCACAATTTTTTCACCTAAAACATCCTTGAAGTTCTACCATAAGACCATAACATTAAATAATACTTTCGCATATCAAACAGTCTATTACCTATCAAATATGTTCATCTGCCTAGCTAAATAAATTGTTAGTGCTAACGCGCAGTAGCGTAACAAAGCGGCAAAGAAAAACATGAAAACGACAAATTTGGCATGAGCCCTGGCCTTGGGTGGTAGAATCTGAAGATACACCACTTCATAATTAAACCATCTTGTGATAAGACCAGCGAAGGCAGATCCAGGTACTACACGCTAGTATTATAAAATATTCATATGAAAATCTTGAGATCGATGGCAATTAAATAAGCAACTGAGATTCTTTTACTGGATTTTATCGCCGTTTCTAGACACAATCTCTTGGATGCTGGGATCTTTGACAGCATCATTTGCGTCTGGTGGGGCATCAAGGATCTCGTCAACGGACGCTGCTGGTGGCTCCTTGTCCTTGGGATGTGTTTGCTCCCATTCCTTGAGATACTTGACTACGGCTGTATGTCCGAAGGTCTCTGCTTCATTGAGAGGGCGACTGCCCCAGCGGTCACGAGGGTCGTGATTGACTCCGCACTGTGCCAGCAAAAAGTCCACGCAACCAAGGTGACCCTCTGCCGCGGCCAAGTGCAGAGCCGTGCGTCCATCATAGTCGGATAACGTCATGTCCATGCCAGAGAGGTGATGCCTGGAAACAGAGAAACAATGACATGACTAACACCGACTTTATTAGATTCAAGCTCTAAAAAAGCCTTTGTTTTAAAAAAGCCACTCAATGAAATGGATATCGGTGATAATGATGTTCTATTGAACACTATTATGAACTTTCTAATGGGGATGTACCAGTTTTTGACAACCTATGCTAATTCAAAAACCATTTCGAGAAATAGGTTTTCTTAACAATTTCCAATCATCAGATTTTATTCTAATGATTTTATTAATAAGTTGTTGCTATTTTTTCATTTAACTTTATTTTGACCTTAATCGTCGTGACGAAGACATATTGAAGACACGAGCTCGTAATATTTTTTACTTAACCTAACCTGTGGTCGGTCTGCTGGGAGTCCTAGTTACAGCTGTGGTGTATATTCTTATTTTAACGTAACTTTCAGCCATACTTTTGTTACAAAATAAAAATAAAAGAAAATAAACAAACACTTACGCAGCAAAAACTGGTTTGATACCTAAATATATTAAATTAACCAAATCATTTAAATGTACAAATTTAGTTAAAAAAGTCACCGAAATTCAGAACATTGAATGTCATACTACGGTTTCGGACCCTTTGAATTTTTATCTGACAGCTTTTCTTATGTCGCTTTGACGTTTTATTCAAACACGATTAATTTGTTTACGGTATCTGAATCGAAATTTCAAACCCACCGTGTATGAATTAAATGCTTTATTGTACAAAAATATTGGAACAGACACAAATGAGGAACATTAAGATACACTAGTGATAGCTTAGAATGATCCTCAGTGCGCGCAGTATTCGTAAAAAGGTGTCCAACGTTTTCGCTTAACGTGTTATTTATATAGACAAGAATTTCAAAGGCGATACTTCTGGTTTGGGTTTTATAATATTCCTGTATCTTCTGCACGTATATTTCTGTGAAAGTTGATGCAATCAGGGACGAAACACGTATATTTGTCCATTTTGTCGCAAGGTCATTAAAATCAACAACAAATATCGGTACTTATCATGTGGTGACATCAGGTGACATGAATGAAAATGACATGACATGTTATGTCTAACTGTTGCCAGTCAGATATTGCAAAAACGTGCATTGGGGTGCATTTATGAGAAAAAATCTGTTATTTTGATCTAACTCCCTCATTGTGACGTCATTGCTGTAGCTAACATTTTTAATTAATTTAATTTAATTAATTTTTAATCGCATTTAAATAAAAAAAAATGAGAAACTTGTATCCTTATTTTGGCCTATTTTATCGAAATAAAATATAAAAAGAGGGGGTTAAATTTTTCGGTACATCCCCATTAGACATGTACTTACTATCACTACTTATCACACAAGCAAAATTAAATATTTAAATTGTAAATTTGCAGTCAACGTGACTTGACTAAATACTTTCTAATGTTCTCCTAGTTACTTTATCTACACACATATCATAAGTCCTATATAATGCGTTCAACTACAGCAGTAACGCAATGCCATTACGACATCGATTGATGTCGTATTGAGTTTCAAATTTGGAACATCTTCAAAAAACAACACATTTTCCAAAAAAAAGTAGTCGATACGAAACGTCACCTCGGTATTTTGGTCTACCTATGATAAGAAAAAACGAGTCAGACTCGCGCACGAGAGTTCCGTAAAAAGATTTTAACGCTTTTCCTCAGTGTTTTAAGTTGTCCAGTGTTAGCAGAGCCCTACTCTTAAGCAAAATGTACGCAGTGTGGGGTCTTATATTGGCCTGCGAAATCTACAGAGAGATAAAATTTTAAGATTTTGAGACTTTTATAAAAGCTACCTTCATACCAAATTTCAAGTTTCTAGGACAAATGGAAGTACCCTTTAGGTTTTCGGATTTCGGCAATTTGTAGGAAATAGCCTTTTTAATGACTGTATGTTTTGATTGCGTTGACTTAGAAGGTTGATTTTTTCACAGCTTCAAGGGACCGCAGGCTTGAGTATTTGATATTAATTTCAGCATGCTACCTCCACGCGTTCCTGACAAAAAGGGTCTTGACAGACAAACTGATGGACAACAAAGTGATCCTATAAGGGTTCCGTTTTTTCCTTTTGAGGTACGGAAACCTAAAAACAGTCAAATTCGTGACAGGTATGAGTCATCTTAGAGTACTTATAATATGTGTGTAAGTATATAAACTAATGTATGCAACTCTACCTAATTAGACCTTAACACACTCGTGTGATCTTATTATAAAACTCGGCCTCGCCTCGTTTTATAAAACCACACTCGTGTAAGGCTGTATAACAATTGCATAAACTACTATTACGCTACCGACTTGTTTCAGTTATATCGGATATTTATTGACGAAATTAAATATATAGCAACTATTCCTAGAGACTTAGCGAAATTATCAATCCTACTTCTGTTTCTACCTAGATGGCGTGAAATCTTATGGTAGCATTGAGATCTTCTTTGAACTGGGGCCGCCCATATTGGAAAATGTATTAATAATGTTTGACGAATGAAATGCCAATTAATCAGTACTTATGAGATTTAAGCCAGGTGCAGTGCAAGACAACATTTCGAAGTGAGAACAGTGGACAATGTTCTTAAAAGAGATACCCATAATGCCCAGCACAGCACAACTGAGATAGATTTTTGTTATGACTGGAAATAGATTAAAGAAAATGTGAATAGTTCGTCTATATATCGTCTCTACGTTATTGAGCAGCCTTTAAATCATTGTTAAGATCATCTTTATGAGCATTCTCAATGTTCTCTTTGTGATATAAGCTATCGTTGTAGTTATTATGCACGAGCACGGCTCTTAATATTTTACATGAAATGGGTTATCTAAAGAACTGCGATAACCTTGTAAGTAATTAAGCGATTCGTAATTCGTACTGATTTACTTGAAAATCACAATTTAATTTGGAGACTCCGTCGGCACGGGTAGTTGAGACTCCTCTGTAGGAGAACTGGCAAATATTATAACAACAAGAAATTTAAAGGTGGTTGCTGTATTAGTCAGTGTATGTATGTACCTACATTTTTGTATATATTACCTTCTAAGGGCACTAATGTCACCACTTGCTGAAGAGAACAGCAAGTTGACAATGCTGAGACCAGTCGTTTCAAATTTATAGCGTCGTGGGTCTTTCTTGTGGCTGGCATAGCGGATGTTGTCGTACTTGTGGAAATTAAAACGCTCGATCAGTTCCTGAAAATAAAATAATTCACTTTAGAAATCCGATTGCATTTTCTCCATTATCTGTTAATATTAGAAGTGCTGATTTTGGATACGCACGTCACAGAACTGAAGTCCTCTACAACTGTTGCCGAGAGGGTCTAGCGGTGGCGACCAGGTGCAAATGCCCATAACATTGGGCACAACTATGAGCATGGCCCCTGACACTCCTGACTTCGCTGGCAGCCCCACTTTGAACGCAAACTGGCCCGAATAGTCGTACATGCCGCAGCTGTGCATGAGAGACAAAACATTGCGCACTGAGTCCGGACGGAGCACTTTCTCATCAGTGATCGGACAGATGCCGCCGTTTGCTAAAGTAGCTGCCATTATAGACATTATTTCGCAGTTGGCCTCCATAGAACAACACTGCAAAGCAAAACATAGTATGTGACTCATTGTCAGAATACTTAAGCGATTTTAAATGTTGCTAATCATCACCTATTCTGTATTGACAGTTAAATATGTTTGAGCAGCTACCTGAAAATAGAAGTCCATGCATTCTCGAAGATTTGTTTTTTCCGGATAACATTTGTGTTCACGCATATAGAAGCCAAGCGCATAATTGCGGTCGGCGGCTTCGCGCTCCGATAAAAATACTGCATTGTTAAAGCCCAATACTTCGTTGCCGGCCAGACGACTGAAAAAAGACATGACATAATCGAATTTCTCTGCGAGTGTCATCTCGGGCTTGTCCAATTGCTTTAATAGCGAGCACACTAATATTGCTCCGGCGTTGATCATGGGATTATGAGGTTTCACTGTAAACAAAATGAGATAAATATTATTCACGTTGCTTGCCAACATGTTTTGTTTATTCTGTCTATTTGTGTGATTAGATCAGTTAACAGATGTAGGTACGTGTAAATTAATGTACTCACTATTGTAGTCCAAGACTAGCTCATTGAAGTTGCGACCGCTTGGTTCCGTGCCAACATACTTGTGCACCACGTCGGGCCCCAGCGTATCGAGTGCCATGGCGTATGTGAGCGGCTTGCTGCACGACTGCAGAGTGAACGGCACTGCCACGTCACCTGCGTCAAAATCCGTGTATTAATAAGTTGCATGATCTTATTAATTACAACAACTATAGGGAAAGTAAAAAACGTCTTACCTATAGAAAATCTCTGTCCGTCAATCGTGCATACGCTCACTCCCCAATTCTCCGAGCTTGCTCGAGCTAGCTGGGGTATGTAACTCGCCACTTTGCCGTCTGTATTGCTCTTAGCGGACCAGTACATTTCTTCTATATCCTTAATAAAGTCTTGGAAATCTGGAATAACGAATTGGCTACGAAACGCTCTCGTAATTAGGACAATGTTGGGGGCTATTACTTCCTTAAATACCTTCCTGTCTAATTTGAGTGTTTCGGGAGATCCTCCTTCATAATTCGACTCTTTGTGTGCTTTGTATAAGTTGTGCATAACTTCCTTCACGCGTGGATCGTTTTTTCTAATTCCAGTCGTTCTCAAGGCCTGAAATATGTTTGTTGGATTGTTTATTTTGCTATTTATTTTACTATACCAGAGCCTACTTTGGTAAAGTTACGTAAAAGCACTCACGGCCAAAAACTTCCCGACAGGGAGAAGTCCCGTGTCTTCATTCTTGAACATGTCAAATAAGACGTCATCTGCATTCTTATGTGATCCCTCTTGAACTCTGTGAATTTAAAAGGCAACAATTACATTACTTGTAGCCTATAGTTGTGCATAAGTCATGCAACTAAAGTAAATTGTAAAAAAAGTACTGGTGGGTTGTAAGTACAGTAGCTAAAAGTGAAACATTTCCAAAAAAAACACTAATACGAGACTAATAAATTTTGCAAATACAGTTGTCGTGTATTTGAAGACGAGCAATAACAAGTGGTCGTCACGCGCGGTCTCGTTATAGACTTTGACGTCGACGGACCGCGGGTGTGGCTACCACGTAGGACCTTATTTTTAGCGGTTTAGCTGAAGTGTTTTTTCTAGTCACATCCATCACTTTTGGCGTAGGTAAACGTAAATGTTGCTAAGCACACGGAAACACCAGTTACGAAGCTATATATGTGGATAAACAACTTTTTTAATACAATAAGTAAAATACGCAAAATAATGCAAATTTGTAATGGCGACAAACGACTCCATAAAAAGTACAAAAATCTCTTAATCTATAAAAAAAAGAGCTATCTAATATGAAAACGATTATACTGTACAATCTACGCATTGGTCGACGATGAAATAGTGTAAAATCAAAACTAGGTAAGTGAATGAATTCAATGCCATAAAACGGGTTTCCTGTTTCGTAAAGCGTAAAGCAATAAAAACACAATTTCTTATCAAAATGCATTTGAATGCTGGTCCTCACATTGGCCTCAGTTTCTATAGTTAAATGACATTTGATATGACATAACAATTTGGTTCTACTGAAAATACTTAAAGGTAAAAGTAAATTATTTAGTATATTGATCGCGTGGGGTTTTGACATAAGGAATTGTAAATAAATGTGAGGGCGCATCTTTGGCAGGTGGATTCAAATCAAAATCAGTACACGAGCATGCAAAGCCAACACGGTCTGGTAGAACTCTGCCTTTACTCACGACGTAGAATCGAGGTTATGCACGAATGAGTACTGTCTGCTCCTTCCATGAAAACAATACAACACCTTGAATAAATAGTAAACCAGACACGTCCGGCGTTAAATAATTACATTTGACATGATATCCAAATACAAAACCAGATACTTGTTTTATGTCTCGAACTCAATTTATCTGATGCTGTGGAAATTATTGTTTTGGTTCATGTAAGAGAGATTCAAAATTTCGAGAATCTCCTACGAAACTAAAAGTTACTAAATTTATGTAAACTACAGTCATACATAGACTACATAGTGTACCAAGTCACTAAGTAAATGTCAGGGGTGAATTGGAGGCCAATCGTTCATGGCGCCGGCAAGTTAATACAGATCAATAGGAGTTGATGTGGGTTATTGAAACAAATTATTTCTAACAATAGTCACTCATGTAACTGTTCGTAATAGAAGAATTGCGCCTGTCTGCGACGCTTTATTTACAAATGCCACTCGAACATTGTGCGACAGATGGGTGCACTGCTGTTTACAAATTGAGTTTAATTTCTTGAATGGTCGTCGTAACTTTTGAATAAGTAAATGTGCATTGCTTACCTCATGTCTATAGATTGAGCTGCATAGAAATTGGGCGCTGAGTTTCGCCACTTCTGCAACAATTAAATGATGCGATTGAAAAAAAAGGCCACTGTTTAGTTGAAGCTAAATTATGAGATTTCCTACACGTAAAAGTTGACATAAAAGGCACCCCGGTGAACATGGTAACAATGCTTCGTCGATTTTAACGACTTCGCTAAGAAGTCAACGACCGGATGAAAATCCCGTGAAAACTACATCGACTCCATAAATGTCTGATGAATGAGATGGTTCAAAATGTCAAGCAAAGGGGACACTCACAGCCGGTCTATCTATAACATAGACGGGGATTACTTGGCTATATTTCCGATAGCATCTGCAAGTCGAGCGTTGGGTGAGCAGGGGCCGGGCTGCGGCCGAGACCCGGCGGAGCTGGCGGCTGCTCATGGTGACGGGCTAGGGAGGACAGGACAGGCGCCCCGGAGGCCCGCACACGCGCGGTGCGAGACGCAGCAACGCGCAGGCGCCAACTGACGGAAGGCCCCTATCGCGAATTCTCACTATCAGCTCTGTCATTGTTTACCTGTGACACGGTACGACGCGGTACGGTTTTACTAACGTGTTGTGCTCGTTATCACATTAAGTATCTAATGTTCAGATTTATTCAACTGGACTGGACACCTTGGCCTTGTCTGTTTTTATTTTGCTGTTATCATCTCCTGAACTGCATGAAATATACGACGTTCGAGCCCGCTGTCGGCAGTGTGTAGACTTAATTCTTCACAAATTTGTTTATAATAAAAAAAACCGGACAAGTGCGAGTCGAACTCGCACACGAGGGTTCCTTAGAAAGATTTTTACGCTTTTCCACAGTGTTTTAAGATATCCAGTGTTAGCAGAGCCCTGCTCCTAAGCAAAATGTGGGGTCATCTTATATTGGTCTCTGAAATCTACAGACAGACATAAAAAAATAAGATTTTGAGAATTTTTTGAGTGGTAGTGCTGTAAGAGCTACCTTCATACCAAATGTCAAGATTCTAGGACAACTGGAAGTACCCTTTAGGTTTTCAGGGTACGGCAATTTGTATGGAAACAACCTTTTAATGAAAGAAAGAAAAATATTTTGTTTCAGGCCCCAGAGTGCCACCACCTAACAATAAAAATAATTCCTTAAAACTAATAACATATTAGTAAATATGGTGACACAAAAGACACCGAAAAAGGGTCCCCACTCAGCATGAGTTGCTACACACAGTAAGTGCAGCAACGCTGGTTTTGCGTGGAGCCCATGTTTAAAATTAATAAACTAAACCTAATACGCGACAGCAAGCGAGGGAGGAAGGCACAAAAATAACAATTCAACAACATGGTTAACAAATAACAACAACACAGACAGCGAGCCTATTTTACATAGAAAAATAAAAAATGACTATAATGACGAATAATGACCGTATCTTTTGATGGCGTTGACTTAGAAGTTTGATTTTTTCACAGCTTCAAGGGATTGCAGGCTTGAGTATTCGGTATTAATTTCAGCATGCTACCTCCACGCGTTTCAGAGAAAAAGGGTCTTGACAGACAAACAGACAGACAGACGGACAAGAAAGTGATCCTAAGGGTTCCGTTTTTCCTTTTGAGGAACCCTAAAAATTAAGCTTATCTATGTATATCTGAATATCACGGTTGGTACGGCTTCGGCTTCATTGTCGAGACTATGTACTTGTAGGTACCCATGAAATCCACGT
This sequence comes from Clepsis dumicolana, assembly GCA_963691665.1. Lineage (NCBI taxonomy): Eukaryota > Metazoa > Arthropoda > Insecta > Lepidoptera > Tortricidae > Clepsis > Clepsis dumicolana. The sequence continues at coordinate 7,625,762 of OY829508.1, read as the reverse complement.
CGCAGACTTTTATTAAATCTCTAAACACACGATAATCTAAAAGCACACGGTTTGAATTAATTATGTACTACGAATGCGTCACTTATTTACATAATAAGTAATAACTATATCGATGCATTATTAATATTAGTTACAGCACAAAAACAATTAAGTACTTACCTAAGGCATATTTATTTCAATTCTAATTGATTTCAGTCTACAATCGAACGGACAGACAAATATCCATGGTAGGTAGCAGATAGTAATGATTTATTTTACTTGAAATGTATACATTTTATCATTAGTGTGCGTTTAAATGTGTACACTTGAGAGATAAGAATTCGAGATGGCTCGACATCTCTAAAATGATGATATCATTAGACGAGCAGACAATTTTCAAAATGTAGGTACTAGGTACGTCAGTTTTGTGAAAATTGTATGATTGCGTGCATGCGCCTCCGCCTCTGCCAGAATACGTATTTCGATAATTTCAAAAACCTAAAGTATAGGCTTTAAATGCTTTCTATTAATTCGCGTAGGTACCTAACACATTCTCTTTAAACTAAATATTTTCAACTCGTCTCTAATAAAGTAGGCAGTCTTTCTTGAAAACTAGAGAATTCATGATTTACGTCCATAGACATATCATCAGTCATATATATGTATAGCGTATATCGGTAAGTACTTCGCTTTTGTTTCCAATTCAGTAGGTAAGACTACAAAGTAGTCTCAGTGATATGAGCCGCGAGCAAGTACGAACGCCCGGGCGCCGCCGGCCGCGCACCGCTCCCGCCGGCGGGCTCGGCAACACCGTTCTATTTCAAAATGTTCCAAGAGGCATAATATGCCTAGGATATTATCCTGATGTTTATATTAATGTTTACGTCGCTTTACGGCTCCACAACATTACATGGTAGGAAGGTAGGTATGTAAATAGTTCGAAGTTCGTCTACCACGAGAACGAGTCTTGATTATTTTTTCCGCTTTTCCTGAGTGTTTTAAGTTGTCCAATGCTAACAGAGCCCTGCTCCTAAGCAATGTGTATGCAGTTCGGGGTCACTTTACATTGGTAATTGACATAATATAAACAGACAGACATAAAAAATAGATTTAAATAATTTATTGAAATAGATTTCATAAAAAATAGATTTTTAGATTTATTTCATTGGTTGTGCTACAAGAGCTTCATGCTAAATTTCTAGTTTCTAGGACAACTGGAAGTACCCTTTAGGTTTTTACATCACTTCATTTTGTATCGAAACACCCTTTTTAATGACTATTGACCTTATTCATAAACGTCACTCAAGCCGCCATTAGCTAAAATAGGTTTTGTCTTCTTCTTACTAATGGAAATGTTAATGTGACAAAACATGACAAACAAACTTTAACGGCATTTTAGTTAAAATAGGTTTATGAATAACAGGGTATATCTTTTGATTGCGTTGACTTAAAAGCTTGAATTTTTTACAGCTTGAAGGGACTACAGGTTTGAGTATTTGATATTAATTTCAGCTTCCTACCCCCACGCGTTCCAGAGAAAAAGGGTCATGGCAGACAGACAGACACACGGACAACAAAGTGATCCTATAAGGGTTCCGTGTTTGCTTTTGAGGTACGGAACCCTAAAAATGGAGATCGGTCATCAATAACCTACTTACTGATTAGGGGCACCAAACGCAAATATTTGCAACCGAAAATACCTACCTATATCTACCTACCTCTCTATCTACTAGGTACCTACATCTAGCAAGTGCTTGGCTTTTGAGATAATTTACGAAAAGTAATATTTTAAATTAAAATACTTTTTACTGAAATATGAGATAAATATTCTAAAATAGTTGATGGGATGCGAACTGTTATTTATCAGACCAAAACAAGCGTATTTTTTTATACTTGCATATTTTCTAGAAGAACTTCCGGAACCAATATTATAAATGCGAAAGTAACACTGTCTGTCTGTTTGATACCTCTTCATGGAAAAACCGCTGCACCAATCTAGATGAAATTTGGTAACAAGATAGTTTGAATATTGAGGAATAGCATAGGCTACTTTTTATTCGGGAAAATTGTATAGTTTCCGCGGGATAGCGATAACCGAAATCTACGCGGACAAAGATCGCGGGCAACAGCTAGTTTGAAACAAATACAAGTGTAATATGCCGCTCTTACGTACATAACATTCTCCTAGTCGATGCTTAACAGACACAAACAACTCTTCTAAAAAATACTGCAACCAAGCACAAGCCAACTACACAAAAACTTTTCACCTCAAAATCATTTCCATGTTCCATAACGAAATCGTCGTATCCGCAATTTGACAGGGTCCGCATAACAATCCTCAAACAGGGAGGCTGCGCCTGCGACTCCCGCGAATGCCGCCGCCAGCCGCGTATTCGCACACTCCTCGCGCTCGCGCACGCGCAAAACTGCGACATAATTCTCTCCTGCTTGTCGTTTATAAATACACTTAATACCGGGAGTACAATGCTACAGACTGGGTAAGACACTATATTTAGAGTTCCATGGTCACGGCGTATGAGGAGTCTCTCAAAAAAAGTCTCATTCAAGCGCAAATAATTTAATTTGTCATTCATTATCTTACTATCGGATCAGAATAAATAAAAACACATGCCAAGAACTCTATAACGTATTGTTCCTCTTCGCGAATGTGACGTACACGGGCTTCTTATTCCGCAGCACTAGGTCGGCCACAAGCTTGAGGTCCTCCGGGCGGGTGACAGGCTGCAGTTCAAACTTCCGCAGCACTTCCGCTAGCACTAACTTCATCTCGAGCATTGCAAATTTCTGACCTGAAAATGCAAAACTAATTAGAAACATGAATCTACCGCGAGATACTACTACGATAACTTAGGTACGTAGGTGTGTCAGTCAAATATAGCCCGACTGTTTCGGGCTAATGTCCTAAACATGACGGGCGTTTATTACAGTATATTACAATTCGTGTGTAACCCGGTTTGTTAAATAATTTCATTAGAAAAATGTTCTTAGAACGCATTTTCTTCTGGCAATTTAGTCTATGTTATTTCTGCCACTCGCATTATGCCCGTCTTATAAATCGCATTTGTCTTCTATGAATGCAAATACCCTCTTCTCGCTACTCCTCTATCTTCCCTAACTATGACAACAACATTTACCTAAATCTTTAAAAAAAAGCATGCAGTGGAAAATAGAACTTCCTCATTTTTTTAAGTCGAAAAGTAAAACCGCCTTCAAAAAAACATAAAAGGACTTAGGGTGAATCTGCGTACCCATATGTATGTGGATGTCAAGATTTTGTCCGACGATAGCTTAAGTACCTATACTTAGCTGATCTGAACTTCATGAAATTTGGTAGGCGAGTATATGTATATTCCACATGAATGCAATTTTGAAGTTCGAACATAAGAACAGTCGTTCAGGGGTTACCGAACCGAGAACCGAGATCCAGATCTTATGAGTACCTAGATTAGGCAGCGGCACCGTCGATGCTGAAAAGTCATGCTTGACAAAACAATTACTTTGCGAGTTCGTTTTTAGGGTTCCGTACCTCAAAAGGAAAAACGGAACCCTTATAGGATCACTTTGTTGTCCGTCTGTCTGTCTGTCAAGCCCCTTTTCCTCTGGAACGCGTGGAGGTAGCAGGCTGAAATTAATATCAAATACTCAAGCCTGCAGTCCCTTGAAGCTGTGAAAACATCAAACTTCTAAGTCAACGCAATCAAAAGATATAGTCATTAAAAAGGTTGTCTCCATACAAATTGCCGTACCCCGAAAACCTAAAGGGTACTTCCATTTGTCCTAGAAACTTGAAATTTAATATGAAGGTAGCTCTTATAGCACAACCATTTAGATTTTTTTTTATCTTAATTTTTATGTCTGTCTGTAGATTTCATAGAGCAGGGCTCTGCTAACACTGGACAACTTAAAACACCGGGGGAAAGCGTAAAAATCTTTCTACGGAACCCTTGTGCGCGAGTTCGACTCGCACTTGTCCGGTTTTTTAGCATTAGAAAGAAGGTAAACAATCTTGACATGTATTTTTATTGAAAAACGCTTTTTATAAATAAGTAACAGCAAGTAACAATTAAACAACAATGAAACTTAATTATTTATATTGTTATGGTTTTATACGTAACAGTTACTTAGTTACTACCGATCACTTACCGATGCAGTTTCTGGGCCCTGCGCTGAAGGGAATGTAGGCATAAGGGTGTCGACCGACGCAGTTCTCAGGCAGGAAGCGGTCCGGGTCGAACACTGAAGGGTTGGGGAACAAATCCTCACGGTGATGCAGGTTGTAGATTAGGATGTGGCACTGCACTCCAGCGGGAACGTGGTAATTGCCTTAAAAAAATGTGACGTTTTATTCAGTAAAAATTCCGAGTCTTTGGAATTTGATTGAACGAGCGACCGTTAGCTAGTGAGTTCTCATTGTCGTATGGTCGTATGTATGCGCAAAACTTTGTCTGACAATAACTTAGTATCGTTGATCAGCACTTAATGAAATTTAGTAGGCGAGTATAATTAAAGTGCGAAAAGCTTTCCCCTGTCAAAATGTTTATGATTATGACATTGTCATAAGATCGATTTTTGCCTGGCCAGTGGCAAAGGTTTTTCTAGTATATCTATTGTACAGGAAAGGGGTTTGATAGCTCAGTGGAAAGTGGACAAATGTGAGAAATTAGAAAGAACAGGACCTCCAAGGCAACAATCAAGAAGAAAAGATAGCTCGCTCACCTCGTGAAGTCCGACAGCCCGGGTTGCTCAGGGCAGCGGCCAACTCCTTGCTGCACAGGCGGTGCCTAGGTCTTCAAAGTCACACCAAATAGAAAATGTCACAAACACAAGATAGGTCCACACCAAAGCACGGCGGGCCAGATAGCACAGAACAGCCAACGTGGCGAGAGTCTCGAAGGGTCTACATTCACACCAAAGCACGGTAGCGAATGGACAGGTTCACGAAAGGTTCTACACCATAGTACGGAGCGAACGAAAGGTCGTATGTGCGTGCGCGGCGGCGGTCGCTTACGATGTGAAGGCGGCCGGCTGCGCCCGTGGGCTTCCCAAAGCACATCGTACAGCCCTAGTGAGGAGCATCCCTATTTCAAGAAAGTTGCCTTGATCTAGTGAAGTCCTGAAAATCTATAGTTAAAGTACCTATAATATACAGTTTTCAAAGCTCGATCATGAGCAGAATCTACTCAGGAATTAACTACCGGCATTCAGATCTGGTGGAAATAGGGGGCGAGCTACATGTAGGTTGTACCTTACGTAAAAATTCATACGCAAGTTCTTAGTTCGAGTTGGTTCGGGTGAACCACTAGTTATGGGTTTTGATTGCAGAGTGATTTCATTAGTGCAAGTGGCATATTTATGATTAATAGGTAGTACAGAATAACTAAGTACTTACCCCTTTTAAAAAAAAAAGGGAAAAAGGGGCTAGCTTTCAATTTTCACAGAAAATATTTATTAAAAACCTGGGAATACAACACAACAAATATATTAAAGGGTACTCCTTAAAAAACATAGCGGTTAGGGTTGTCGCGCGGGTTAAGGCGAAGGGTAAGGTGAAAGTGGCGGAATCAGTACTTTTTCTGTAACTTTTATGGCAAAAATACACGCTGTGAAGCTTTGAAAACAATACAGTCTGTAAAACGTATCTTCAAGTTCAGAATGACTGGCCTGAAATTATTCGTTTTAGTCATAATTAATACAAAAAATGGTTCGCTGTAAGAGTCTTAAAATTATTTCGTACACTTTTTTCTCGGGTGAATGCAATTTGTTTTCTACCAAACTCTACGAGGTCACTTTAGGAGTCTTCATCTTTAGAATAGCATTCATATTTTCTTCAATCAGTAGATAAATAAGGCTTTCCGGTGTAGATACTACTTACGTCTACGACAAGTTCGAACTAAATGTTTGCTCGCAAGCTTTCATCAGGCGTTTAACAAAATAATTCGTAAATTACCCGTAAATTATAAATGTAACGAGAAAAATTACGAAAGTTAAACACAAAATTAAGATGCAAAAATAGAATCAATATAACATTAAATTTGGTTTGGATTTGAACCTGCGCACATTGTAGTAATAATAAAAAAAGCGACGTTGCCAGCAGCGTTCGTGAGGGACGCGTTGTTGCCGATATTCGTACTTATTATGACGTTAGATTTGATTTCGCTTGAGTTGAGTTTGCTGTCGAGTATTTTTAACTGACTTCAAAAAAGGAGGATTTTCTAAATTCGCCATTTTTATTTATATGTTCCCCGATTACTCGAAGATGGCTGAACCGATTTGGAAAATGATTGGCTTGGCCAGTTTTTTTAACCTAGGGTACGGTGCAAAAATATATAACGGTGGTCTGACGCTTTTTATGTTTGTATAAAGCTAACACCGCAACCGCAAGGCCACACCACAGCACATAATAATATAACAGGTTGCCACATATAACTCTGATATTAGATTAAACTTACGCTAATTGTTTTGTTTGTGTGTAGACAAAAAAATATTTACATTTTCAATTTCAAGATGGCGGACATTTTTTTTTATACATGTAATGAAATGGGTGTAGTTTTCGAGGTTCCTCGGGGTGCTGATTACGAAAATGGCACCCATTTTCAAATCCAAGATGGCGGACACTTATTTTGCTTAAAAATCGATATGGATGTCATTTTCGTAATCATTCGTGTCATTTCGGATGGTAGTAACTTGTGCGAGGTCCATCCGGATCGCTACCACCATCTTATTTGGTAATCCTGCCGCCAAGCAGCAGTGCTTGCACTTTTGTGTTCCGGTGTGGAGAGTAGGACAGCCGGTGTGCCGGTGTAATTACGGGCACAAGAGGCATTTCATCTTAGCTCTCTAGGTTGGCAACGCATCTGCAAACCCAAGGGATTGCGGGTGTCTATGGGCAGTGGTGATCACTTACCATCAGGTGACCCACTTGCTCGTTTGCCTTCCACCTCGTATAAAAAAATCAGCACCCCCGGAAACCAAGAAAATGACACCCATATTATTTTTTAAGAAAAATAAGTGTCCACCATCTTGGATTTAAAAATGGATGTCATTTTCGTAATGAGCAAACCCGGAAAACTGGAAAATGACACCCATATCAATTTAAAAAAAAATGGTTGTCTGCCATCTTGGATTTGAAAACAGATATTATTTTCGTAATCAGCACCCCTGGAAACCCACAAAATGACACCATTATTGATTGGTAAGAAAAATTAATACTCAAAAAAGGTCCGCCATTTTAGATTTCAAAATGGGTGTCATTTTCGTGATCAGCACCCCAAGGAACCTCGAAAACGATGCCCATTTCATTAGGTATATTAAAAATGGAAATATTTTTTTGTCTACCTACACATAAACAAAACAAAAGTTCAAATATAAAATCAGAGTAATATGTGGCAACCCGTTGTATTGTTTATGTGGTGTGGTGTGGCATTGAGGTTGTGGTGTCAGCATTTACACAAACATAAAAGGCGTCGGATCACTGTTATATTTCTTTACACTATGTCCCAGGTTAAAACAAAACCAAAATAAAAACATAAAATAAGTTTAAAAATACAAAAAGTCAATTCTTTTATCCGGATTCGATCTCGGGATTTCAATAACTATGCGTCATAGACCGTACTGATACTAGTTAAGCCAAACGCTGTTAAACTTCGAAGTCGAAATTAGTGAACGCCTTTCAACAATCGAGAGTTGTACAGATGGCGCGTTGATCGGCGCTAGCCACGTGTTAAACTGGAAATGTCAGTGGCGTATCCCGTCGCCTTAAAAATAATTATGCTAAAAGTAGCTTGTCACTTTTGTACCTTATCGCAATAACACACTTGTCAATCACGTATGACGCGCTGTATCTGGCTGTAGAGCGCAAAGGTACAAAAGTGACAAGCAGCTTTTGCCGCTGACTGTACTTTAGAGGTAGTACTTTTTAGAATTTGGAAAAAGAAACAAAAATAAAGAATAAAATAAATATTTATAAATAAGACAGACACGATTTTTTTTGCCGTTTTTATAGATAATGGTACGGAACCCTTCACGCGCGAGTCCGACCCGCACTTGGCCAGTTTTTTTTAATTTGACACCCAAAACAGCCAATGTAAAAAAAAGTTAAATGACCAAAATAGTTTGGTACAATTGAAATTCAAAATCAAGTAGCGTTTTCGATACAGTAGGTCTGTAGCTATTAGATATGCCTTAATGTAAGCCATCCGACTATTCGATTCATACAATGTACTTATTAATTCTGCTATAAATTTCGGAAAGGATCTCCTATGTTCAGAAGTAACGTATCTATCGTCAGACGATATATTAGATTTACTTACTTAATGTCACATCCTCCGTCAATCGTCTGCTAATAAAATGCACAGGTGGATACATCCGAAGGGACTCCTTAATGCAACATTCCAAATACCGCATCTTTGTCAGGTCTTCCATTTCAATAGGCCGGTTAGAATCTCCAATTAAATCGATTATTTCTTTTGCAGCTTTATCCTGAAAATTGTAAACTGCAATACATTTGGTTGGATACACAAGAGTTATGTACATAAAAAAAAACATTGCATAAATACAATTCAATACAAGGTACCCACAGATTTGAATACGCTAATATTATGTTATGTCTATGAAGGTACCTGTATATGCTTATTATTTGCTAGCACTAGCATGCAGAAAGTTAATCCAGATGCTGTGGTGTCGTGGCCCTGTTAACAACATCAAATTACTGGTTATTCTCAATTATAATCCAAAACTTTTGTTGTGTTTAGTTTTGTTTTGTAATTTGTCAAGACGTTAAAAAATATCATACTTACTTCAAACATGAAGGTATCCACTTCTTCCTGAATACCAGCTTGATCGATCAAACCATCTTTTTCAGCAGATATCAATAAATCCAACATCGCTATTTTTTTACTTTTCTTCATAAAGATATCATCATTATCAACACCAATATTTGTTAAATCCGTATTCTTAAGTATTTCCTTCCTTTCCCGTATCACTCTTGTAGTAAACCTGCGAATTATCTCCAAGGTTTTCTTCTGCGTTCTTCCCGTTGGTGTCAGGTTAAATATGGCATCCATGAATAAGTATACCCTAGGAAAACGATGTACGATAATACTCCCAATTTGATATATTGCTTCTTTGTACGTTTTTCCGGCTTCATTATCGTCTGCATTTATCTGAGTACCCATAGCAGTTTCTAAAATAAATTTTAAGATTAGGTATAGTTCAACTTTAGCATAACTAACAACTGTCAGTACCGCTATGCACATCGAAATCTTCGCTGTACCTATTACATTCTATGTGGACGCCACTACTAAATCAACAAACTCAAGGACGCATTGCTTTTAAGGTTCCGTACTTCAAAGGAAAAATTTGAACCCTTATAGGATCATTTGGCTATCCGTCTGTCTGTTTCTCTATGAAGATTACTAATTTCCATATATAATGAGAACAAAAAAAACTTCAGAAAAAAAACCCCCAAAAAGCCATGAGTTTTATGGCCTAGCAGAAATATGAAGTCGGTGCGGTGCTATTGGAATATTCTTGGAATGAAGCACCGACTTCATATTTCTGCTAGGCCATAAAACTTATGGTTTTTTTGGGGATTATTTTATGTTTTTTTTCTGAGGTTTTTTTGAAGGCGGTTTTACTTTTTGTTAAAAGATTTTTTATTTCACAATTTTTAGTTACGTTAATATTTAAAATATTATCCTCCAACTCCTAACCGTTAAGGAGTTGTACCTTCCATCATCACCTCATCAACACGAGATAATGACTACGAGACGCAAGTACTTAAATAGCTTTCGAAAATATATGAAACACATGATACGTCCCTATAAAATTTGAGGGTTGCCCTCGATTTCCCTGGGATCCCATCATCAGATCCTGACTTGGTGACAATGGGACCAACTAGAAAGTATACCATTTCATGCAAAAAAATAATTTTTGAAATCGGTCCAGCCGTCTTCGAGTAATCGGAGAAATATATATAACTCGGAGACTGAGGACCGGGACGAGACATCGCACACACCAGCGGACCTGGTTTGCTAGCTAGCTGTGTCAGGATGAAATGGGTTTTACACGTAGTAGAGCTTGGTCATGAGCTTTACTCATCCTCAAGGTCGATTGAGGTGGTAGAAATAACTGCAGACACATCATGTTTCACTTCTAGGCCAGTCTTTATTTGATTAAGGCCTACATCAATGACTCTACCGCACGGTTCGGAAATAACCTCTATTGAGAAGATACCGGCAAGAAACTCAATGAGGTATAATCTTTTCAATAATAACACCATACGAGGTCCACTTGTGATCAGTCCGACCCCCCGATCAAGAATGCCCTTTTCTTTTCAAAGTTACTAAATGTCATTTCGACCTTATACAAACTACCCACAAATGAACCAAGCACAGACCACTCCCAAGCAGTATTTATTTGACAGCTGTCACCGCTTGACGTTTCGTTAAAATCATAACAAATGAAGGTAATTTATAACTTTAGACTATGATCAACACCGACTAGTGTATCGATTCTCCGACACGGCCATTCTGACGTCTCACACGTCCTCGTGGGAGGTATCTGTGGACAAGAAAATCTGAACAGTACCCAAAACTTTTCCACTCGGCCTTCCTGACCATAAAAACTAACAATCAAGGAAATAAGGAAAATAATTCTATTGGTGAACATAAGTCTCTTTACTTGTCAAGCAAAACTCAAATCAGCACAAAGTTTAAACATTATCGAGTCTCTCTCTCAGCATGACATGAGTGCACAGTGCTGTGTCAGTTGCCTCCATCCAGCAACCTCTACACACAATATCACATGGAATACCTCCATCCAGTATCCATCTCACACAAAACTCATCGCCTCCATCCAGCGATATCCAAAACCAATCGCCTCCATCCAGCGATCGTGGCGACCGATTACACCCGCGAGCCAAACGCACGCCACTCACAGTCGTGGCCGCACTGCGACGGGAAATGAGGCCCGATTTTACGCCTACGCCTACGAATGACCGAAGGTGCAATCAGTCTCAGCCAAAGACACTCACACCAGCGATCAACAACACATGATATACGAACATCAAATGAATTTTGCTTGTCAATCTTAAGAGCTCGAATTAATGGTTCACACCACGAAAAGGTTAATCTTGTCACGTTATCAGTAGCGTAACCAAAATCAAGAATTCAATTTACACGAACTTGCTTAGCAAAAATTAAAACACTCGCTTCTCTTGCCTGTCCAAAACCCAAAACTATGATTTATTGTAAACTGGGTCGCGAACATACACGTACTTACCACTCAAAGCTAGCGACATGAGCGCTACGACAACATAATTAACAAACGTTACCTCTAGTTAGGTACTCAATCGAAACGTATTTTCTTTGTACAAAAAAACAAACAATTTAAAACACGTCGATTATTATTTCAACACAAAACTCTTATTATTCATTGTCACTTATTAAGGGCTCCGATTAACTACACAAGAACCTCACGTGTGATTTGCACACAAACACGGATAGCTAATGTTTGTTTTATCCAAAAAATAAACTGATTACCATCGTATAAACCTCACGTTGCTTTTTAAAGTCAAACCGTTCAAACCATTTAAACAAAGTCTACCTGACAATAATGACTATTCGGTGCACTTGCACTGAACATCACGATAGCTCGATTGAAATTATGAACTTGAGTACCTATTAGAATTCGTTACTTATCATACTGCCATAGTATCGAACATAGGGCACGGGTATACCCTACCAGTTTTTTTTAACCAAATCACGTAAACTCAGTAAAGAAATTTAACGGAAACCCACGTGTTACACAAATTATAACAAACTGAAAGCGACTCACCAGGCATATTTAAATCCTCCGAATGGGGTTCACAAACAACTACTTGCACGGTAGCCGGAGCAGCCAAAGAAGACTGGCATGGTCACCTCGAACAGCATCGATCGTACAATTCAATCAATCATCATCAGCATAACCGTCGTCATAATCATCTTTGTTATCTTGAAGTGGGACATGCAGTTCCATCCCACTTCTGAACTCGGAGACTGAGGACCGGGACGAGACATCGCACACACCAGCGGACCTGGTTTGCTAGCTAGCTGTGTCAGGATGAAATGGGTTTTACACGTAGTAGAGCTTGGTCATGAGCTTTACTCATCCTCAAGGTCGATTGAGGTGGTAGAAATAACTGCAGACACATCATGTTTCACTTCTAGGCCAGTCTTTATTTGATTAAGGCCTACATCAATGACTCTACCGCACGGTTCGGAAATAACCTCTATTGAGAAGATACCGGCAAGAAACTCAATGAGGTATAATCTTTTCAATAATAACACCATACGAGGTCCACTTGTGATCAGTCCGACCCCCCGATCAAGAATGCCCTTTTCTTTTCAAAGTTACTAAATGTCATTTCGACCTTATACAAACTACCCACAAATGAACCAAGCACAGACCACTCCCAAGCAGTATTTATTTGACAGCTGTCACCGCTTGACGTTTCGTTAAAATCATAACAAATGAAGGTAATTTATAACTTTAGACTATGATCAACACCGACTAGTGTATCGATTCTCCGACATATATATATTCCGACGAATTGAGAACCTCTTCCTTTTTTTGAAGTCAGTTAAAAATACCTACCTATTAAAAATTTTCCAAGTAGATAAAAAACTCTGGTTTTCAAAGAAATGCCATAGTATTTCTACGAAAAATGTACATTTACGTAACAATTAAATTAAGTAATTGTTTTTTAGTACATAATTAAATTTTAATTAAAAAAATTGGACGGAACCCTCGGAGCACTAGTCCCACTCGCACCTTGGCCGCACCCTTATAGGATCACGTCCGTCTGTCTGTCTGTCTACGTTTTTCTCTGGAACGCGTGGAGGTAGCGAACTGAAATTAATATCGAGTACTGAGGCTTGCAATCCCTTGTCGCTGTAAAAAAATAAACTTTCTAAGTCAACGCAATACAAAGGCACAGTCATTAAAAAGGGTGTTTCCGTACAAATTGCTGTGAAATCAAAACCTATAGAGGTACTGACTGCCAGTTGTCCTAGAAACTTGAAAATTGGTATCAAGTTAACTCTTATAACACAACTAAAACTAAATATAGGTATATGTCAGTGAGCAATATAAAATAACCCCATACTGCATACATTTTGCTTAAGAGCCCTACTCTTAAGCAAAATGTACACAGTGTGGGGTTATTATTATTGCTAACACTGGACAACTTAAAACGTTCAGGAAAGGCGGGAAAAAATTCGAGACTCGATTCCCGAGTAGACGAGTTATTTACATACCTACAGATTTGTACGGAACACTCGGTGCGCGAGTCCGACTCGCACTTGGCTTTTTTTTTTCTGATGATTTATTATTAAATTTATTAAGATTCAAATACCAGGGGTGGCTTTCAAGCTTGTATACAAAGCCTAATGTTACTCCGTCCGAATGCAAAGAATCTGACCAAATGATAAATCGATATGTTCAAAACACGAACTCTCTCGAATTTCTTCGTTAAATATTTACCACAAATAGAATTAAGCGTAAACTCCGATATAACGGGCACGACATCAATGGGTCGCTCTGCAGTTGTGTCCAGGGTCTCCAATAAACGCTGTGTGTTCTCCTGCAGGATCTTGCTGAACTGACGCAGAATGTTGAAGTGGAAGGTTGGCGTCAAAATCTTCCGTCGTGTTTGCCATTTTTCACCTGTGGAGGTCATATCATAACTTTAAATAGCGCATAAGTTCTAGTTCGCAAACGCAAGCAGTTCTTCGAAATATCTTCCAAAAATAAATAATTTTATTCAATAAAAACAATCAATCAAAAAAAAAAATTACAAATGAACAAACTAACGATCAGCGCTAGGCTTCGTCAATAGGATTAATGACAAAAATTAGTAATAGAATTAACATAAAAAGTGGTACCCGCAACATGGTTCGTCAATAATTAATATACTAACTATAAATCCCCTCCCTGTATCGTGCCCGGCTTAAAGGTCCCCATTATACCGGATGCATTACCTCGCTGGACTGCAATGGAAACCTGTTGAACCAGCCACGACCCAGAGCGGGGATCGCAGCCCCTATCCCTGAGTCGGCGACCTAGCTACCTAAATAAATCTAGTGCCTCCGAACCCCAGGGCCCAGCTGTCTCGATCGCAACCGGCACAAGTTCCAAAATAAATAATGAGTAGTAACAATTTCATACTTATAGTGGCATATTTTGTTTTTTCTCTTGTTCTAACTCTGTTTTCAGGAAATTACATACTTTTATCGTCTGTTACATACAAGTACATTGCTACACACCTTACCTTTGCTTAAAAGCAGTCCTTCTTGCAGCCATGGTTTCAAAAATGTATACACCATACTCTTCTCACTGTGTTTCATAGTTGACGTTACAATCTAGAAAAATATCAAGTGCGGATAGTAAAAAAAAAAATACGGAAAATTAAGTACTAAATTTACATAATTTCTAACACTTACTTCGGAATAAATACAGCAACTACTACAGTTGCCGATACTATTTTTTATATTTCTTTACCTCTATATCTTCTGGATTGTATATCATGACTACTGCAACAGGGAAGCACCACAGTCGGCATATGTTGGGAAACTTTTTAGCGAATCCTCTTGCTAGACCCATTAACTCATCTATCAATTAAATTAAATCACATTTAATGTCATTCAGTTTTGTGTTCCAGATGTACCTACATAAACAGAGATTACTATGGATTATCACTATAAAGTACTCACCTGTTGAAACTATAACTTGTAACGCATTGCCTACTATAAAATGCCAATCTGGTCCTTGTATTTTCCTCATACTCCTCCCTAAGCTATTGTAATTCAGTAATACATGAAGAATACATAATATAATCACGGTTGACAACAAAAACACCCACATTATGTTGCGACAGCGTCGGTCGATGCGATTCAGTTGTTTTATTAGCACAGTAGACTTATTTATACTTTTTGAAAATTGTATTATCTCCATGATACGCTGATTGCGAATTGGTACCTACTGTGCGATCACTTTCGTACATTCAACCAAAGTCGATTGATATTGTCATGTGGAAAACACAATTGCCTGATAAGGCTAATATTAGTAAATAAAACCGGCCAAGAGCGTGTCGGACTCCCCCAGGCTAGGGTTTCGTAGCCGTTACGAAAATGTCCTTGCATATCAAATGTTAATGGTATTTTAGGGTTCCGCGCCTCAAAAGGCAAAACGGATCCCGTATCATCACTTTTTTGTCCGTCTGTCGGTCTGTCTGTGAAGACCCTTTTTCTCTGGAACGCGTGGAGGTAGCATGCTCAAATTAATATCAAATACTCAAGCCTGCAGTCCCTTGAAGCTATGAAAAAATCAAACTTCTAAGTTCTAAGTCAACGCAATCAAAAGATACAGACATTAAAAAGGTTGTTTCCATACAAATTGCCGTAACCTGAAAACCTAAAGGGTACTTCTAGTTGCCCTAGAAACTTGAAATTTGGTATGAAGGTAGCTCTTATAGCACAACCACTCAGAAAAGTGTCAAAATCTTAAATTTTTATGTCTGTCTGTAGATTTCGCTGACCAGTATAAGTTGACCTCACACTACGTAAATTTTTCTTAGGAGCAGGGCTCTGCTAACATTGGACTTCTTAAAAAACTAGGGAAAAGCGTTAAAATCCGAGTCCGACTCGCATTTGTCCGGTTTTTTTTTGTAAAGCATACCCATTCAAATAGTTTCGTTCAATTTAGTCTTGAAATATGGTTTACACTTACATGATGACTTTTATCTACACACATATCATAAGTCCCCTATAATGCGTTCAGAAACCGTAGAAAATGACCAGTATTGCAGCACGACGACGCCTTCGCCGCCAGCCCCAGCACCACCACCACCCCAGCAGTAAAGTAATAGTCATTACGACATCGAATTCGATGTCGTAATGACTTTTCGATATCGAATTCGATGTTTCAAATTTGAAAACCAACGTAATTTACAATCATAGTGGAATAAAACCGATCACTCACGTATATAAGTCATGTTCGGCCCGACATGTATAAATAATAATGTGATATATATATTATTTTTTTTCAATAAAAAAAAACCGTTTACGAAACGTCAGCTCGGTATGTTTGTCTATGATAAAAAAAAACAGTAAAATTCGTGACAGATACGGGTATGATATATGCCTTCGGCTTCTGAACCCATCTTAGAGTACTTATAATATGTGTGTAGATAAAGTAATGTATGCAACTCCACATAATTAGGCCTCAAAACACTCATTATGTAGCAGTTGCATAAACTACTATTTGATGTGTCCACTTTTGTGGATCCACTTCTTACCCACAATCGCATGGCTGAGATTGCATTGACAACACTCGTAGAGCCACTATGTATAAGTAAGTATAGGTAGGGCAGGTTTTCCCATAACAAGTTGGAAAAAATAAAAGGCTTTCAGTGAAATAAAAGTAGCACGGTGTTTGTTTAATATTGATCTTTTGTCCTACTTTCTAAGGATGATTCATATGTATAATGCGAAGTAATGCCCTTTAAAATTAACTGTTTCTTTTCGCGAAAGTGACGTATACTGGCTTCTTATTCCGCAGCACTAGGTCGGCCACAAACTTGAGGTCCTCCGGGCGGGTGACAGGCTGCAGTTCAAACTTCCTCAGTACTTCTGCTAACACTAACTTCATCTCGAGCATTGCAAATTTCTGACCTGAAAAGCAAAGTTGAATCGTAATTTTTTGGCAATGCACTATGTTTCTTTGGTTTTAACTGTTCCACGTTCCGCAGTGTCTATATAGACCAGCGATGGGCAAACTTTCTTCATGGGGGGCCAGAAAAGTACAGATATTTTAGAGGAGGGCCAGAATTATACTGAAAATGCATTTTATTTAGAATTTTATGAAATTTGGAAATATGTTGTAATTTTTGACTCGCAACGCAAGAATTACGCGGCTAGTCTAACTGACTCCTTTACTTATTCATCTATTATTTTATTTTATACTGCAGGGCAGGGGACGATCAAAATAATTATTATCGCGGGCCATATAGGTACTATTCATTTTGAAGGAACATCAGCGGGCCGGATAAAATACCTCCGCGGGCCCTAGCTGGCTCACTGATATAGACGATTAGTCCGGCTTCTTAGCTCGAAATACGGTCCCATCCGGCAGAAAGCATGAAACTTGGCATGCATGTAGCTTTTACGTATATAACAAAATATCGAAGTGGTAACAACTCGTGAAGTGATTTTTGGACACTCCCCCCCCCCCCCCTCTTTTGTGTCACCAATTACAGTTTTTTATTAATAAAGCAAAAACGGTTAAAGCTACAACAAAACTGTCAATGAGCAATATGTTCCTCATTAAATTCTCTATAATAATTGTCTTGGAAGTATATCGATAGGACTTCTAGTTTTCAAAACAATCTCACAACCACTGGGACGAAAAAAAAAATTAAACTACCTATAGTGGGATATCTTCCTTGCATAATTGGTACAAAGCAACCGCTTGGAACAGGTGTTCCTGGGGGTGATTTGAGCAGATTTAGTCCGGTTGGCACGAGGTTCCCCCGGCAGGTGGGCAGGGGAGGGAGGGGAAAGCTGCATCCGGCGCGCCTCACTTTAAGCTACATATCTGCATACATGTAGCAACTACATCGAGATGGGTATCGTTTTCGTATAACTAAGACTAACTAAGACGAGCAATTCATTTCTGAAACTAATTTTTCACTCACCCATACAAAAAAAAATGAGAAATTAAAAAACAAAATTTTTTTTTACACCTTTTTTTCGGAAATTCTTCCCAGAATTAAAACCATAACAATTAGCTCCACAAAAAAAACCCTTCTGAAAAGCCCAGTTATCCTACTATATAGAATAATAAACTTGTCTAACATTTTTGTCTAATAACTGTGTTAAAAAAATATTGTGTCGCGCGGCGGACCTGTATAATAAGAGCGGTATGATTTCTAAGTTATGTTTAGATAATTAAGTAGGGCTCCTTAGTTAGAAATACTGTACCACACGGCAGAAAGCATGAAATTTGGCATACATATAGCTTTTACATGTACCTGTAATAAAACTACGGAAGTGGAAACAAGTCGTAAAAGTGGTTTTTGGCGACCCCTCTTTTGATTCACCAATTACAGTTTTTTATTGAAAAAAAAACGGTTAAAGTTACAACAAAACCATCAATGAGCAATATGTTCTACATTAAATTATCTACAATAATTGCCTTAGAAGTATATTCATAGGACTTATAGTTTTCAAAAAAAAACTCATCATGACTGGGACGAAAATTAAGCAAAAATAAACTAGCTAACTATAGTGGGATATCTTACCTTGCATAATTGAGACAAAGCAACCGCTTGGAACAGGTGTTCCTGGGGGTGATCTGAGCAGGTTTAGCCCAGTTGGCACGAGGTGCCCCTCAGCAGGTGGGAAGGGGAGGGAGGGGAAAAAGTGCATGCGGCGTGCCTCACTCACTACATATCTGCATACATGTAGCAACTATATCGAGATGGGTGTCTTTTTCTTATAACTCGAGGACGAGGAATTCATTTCAGTAGCTATTTTTTCACTTACTTACCCATACAAAAAAGACAAAAACCAAAAAAAATCTTCACACTTTTTTAATATTGTTTTCCACTTTTGTTTCCACTTCTATAATTTTATTACAAGTACATGTAAAATAATAAAAAGTACATGAAAAAAAAAACGAAAAAAAAGTGTAAGGTCAACCGGGGTAAAAGCGTCACCGTTTTTTTGGTATTTTTTAAATCCGATATTATGAAATATGTTTTAAGTATATTGAAATACTCTTTCGCTCTGTGCTTTGTATAACTCTTTAGCTATTCAATTCATGAAGTAACTTTTTCGCTACACTATAATTAAAAGATATATAGGCCTTTTTTTTTAAAACAGAATTTTTAAAATAACTGTTAAACGATTGGGATTAGGCCTTTGAAACATCATGGAACGTGTTCACAATACAGTATTCTAGAATGTATTGTTAATACAATAGACAAAAAAATACTAAAAACGAAATGAGACACAAAATAGTATAATTGGGGAAAATGCGTCTTCAATTTGCAGACGCATTTATCCAAACCTAAATACCAGATGTTGGAAACATTTTTATTCGATCGAAAAGAGTGAGCTAGTTTTTTTTTTTATATTACAGTTACGATATTTTCCCCTCTATGAGTGACCCACTCTACGGGTAAAATAAAATACACCTTTTGTTTTGTTAAATCTAAAGCATAGATCAAATAATTAAGTACTTTTGAGTATATCTGAATTTGAAATGTTGCTGAAAAATTAATTTAGATTTCGCACTTTAGATTTCAGTCATATATTTAACATTCTGTTATTTTTAATCTTTAAATAAAAAAAAACTTGGTAACCTACATTGTACTAAAACTGTTAAAACTAAAAATCCAGGAAAAGGTTGTTGACCACTGACATTGGGGCAATTGCGTTGCACAGACTCAATTACCTCAAAGTTGCTGACGCATTTAGCCCAATTTGAAAATTTAACTCGTAACATTTTACATGCATATAATTCTAAGAATAAAGCATTTTTGATAAAAAATATAATTCGGGCGCATGAGCTAACGTTAATACTGATTGTATTGAACAAAAATTAATATCAAAAATGGAAAGAAAAATCAGGATGTAAATGGATTTTGTTTACTTCTCTCACATACCGCGTTGGTCTGGTGTGACAGAAAATTTCAACATGGCCGATATCTTGAATACGATTCGCTAAAACGCCCTCTATGGTACGTGCTGTCCTCCAAGTAGTTCAGGTGTCTATCACAAGATGGCGGAAGCTGTTGTAACTCACGTGGTTTAAAAAATAACTCAAATAAACGCAATAGCCCCATAGTCGCCTTTACCCCGGGTGACCTTAAAGATTTTTTTTGGTTTTTGTTTTTTTTGTATGGGTAAGTGAAAAAATAGCTGCAGAGATGAATTCCTCGTCCTCAAGTTATAAGAAAAAGACACCCATCTCGATATAGTTGCTACATGTATGCAGATATGTAGTGAGTGAGGCGCGCCGGATGCACCTTTTCCCCTCCCTCCCCTTCCCACCTGCTGAGGGGCACCTCGTGCCAACTGGGCTAAATCTGCTCAGATCACCCCCAGGAACACCGGTTCCAAGCGGTTGCTTTGTCTCAATTATGCAAGGTAAGATATCCCACTATAGTTAGCTAGTTTATTTTTGCTTAATTTTCGTCCCAGTCAGTGAGTTTTTTTTTTAAACTATAAGTCCTATCAATATACTTCCAAGACAATTATTGTAGAGAATTTAATGTAGAACGTATTGCTGATTGACAGTTTTGTTGTAGCTTTAACCGTTTTTGTTTTATTAATAAAAAACTGTAATTGGTGACACAAAAGAGGGGGGGGGGAGGGTCCAAAAATCACTTCACGAGTTGTTCCCACTTCGATATTTTGCTATATACGTAAAAGCTACATGCATGCCAAGTTTCATGCTTTCTGCCGGATGGGACCGTATCTCTCATTTTTTTGCGCTATAAAAAGCCGTACTAGGTCGGATTCACTTATACCGCGAATCCGCGAAATGCTCCGCGGTCGGAACCGCGAATCATTTAAAACAGTTCATGGTAACTACTTAAATTTTGCATTTGGTGTATGTATAGAGCTCCGATGAAAATACCACTACAGTCAGCAAAAGAAGCTACTATTAAAAATATTTTTTTTATCAAAAACTCATTACCGATACAGTTTCTGGGTCCCGCGCTGAAGGGTATATAAGCATATGGATGTCGGCCCACGCAGTTCTCGGGCAGGAAGCGATCCGGATCGAATTTTGAAGGATTAGGGTACAGATCATCTCTGTGGTGCAAGTCGTAGATCAAAATATGACACTCCACTCCGGCGGGAACTGAGTAATTGCCTGAAAAACACGATGTTTGCCACGTTGCGAGTAGCGATCGGTGTCGGAAGTAAATGCAGTTTGATGGGGTAATCGGGATTTATTATTATAATGAGAAGGCACCTAAAACTCTAAAACTAAAGAAATAACAAAAGGGGTACGAAAGGATATAGATGTAGAACTTACAATGTGCCTTTTTAGCTACCTACCTACTTTTTAGGGTTCCGAAGCCAAAATGGCAAAAAGGAACCCTTATAGTTTCGTCATGTCCGTCTGTCTGTCTGTCCGCGGCATAGCTCAGAGACTATTATGGTACTAGAAAGCTGTAATTTTCCATAGATATACATATTAATTAGGGCGAAAAAGTGCTGGGATAAAATACTGAAAAAATACACGTAAAGTGGGGATGTTTTTTTTTATTTCTTTCCCACCCCATAGTGTGGGGTATCGTTGAATAGTTCTTTCAAAAATATTAGGGGTGCTCGAAGATTATTTTTCGATAAAGTTATTCGTTCGCGAAATATTTAGCTTTGAAGTGCTCATTTTTGTTAGAGTCCAGTGTCCCCGTCCCCGTCCCCCTCTACCTGAGAAACTGTTATATGTATTTGGAAATGTGAAAAAAAATCAGAGCAGTAGTGCATATAGTGAATTTAAAAGGAAAACTATCAGAGATAAGCAGACTCTACAGGTTTGAGAGTAATAGTTAATTATGTGTGTCTATGTCAGTAACCGATATAAATTTACCCCACCCTGCGTACAGTTCGCTTTGGAGTAGGGCTCTGCTAACACTGGTTTCGAATAGGTGTGATGAAAATACCTTTAAACTATGTATCTATGCCAGGGCTTTTTCGTAATGGCTTAGGAACCCAATCCTGGGCGTGTCCGACACGCTCTTGCCCGGTTTTTTTAGAGATTGATATGGTGATTCACAGAACAGATCATGTTTACCAAACTTCACTAGGTAGGTTTTTTTTTTATACAACGAGGAAGGCAAACGAGCAAGTGGGTCACCTGATGGTAAGTGATCACTACTGCTCATAGAGGGACACCCCCAACCTAGAGAACTAAGATGAAATCCCTTTGTGCCCGTAATTACACCGGCTGAATTCAAATGAACCTAGAGAGCGCCTACGTTTGTGCGCTGGTAAAACTGGAAATTGAATTAAATAAAAGCCAAAGGAACAGAAACAAGAAATGAATTTTGAATTTGAAATGTAGAAAAGAATAGAAGTCAATTTGCTTTTAAAAAACCTGCCAAGTGCGAGTCGGACTCGCGCTTGAATTTTCTGAGTGGTTTGTGCTATAAGAGCTACCTTTCATACCAAATTTCAAGTTTCTAGGACAACTGGAAGTACCCTTTAGGTTTTCGGATTTCGGCAATTTGTATGGAAATAGCCTTTTCAATGACTGATGATGATTGATCTTTTGATTGCGTTGACTTAGAAGGTTGATTTTTTCACAGCTTCAAGGGACCGCGGGCTTGAGTATTTCATATTAATTTCAGCATGCTACCTCCACGCGTTCCACAGAAAAAGGGTCTTGACAGACAGACAGACAGACAGTCAGACAGACGGACAGCAAATTGATCCTATAAGTGTTCCGTTTTCTCCTTTTGAGGTACGGAACCCTAAAACCGGCCAAGTGCGAGTTGGACTCGCGCACGAGGGTTTCGTAGAAAGGTTTTAACGCTTTTCCCTGGTGTTTTAAGATGTCCAGTGTTAGCAGAGCCCTTGCTCCTAAGCAAGATGTACGCAGTGTGGGGTCAACTTATATTGGTCTGCGGAATCTACAGACATAAAAAATCAAGGTGAAAAAAAAAAAACAAGTTCCTAGGACAGCTGGAAGTACTTTTGAGGTTTCGGATTTCGGCAATTTGTAGGACAGACAGACAGACAGACGGACAACAAAATGATCCTATAATGGTTTCGTTTTTTCCTTTTGAGGTACGGAACCCTAAAAAGCAAGGTACCTACATTTTTGTAATGAGTTATGGCTGCCTTGTTTTTACCATTACCATGTTTAATTGAGTTGATGGTTTTGAGTGGCCAAATAGTTCAGTGGTATTTCTTGCCGTTTAATTGGCAGACATTGCTCAATTTAATCTATCCGCTTATTCTGATGATTAGTGATGATTGAGTCTGCTACTAATTTACCCAAGGAGCTTGCTTAATAACCGTGTGACCGGAATGATCCTAAATCTGGAGTTCGTATCGTAGAGTTAAACCTTAGAGCAGGAAATTACTTAAACTTCAAATGAAAATGCTCTAATTTACTCAGTGTCACGTCTTCAGTCAGGCGTCTGCTGATAAAGTGTACCGGTGGGTAGATACGCAGGGACTCCTTAATGCAACATTCCAGAAAGCGTAAATTTGCCAGATCTTCCATTTCAATGGGTCGGTTAGAATAGCCAAAGTAATCATTAATTTCTTTCGCAGCTTTATCCTGGAAAAGACAATACAAAAATAAAGATTGTTCGCGGGGTCATATTTTAAACGTTTATTTATTTATTATTAATTACATTTTAGATACCTGTATGTGTTTATTATTGGCCAGCAGTAGCATGCAGAAGT
This sequence comes from Clepsis dumicolana, assembly GCA_963691665.1. Classification (NCBI taxonomy): domain Eukaryota; kingdom Metazoa; phylum Arthropoda; class Insecta; order Lepidoptera; family Tortricidae; genus Clepsis; species Clepsis dumicolana. The sequence continues at coordinate 7,602,288 of OY829508.1, read as the reverse complement.
TTAATCCAGACGCCGTGGTGTCGTGGCCCTGTTAATGAAAATAAACAAGTAGGTAGAAGCTTAACAGCGCAGGTAAGGGCAAGTTGATATTCAGCTTATAGGTTAATTAAGTTAATTACTTCAAACATAAAGGTATCGACTTCTTCCTGAATACCAGCTTGATCGATTAAACCATCTTTTTCAGCAGATATCAATAAGTCCAACATGGCCACTTTTTTGCTCTTCTTCATAAAGATATCATCATTGGCGTCGGTATTTTTAGCAACATTTATTAAATCCGTATTCTTGAGTAATTTCTTTCTTTCGTTGATCACTTCTGTAGTGAATTTATGGATTATAGCCAGAACTTTTTTCTGAGCTCTACCCCATGAGGATAGGTTAAATATAAAGTCCGAGGCTAAGTATATCCTAACAAAACGATAAGCGATCATACTGCCAATTCGGTAAATTGCCTCTTTATAAGTTTTTCCACCTTCAGCTTTATCTTTGTTTAATTGAGTACCCATAGCAGTCTCTGAAATAAATTGGAATAAATTACAGTTCCTTGCTTCATAATCGCTTGTGTAACTATTAACATTTAAACGTGACCTATCTATGAATGTATGTGCATATTTACCACAAATAGAATTAAGCGTGAACTCCGATATAACTGGAACGACATCAATGGGGCGCTCTGCTGTCGTGTCCAGGGTCTCCAATAAACGCTGTGCGTTCTCCTGCAGAATCTTGCTGAACTGACGCAGAATGTTGAAGTGAAATGTTGCCGTCAGAATCTTCCGTCGCGTTTGCCATTTTTCACCTATAGGTGTTATATTAAGTACATTAGGTATCTAAGTACTTAATATTTCTAATATAGTGAAATAAAACGGATCACTCACGTATATATGTCGAGTTTAGCCCGACATATGTTGTGAGTATGTGTCTCGCTGCCGCTGGGTCGTGCGCTCCCAGAGGAAGGGCTACGAATTAGTACGAAAAATGTCGGGCGAAACTCGACTTATATACGTGAATGATCCGTTTAATTTCACTATAATTAATTCTCACGGTAGTTTAATGTTAAAGTCTAATGATATCAACTTTTAACTTAAATAAAGGCAAGAGGTCGAATACTCATGCTGACGAAGTTGTTAGCTATAGACGTACAAATTAGAAAACTTGAAAACTCATGTTAACGAAGTTGATAACTAGGTACAACTTAATAAAGATGAAAACTCTCCCGACATTTTTACTTTAAAAAGTCTTACATCTCAAAAACGATACGACAATGTGTTGACATTGACATTATGTCAATGAAACTTAGCTAATCGAACCATCTTTAGGAGCTAGGTACGATGCCACAGACAGATACACAGATACTACGTCAACTTTATAACACCCCGCTTTTTGCGTCGGGGGTCAAAAATAAAATCGGTCACTGATAATACTTAAGTAGATTTTTTTGAAAGCCTAAACGTTCTCGCCGCGTTGTGGCAGCGTTACATTAATAATATGCATTGCCTTCGCCGATATTTAAGGAGTTTCTAAGATTCAACAGATGTAACTTGTGCGTCAAGGGTTTTTCCTTTGTTTTAATAATATTTATTTACTTACTGGATTGTTTTCTTCTTCCTTTTAATATTGTTTTTAGATCACAGAGTAAATATTCTTTAAGTTAATAATTTTACCTTTGCTTAAGAGCAATCCTTCCTGCAGCCATGGCTTCAAAAATGAATATATCCTACTCTTCTCACTATGTTTCATAGTTGAAATTACAATCTGGAAAAAACATAGCAAGTTTAAGTATAAATCATAACCATTATAAACAATAATCACCTAGCCTAGCTATCATTTTTATTTTGTTTAATATTGAAACCCTTCTAGTTTCGTCATGTCCGGCCGTTTGTCCGTTTGTCCGTCCGTATGTCACAGGCATTTTACTCAAAAACTATAAGAGGTATATTGATGAAATTTGGAGTGTATAGGTGCCTTGTAGAAGCCGCTAAGTAGTTTGATAGTTAAATAACGAAAGTAAATATTTCAAGGGGGGCACTCCATACATGTAACAAAAGTTGAAAAAAGGAATCAAGCAAACATCAACGTGTGGTACTTATTTTGAGGTTCCTGAGCAATTTTTTTCATTAAGCGAATATTTTCGGGAAAAAACGCTCTGAAAGTTGCATAAATTGTGCACATTGAAATCTTAATTTTATTTCAAAATTCAGTCACTTACCTTATAGCTGTTTTTTTATCACGATAACAATATTTGAAGCGCCATATACAATTCAAACGCAGCCACTTCGCGCAGCCAGACTGACATACCTAGTTGGCATTAGTGAGGTGCTCTTTATCATGTAAACACTCATTAAGCTCACTTAGGAGATCGTTACCAGATTTGCCGTGACCTCCTAGTCTAACTACACTGAATTAAATGCAAATATTTTTCTAACTTTAAGACTAAGAATTACCTCGATGTCTTCTGGATTGTATATGGTTACTGCTGCGATAGGATAGCACCAAAACCGGTAAATATTAGAAAATCTTTTGGCAAAATCCCTCCCTAGATCCATTAAGTCATCTGTCAATGAAATCATCATTAATGAAATGCAGTTTCAAGTTACAATATCAACTAAATATTTAAATAGATGTAGGAGACGTACCTGTGGAAACCATGACTTCCGGTGCATTCCCTACTATAAAATGATCTTTTGGGCCTGGTATTTTTCTTATTTTCCTAGCTAAGCCATTGTAATTAAATAATACATGAATACCACACAGTATTATCACGGTTGACAATAAAAATACCCACATTGTGCTGCAATATTTAGTTTATTTAGAGACAGCAGCGCTACAGCTAGTTCACAGTTATTGTAGCACAACTCTTATAATTAATGTTGTCTATATAATTATTGAGTAAGATAAGATAAGTAGCGCGTGTAAAGTCCAATTGAAGATATGTAAATATCTGATTAAATTAATATCTATTTCTAAGTGGCTAGCCAGTCAAAATACGCGACATTCATTTACTAGGTACCAATAGGTTTGTCCATCTCGGTAGGTACCTATATTCGGTAGGTATTATTAGTACTAGAAAACTGTAATTTTGCAAGCATCCATATTAATTTAGGCCACCAAAGTGGTAGAATAAAATCCTGAAAAAAAAAAATTACGTTATACGTAAACTAGGGAAGATTTACTTTTTTTTTCTACACCATAGTGTGAAGTGTTCATTTTTGTTAGGGTCAAGTGCCCCCCCCCCCCCCCCCCTCTACCAGAGAAACTGTTGTATTTGGAAATGTAAAAAAAACGTATTTTGTTGATGTAAGTAACCGATGTAAAATGACCCCACACTTGACACTGCGTAGTTTGCTTATGTTAGAAGTAGGCCTCGCTAACACTGATAATTTAAAACACTGAACAACAACACTCTTCGAGACTATTCCCGTGATAGACAAAATATTTACCTACATATCTAGAAGTTTGTACGGAACCCTATTTGCGCGAGTCCGAGTCGCACTTGGCCAGTTTTTAGGGATCCGAAGCCAAAATGGCATAAACGGAACCCTTACAGTTTTGTCGTACGTCCGTCCGTCCGTTCGTATATCACAGGCATTTTACTCAAAAAGTCTTAATGAAATTTGGAGTAACGTTAAAATAAAAAATAACCATGTACAGTCACCAGCAATAATATATGATTATGGACAGCGCTGCAAAAATATCTGATCACGGTAGAAGGCAAAAGTATATGACGACACTCGACGGCATAAAGATCTAATGGGTTGCGACCGGCATATATATCGTTCTTGGTTTAGGGCATAAATATCGTATACTGAGTCGCTTAAAAATATCTGATACTATACAAAATCAAAATTAAGTGACCAGCATAAATATGTATTCACTTTGGAGGCAAAAACATCAAATCACACGGACCGCATAAATATCTCACATGTTACAAAATCAAAAATATGTGATCAATCAGCAAACATGAACTTAATTCACTAGTATTACGAATCTAATTTGAATGCAACGATCTGACGCTTCTTGAAAACAGTGCATACTTGTCACTACGTATATCTATCTCACGTTTCTTAGCTTTTAAAATAAGAACAGTATTTTTGTGCTTTAAGTTTTTTTTATTAGCGGTTGAACTCCTTGGTAAAGTATATGGAAAAAATAATACGTCAACAGGGTATGTCATATTAGAAACGAAGAACTGAATTTGTTGGATTTAGATAAAACAAAACATGAGACAGACATATACAGTGACAAGTACGCACTGTTTTCGAGAAGCGTCAGATCGCTGCATTCAAATTAGATTCGTAATACTACTGAATTAAGTTCATGTTTGCTGATTGATCACATATTTTTGATTTCGTCAAGTATCAGACATTTTTAAGCGACTCTGTGTCCGATACTTATGCCGTTACCCAAGAACGATATTTATACCGGTCGCAATATATCAGATCTTATTGCCGTCGAGTGTCGTCATATATTTTTGCCTTCTACCATGATCAGATATTTTTGCAGTGCTGTCCATAATCATATATTATTGCTGGTGACTGTACTTACTATAATTACGTAATATTAATAGTACATTATTGCCGAGGCCCGGAAAGTAGGGAATTCCGGTTTCCGTCGTGGAATATATAGTGCTTTTCTCAAATAATGTGAGGAAATTAAAAAACCTCATTTGCAAAAAAAAGTAATTTAATACATAAATCACGAAATACGTTAACAAAAACCAAAGTGTTCAATTACTTGACGTTAAATGTGATTAAAAATTATGTCAAATTCGAGCTTACCGCTGCAAAATTACACGAAATCAACACGCATGGCTATTTTTAGTGACAAAAATTTCAAACTGTCATCCGCTATCTTGGGTTCAACAAATATGTCAAATTCGAGCTCACCGCTGCCAAATTACATGAAATCGACGCCCATGACCATTTTTAGTGAAAAAAATTTCAAACTGTCATCCACCATCTTGGGTCCAAAAAACAATGTCAAATTCGAGCTCACCGTAGCAAAATTACACGAAATCCTAGGAAAAAAATAAATGTATCGAAAGCCATTTCCATTCACTTTCTTCGACGGATTCTTCGTTTAAAATTTTGAATGAAAAAAATTAGGTGCTTCCCGGGTTCTATTTTCAAATGGAAAGCGAGTATTTCCGAGCAAGTTTGAGAAAAATAATTTGTTTGTTAGTTTCCTTTGAAACTTAGTTTCATTAGTTTCGATACAAGTGACAGTCGTTGTCATCATCATCATCATCCGCCTATATACGTCCCACTACTGAGCACAAGCCTCCTCTCAGAACGTTTTAAAGAAAAAGTACAATACTTAACGTAAAAAAATGTACACGACAGTCCATTGACTGTTTTAGACTAGGATTAGGTTGAATTCGTATTGGCATAATTAAGTATATATCTTTCTTTGTCATAAGAAGCGCCATTGATAACCAAAGTTGTTTCTCAAACGCGAACCCTATCATTCCTATCCTATTCTAAATGCTCACAAACTACACTTTTTGTTCCATGGATAAGGTTCCTAAACGCAGTACTTATAATTTAGTTTCTTTTTTCAAATTTAACTTTTATAGGCTCGACGGGGCGCAGTATAAAGTCTGTGATGAAGACGATGTTTCTTGGAGTCGTCACCGGCAACAGCCTGTAGTTCCTCAGTACTGCTGACAAAGCGAACTTCATCTCATTCATCGCAAACTTTTGACCTAAAACAACAGATTAAATAATTAAGATTGGTTTTCCTAATTTTGGAACAATTACTTTACACCTTAGTAAAACAACGGGTTGTCATAATATCTAATTTGTAGACGTATATATATTTTCATGTTGTGTTCATGTACCCTTCATTTCACCATCAGGCGAAATAAGGGAACCCAGCTATCCATCTTATTTAAGTCACCATACAAGTAAACTTCAGCCTCTACTGTAGCGTTTACGCAACTTACGCATATAAATGCAAAAGTAACTCTGTCTGTCTGTTACCTCTTCACGGAATAACCGCTGCACCAATCTTGATGAAATTTGGTAAGAAGATAGTTTCAATATTGAGGAATAGGCTAGTTTTTATTCGGGAAAATTTAGGGATAGCGATAACCGAAATCTACGCGGAGTCGCGGGCATCAGTTAGTATCATATACAATGGTGAATTAATCGTGGCATACCTATGCAGTTTCTAGGTCCTGCACTAAATGGGATGAAGGCATAGGGATGCCAAGTTGGCTCCTTCATAAATCGCTCTGGTCGGAACTCGAGCGCGTCGACAAACTGATCACTGCGCCGCTGCAGCTCCCAAAGCATGATGGCGCAGTCCGCCCCTGCCGGTACTTCGTGGCCCCTCGTATCTTAATGAGAAAAAAAAACAGTAGGTTAACAGTTGATAGGCCACTGTTAATAATTACACAATTAAATGACTATAGTATAATTAGCTTCCAACGCAAACAGTATTTTATGAGTTCGTTGTGTTTTGATCTTATACTAGACGAGAACACTAATATAGGTGCCTACACATTTAGCCTCTTATTCATAAATCTATTTTAACTAAAATGCCGTTATAGTTCGTTTGTCCTTTTTTGTCACATTGACATTTTCATTGGTAAGAAGAAGACAAAACCTATATTAGCTAATGGAGGCTTGAGTGACGTTTATGAATAAGGCCTTTAGAAGATAATTCAATGTAATTCTACATCTAGTGCAAAGAACAATAAATATACAAAGTATATAGCTGACGCTTACTGAGTTTTAGGGGCTCTCCAATCTTCCTCATAATAAAATGCACTGGCGGATAGAGCCTCAGTGACTCTTTGATGCAACATTCAAGATATTTCATCCGTGCTAAATCGCTCATGGTTGCTTGCTGTGAGGGGGATTTAAATATGTCATTGCATTCTTCAACGGCTTTATTCTGAAAATAAAATAACAATTTCGATACAGAAACACACACATATAGAAAAATAAATCTTCTTTACATGATCTAAAACTATTTTAAAGTTCAGTCGATAGCATTAGTAGTTGCTGAGATAACCAGCTGTGAAGGACAAATAGACGGACAGATGGTCCGAAATACTAAAAAGAACATTTGTAACATGTAGTAAGTATATTTTACCTGAACATCCGGATAATTTGCCAAAAGCATCAAGGTAAATTGTAAGGCTGTGGCCGTTGTGTCATGGCCCTGAAATCAAATGAAGATTTGATGTTTTTTATCATATTTTATCAAATGTTGCGTGAATTTAACATTTCATATAATTCTGCACCTCAAACATAAATGTATCCACTTCTTCGCCGATACCATTTGCGTCGATAGTGCCATCTCTTTCAGCTTGCAGTAGAAGATCTAACATCGCCAACCTCTTTCTGCCCGATGTTGATATTTCTTGTTCGCCATTGGTATTAGTTGCTTCAATGAGCATATTTTTAAAATCTTGTGACTCTCTCCTTTTATCGATGACGTTGTCACGAAAAGATTTCATAAGATCTAAAATTTTCTGTTGTTTTCGACCGAGTTTAGTAAATCGGAATACAATGTTAGGGTACAGCCAAATTCTCTGTGCTCTGTGTACGGCATATACTCCCAGTTTTATAATGGCGTCTTTGTAGGTGCTTCCTACCTGGCTCGTATCTTTATCTAGTTGAGTACCCATTGCAGTCTCTACAACATTTTGTTTTATCTATGTTATTCGTAATAATATGGAATAACTTAGAGCAGGAAAGGAATGGAAATGTTAACGCGCGATTTCCCCTCTGCCAAATCTCTAACATTAAGTCTGATCAAAATGATCACAGTCTGTTGATTGTGTGCGTGTTTTTGGAATTTGTGTTTTGTTTTAGTGTGCGTTACGTGCGTGTGCTGTACGTGTGTGTTCCTCGTCCCCCTCAAAAAGTGGCAGAAAAATTCTAGTGCATAGATAAGCCAAAGTCCCGCCTGTCTGCTTTATGTGGAATATAGAAATTGTCAGTTTATTATGACAATTCAGTGTCAATTGCTGAATTGAAGAGCTTTAGTTTTAGCGCGCTTCGTATCGGCAAAGAAATGCAGATCGAATTGTCATTGCAAACTGACAATTGTAAAGTTGGTGAAATAGGGGCCAGAAATCATTATTTATAAAGGCTGGTAATTCACATGATATGTAGCAGTTACAGTTATTTTCCCATTGTGTTTTGTTTTTTTAGCAAACACGCTGACTGCATTGTTGACAGAATGATTCAATCATAAAAATGTGCTTACCGCATATCGAATGCAGAGTGAACTGCGTGATGTAGGTCGCCACATCCGTGTGGTCCTTGTCTATTTCTGACGCCAGTTGTTCGACCAGTTTTCGGGAGTTTTCTTCCAGTATTGCGTTAAAATGGCGTAAAATGTTGAAATGGAAGGTTGGGGTCAGAATTTTCCGACGCTGATGCCATTTTGCACCTGTAACACAGAGGTATTTTTAGTTTCGTTTGTTGTTTTTTAGTTATTATAGTGATTTGAACCCACATAATTGGCTAAGTAAAGTTTTTTTGAAGAGGTGCAATTAGTAATCGAGTCGCTTTAGTAATCGAGGAACTGCAGCTCTTTTATTTTTATTTCCTATCATTAATTAGAAATGTTTTTATTTTTTTAACTAATCGAGATGACATGTGTGAGATTAATGGCTGATTAGCTTAGTGCCTAGCACTAGCCTAGAATTTAAAACCGGACAAGTGTGAGTCGGGTCGCGCACGAGGGTTCCGTGCAAAGATTTAAACGCTTTTCCCCAGTTTTTTAACTTATCCAGTATTAGCAGATCCCTGCTCCTAAGGAAAATGTACGCAGTGTGGGGTCATCTTATATTGGTCTGTGAAATCTACAGACAGACATAAAAATTTAAGATTTTGAGAATTTTCTGAGTGGTTGTGCTATAAGAGCTAACTTTATACCAAATTTCGAATTTCTAGGACAACTGGAAGTACCCTTTAGGTTTTCATGGTACGGCAATTTGTATGGAAACAACCATTTTAATGACTGTATCTTTCGATTGCGTTGACTTAGAAGTTTGGTTTTTTCACAGATTCAAGGGACTGCAGGCTTTAGTATTTGATATTAATTTCAGCATACTTACTACCTCCACGCATTCCAGAGAAAAAGGGTCTTGACAGACAGACAGACAGACAGACAACAAAGTGATCCTATAAGGGTTCCGTTTTTTTCTTTTAAGGTACGGAACCCTAAAAACTACGTCAACTGTCACGTCAATAAAAGAGCTGCAGTTCCTCGATTACTAAGACGACGACGACTGTTGAAAAAAATAATTATTTGCACCTCTCGAAAAAACTTTACTTAGCCAATTTATTAAAATTAGTTTGTAAACGGCGGTAAATATAATATTTCAAAGGATGATGAGGGACCTATAATATGTCAGGAGGAAGTGAAAGAAAGTGATTTACCTTCGCTTAACAAGAGTCCTTCCTTGAGCCATGGTTCAATGAACCTATAAAGAAATCCTTTTGTGTTGTATTTCGTACTGGAAATAACTGCCTGTGAAAAGTGAATATTTCAATTTATGAATTCAAAATTGTGTAGATATTATAGATTGGGACTATTACAAATCTCTATTATAAATCTTTATTATACGTAAATCTAGGGATCAGTTAAATTAAAATGTTTATTTGATCATTGAACTTTCACAACCGTTTAACATGCTACCAGTTCCACTACAATTTTTACAGTTTCAAAGAACATATATACTAACGTTAAAAGAAACGACACGGAAGCATGTGTGCAGTAAACTAGTGCGTTGTTATTGTGTGCGTGTCAGGACGCGAGCGGGGGCGAGCGCGGAAAGCGAAACGCGAACGCCTAAACGGAGGGCCGCCTAGTCGCGCTGTCGCGCCGTAACGTCTTTCGCTCGCGCCGCGTCGCATGCGCTCTCGCACAGTGCCCTTAGTGTAATCAAAAAGCACAAAATACGTCTCGATCGCGTTTGCGTTAAAGTGTCAAAAGTATGACAATTGTTAAACGCGAACGCTATCAAGACGTATTTCTTGGCCTGGTAGGCGATTACACTAGGCGCTCTGCTCTCGATCGACCCGCGATAATTTTGCTATGTAAATAAAAAAATCGCAACTATGTCTGGAGATCAATATTGTTGTGTCTACGGCTGTCGTAATAATACAAGAAGCCACAGAGAAAAAAACTACTTTAAGTTACATACTGACCCAGAAAACTAAGTTACTTGCATAATTTTATATTCAATAATTTCGACTTCACATAATACCTACCTATTAGTAAAGTGTATTCGCTTGGGAACGGTTCCTTCGGAACGGTCGCTTCCCTTTAGATTTTATGAGAGAACTGTTCGTACGATTTCGAATATTTGCGATAGTTAAATAAAATAATAAAATGCTTAAAATATATCGTAAAAATAGAAAGCATAATATTAAATCAAGTATTTTATAAAATGTGTGAACACCTTCAACAACAATATTTTAACATTAGATTACATAGATTCCTTTATTTCTTATAAAAAATTATTATGTTTTGAATGTCAAGAATATTTAAAAAATCAGAAAACGAAAAAAATCGTCAAAAAACAAAAATACAACAAAAATGAATGCAAGGTACAGTAAAATAAAATGACAAAGCATGCACACTATTAAATTTTACGTACTATTTCATTACATAATTCAACTTCTTTCAATAAGTATTTAGTTACCATCTCCTTGTGCCGCGGTAGCTAAACTGTCAACCCTATGCGAACACGTGCCATCGTAAGGTCACCGGCGCGCAAGCTTACACCGACAGGCCGCTGTCGCGCCTTTGACAGTTTACAATTTTTAAAAACCGGTCAAGTGCGAGTTGGACTCGCGCACGAGGGTTCCGTACAAAGATTCCCCTGCTTTGAATCTGCTGCTGCCTTTATAAGTTGTCCAGTAATAGCAGAGTCCTGTTTCTAAGCAAAATGTACGCAGTGTGGGGTCATTTTATATTGGTCTGTGACATATACAGACAGACAAACTTGAAACTCTTAACGACATCGAATTCGATATCGAAAAGTCATTACGACATCGAATTCGATATCGAAAATTCATTAAGATATCGAATTCGCTGTCATAATAATTACTTTTCGATACTGCTGGCGACAGCAGTAATGAAAAGCTGGTCATTTTCTACAGTTTCGGAACGCATTATAGAGGACTTTATGATAAGAGTGTAGAAAAAATACTCGTATGTTTAGTGTAGCTACCTAGTATAAGAAAATTAAGTAATACCTCTGTGTCCTCTGGGTTTAATATAAGTATAATTTTTCTGGGTCCCAGTTTCAGCCTGTAAAACTGTTTGTATAAACCACCTAGTTTCTTAAAATGGTAGAATAACTTAACTGAAACCAAAATATTGAAAAGTATTAATTAGCTAGTTAGTTAAGCTACTTACTTACAATGAATTACTCACCTGGGTCCATAAGAAAATCAAGTGCATTTTCAAGTATGTAAAGACCCTTTGGGCCAGGAATTCTTTCGAACTTTTCGTCATTTCGTATCCATCGATTTAAAGAGTACACAACAAATGCCACCGCAGCTAAATATATCCACAACATTTTCAGAATATTTTGTAAATCTTTCAGTAAATTTACTTCTTGGATAACTAATAATACCCTATGTGCGAGCCTAACGAACCATGCGCTACTAATAAGTTTTATCGTAAGTGCCTCACTGTTTTTATTGTTACACTAGCTAGCTGTTAACCGCGACTTTGTCTGCGCAGAATTTGTTTATTGCTATAATTATATAAGATGACCACGCTTTGCGTATATTTTGCTCAGGAACAGGGCTCTGCTAACACTAGACCACTTAAAACATTAGGGGAAAAGTAGGAAAATACCGGCCAAGTGCGAGTCGGAGTCCAGTGTTAGCAGAGCCCTGCTCCTAAGCAAAATGTACGCAATGTGGGTCTGCGAAATCTACAGACAGACATAAAAAATTAAGATTTTGAGACTTTTTGAGTGGTTGTACTATAAGAGTACTAAGTTTTTTTTTTTATTATTTATTTATTGTATAATATTTAAATTTAATCTATTTCGGCAATACTAGTACTAAAACTAAAAATACAATAAACTAAAACTTTAAAGTTCGTTTGTCCTTTTCTGTCACATTGACATTTCCGTTAGTAAGAAGAAGACAAAACCTACTTTAAAGTAATGGAGGTAAAGTAAAGTGAAGATTTTTGCTTTACTTTATGAATAATGGCATAAGTATTTAATAATAGATACATTATAAAACTTAAAACTAAAATTTAAAATACTAAATACTTACTAACTAAAACTAAACTAAAGGTAAAAAATCTCTCCCAGATCGCCGCCAATGGGAAGGGTGCCCAGAAGGCTGGCAGCATTGCCACGTTGTATGGCAATGCTGATTCGCTGAGCGAAGTATTGGCCAGCCCTCTGGTCACGGGAGGCCTCTATAAGGCGCGCCGAGAGATCTTTATACAAATGGCGCGCGCTAGGCCCCCAAGTCCCCAGAGTTTCGACCCCAAACGCCTCAAATATGTAACTAGCTCCAAGGGAACTATATTTGCGGCGTTTTAGGTCTTCTGCTAAGGCCGCGGCAGAGCCAGCAACATTTTGGGTCCTTGAAAGATGGGTCGGTGCAAGGGTATCCACACAAGTGGCGTCCTATACTAAAGGCCGACCCATCCGCCAAGGAACCAGTGTCAGACCGTCGGGCCTCTTACCATCGTCTCTAGCCAGGCCGTTAGGTTCCAAGACGGCCGGCACTTGGACGCTGACAAGTGCCCTACGGATGACATCATTAATGCTGGCGTGGCGCGGTATACGACCCGCGCTTCTGCCGCATGATAGGCCATGGTATCCATGCCTATCAGTCATTTTCCCACATTGGCAGCGATGAGGGACATTTGTTGGTGCCCCTACCCTGAGACTGGTGGCGAGGCGGAAAGTGGTGTTATCGAGGAGGGTGCCTATCGTAGTTGAGGGAAGGGTTTGAAGCCAGAGGCCTGATTCCCACTCCGCGGTAGCAAGAAGACGAGCGCGCTCTGCCGGACTGGATGCTGTGCTTAGCAGATTGTTCCTCACCAGTTGGCAGAGTGGCTCGTCCCACTGCCTCTGCGAGCAGGGATTCGCAGGCGCGTCTGTACCCGGACATGCTAATGACCAAACATTTTTGGCCTCGGTGCAGTGAGCAACCTCTAGGACCCCCAATGAGGGAGCTAAAATTTTCCCTATAAGCGGTTGCGCACTGTGCACAGAGGACAAAAAGGCAGGCAGAGATACACTTGAAATTTTGCGGACGCCTAGGCCACCATACATTATGGGTAGGCTGGCCTGGGTCCATGATTTTTCATCAAAGGGGATGTTAAGAATGGAGATGAGGGTCTCTTCGATTAATGTATCTAATTGAAGCATCAAAGTAGGGTATTTCCAGAGGTGGCAGCCGCGAAGTACATATGTGAATTTAGGTACGAAGAGACAGTGTCGAATGATAGTGTATGCGGTATGCATGTTAATTTTGAGCAAACGACCTGAAACGGTGGTAAAATTTTGAATTTTCTGTTTTACATAGTCCTCAAAAGATTGGTCCAAAAGTGGGCAGCCAAGGAGGTGAAGCGTTTTTTAAAAAAAAAAAAACTAAAACTATATATAAACTAAATCTATAAATAAAAAAGCTGACCCAGATCACTGCCGGACGGTAAGGTGCCTAGAAGGCTGGCAGCATTGCCACGCTGGATAGCAATGCTTAATCTAAGTACTAAGTTGTACTATAATATTGATACCAAATTTCAAGTTTCTAGGGCAAGTGGAAGTACCCTTTAGGTTTTCGGATTTCGGCAATTTGTATGGAAATAGCCTTTTTAATGACCGTATCTTTTAATTGCGTTGACTTAGAACATTGTTTTTCAAACTTTTTGTGTCACGGCCCTTCAATGACCATCAAATTCCTTCGCGACCCTCCAAAACCCCGTTTGTGTGATTAATCTTAGAACCTAACTATTATCTAAGAATTCATATTTAGAACGCACACTTCTGTAATTCAATCAATCGTGCGTTTTGGAACGCAACCTATATTTATCAGAAGGTTTTTTTTTTAATATTGAAAGGAAATAAATATTGTTGTTTTATTAAAATGTTCTTTAAAAAATCTTCATTCCATGTAGTCACGAGGACGAGACTTTCGAAGCTGATCCTCGCGACCCCCCTGTGTAAGTGCCGCGACCCCCCTGGGGGTCGCGACCTACACTTTGAAAAACACTGACTTAGAAGGTTGATTTTTTTAAGAGCTTCAAGGGACCGCAGACTTGAGTATTTGATATTAGTTTCAGCATTTCACCACGCGTTCCAGAGAAAAAGGGTCTTGACAGACGGACAGACAGACAGACGGACAACAAAGTGATCCTATATAGGTTCCGTTTTTTCCTTTTGAGGTACGGAACCCTAAAAAGGGCGTAAGGGTCAATTATTGTTTCATTGCCCTTTACACCCCATATTTTATAACAAGTAATATAAAAAAACACGAAGTTATTGGGCGTAACCCACGGACCTCTGGACACCGCATCTTCTATAATTTACTTGAAAAGTCATTACGAAAAAAGCCGCGGTGAGCGGGCCGGGGGAATGCGTCGTGATTGATTCATAGCTTGTCATCTCGCTAGTCGTCTGGTCGAAAGTGAGCCGCTATTGATGGCTAGAGAGATTTATAGGTGCAAATGAGCATATGCGTTTCGGAAACGTTCGCCCTGACATTTGGTGTCCAGAGGGTGGTTGGTCGCGTAACCGTATCAAAATGTTGACCCTTATCAGTCTCAAATGGTGTTGAGTTACGCTATAATTTGTATACGTTTCATTCATGTACGTTTATTTTTAACCGACTTCAAAAAAGGAGGAGGTTCAACTATGTTCCACTGTATGTATGTTTTTTTAAATGTATTGTACATCGATTACTCCGCCAATTGTAGACCGATTTTAAAAAATCTTTTTTTATTAGAAAGGGTATACTTCTGAGGTGGTCCCAGTGTCACCAAGTCATGATCTGATGATGGAATCCCAGAGAAATCGAGGGCAACCCTCAAATTTTATAGGCACGTATTACGTGTTTCATATATTTTTTAAGGTAATTAGCCTTAGGAGTTGGAGTATAATTCTGAAAACGTTAAATCAACATGAAATTGTGAAATAAAAAATCTTTTAACAAAAAGTAAAACCGCCTTCAAAAAAAACCTCAGAAAAAAACATAAAATAATCCACTAAAGATATGAATTTTAGGGTCTAGCAGAAATATGAGGTCGGTGCTCAAAGAATATTCCGCTCGCAAAGCACCGACTTCATATTTCTGCTAGTGCTAGGCCATAAAACTCATGGCTTTAGAGGATAATTTAATGGTTTTTTTCTAAGGTTTTTTTGAAGGCGGTTTTATTAGTGTCTATACTTTGTACCTTAACTCCTATCCTAATCTAAGCACCACCAGATTGTAAATAATCTAGCTCCCTCTAGCTGGAGTCTATATTATTAAATTTAACCAAGAACTGATCCTGGTCATGGGTAGACCTACTGTAAAGAGTACCTAGCCTAATCATACTAAGAAAACATAAATGCTTTGTCACCGCGACACTATTCTGAAGTACACCAGCCTACACTAATCAGCCTACCTAGAAATTTCAACTAAGTATTGGCCTTGTGATTCGTCTAGTGATTGAGGAACCTACATTGTGATCGCTATAATAACCCAAGGTACTTTAAGTCAAAGTAAGAATGGAACCCTACTTAACTAAGAAAACACTCCTAAGTGGTTAAGGAATAATACATACTTGTTAGGAATAAACTAATTAATTAACCTGTCCCATATAAAGAATAGTAAGTATGTCCATGAAGTATTGAAACTGGCTAGCAAATTAACTAAAGTTAAGTTATCTTAAAAGGAATGATCTTACAAAGTAATTCTACTAACTGTAGTAAAACAAAGTAACTGGGGTAGCATTAATGCTTTTCAAATAAGCATTATGCTTTGCGGCTAAGATTAGGGCCCCATCCTTCCGCCCAAGACTATCGTCTTTGGTTGATACCATAACTGTGAGACTCGACTCCTGACTGGACATCTCTCCACCGCCCCAGGGAGTATTGAATTATTTATTTATCAAGAGTCTATAGTCAGTATAGCAGTAATGTCAGTATTTTTACTACTAGAGATAGAGAGGAACCCCGCAAATGTATCAACCATTGTATTGGCTAATTTTCTTTTCCCATAGGTATTTATAGAACCTGATTACAGCATATTTATGTCTGCCATAGATCAATATTTCATAGATTCATATAGAGTATAGAGTACATATCATAGCAACATGAGTAACCATATATATTTAGTTTTCCAAGATTGTAAATTTCAATCACTCAATTAATATATAAACTGAGTATTAGGTATAGCAATATATTTAGCTGTATACCTAGTTTGGCATACTTTATTTGCCTATTTTATTTAGAAGTGTAGGTAATGTTATAACTTTCAGTTAGATAGTGCTTATATCAGCTATGAATTTACATGCAAACATATTTCTATTGCTTTGAAATCCCTTTGTAGTAGGGTACATTATGGTCTAATTTAGACATACTTTTATTTAGTATAATTTCACAGAACTACCGTGGCTTAGTGCAGCTGATGTTTTAGCAGTAAGTACAGCTTTATAGATACTATTATCTACTTTTATGTTATTCACATACATGTCTAAGTACATTGTCTTTTACTCAATTAAGCTTTGTTTGCTAAGCCAGAACTTGGTTTATTATGGTTATGATTTTGTTTTATCATATTATGGATAGGTAATGT
Organism: Clepsis dumicolana; assembly: GCA_963691665.1. Taxonomy (NCBI): domain Eukaryota; kingdom Metazoa; phylum Arthropoda; class Insecta; order Lepidoptera; family Tortricidae; genus Clepsis; species Clepsis dumicolana. Next base: position 7,585,498 of record OY829508.1, on the reverse strand, counting down.
TTATGCCTAATCCCTTTCAATTATTGTTTACATTGAAAGTTAAATGAAAGCATGCTAATTTTGTATAGCTTCCTTGCCCATGCTGGTGTCAAGAAATACTATAGGCCTTGACCTCAAAACTAACACATATTCATTCATTGTGTGAATGTCAATTATATATTTGTGGATTGTTAAGTCCTAGTTTTGACTTAGAAAACTGCTCATAAAGTATACTGTATATGTATGTACTTTTCATGTTTCAACTTCTACCAATGAACACTAAGGATCTATGTTTATTTAGGTTTGTTTTTATATATATTTATTTATCAGTCATTTAAGCTTGTTTGCCCAGACATAACTACGTTTTCATTTCAGGTAATGTTTTGCCTTAGAATTCTTTCAATTATGTCTGTATTGAAAGATAAATGAAGACTATGTTAGTTCACTGTTAAGCTCATTTGCCCATACGGTGTCAAATTTGCTCGGGACGTATCCTTGAACAAAACACAATGTTCATTTAGTATATGAATGATAGATTCGATTGGAAGATAGTTTTGTCTTTGCAACTTCACTCTTTTGACACTGCTTATATTTTAGCAAGTAACTTTACTGTATAGAGGTGTGCATCAACATAGCTCTTAATGATCATATAATAGAGTTAGTGAGTCATTTAATTAGACAATTTTACTTATGACTATTGGTGTGTATGATTTTAAGCTTTTCCCTAGCTCTGTGATGAAAACCAATGTGAGTTCAAGATCTCACTTTTATGTATTAATTGTGTGTCCGCGAAATTGGGCTATCTAGTCCGTCACTAGGCTTCGCCATTCTAGCTATTCCCTAACAACAAAGTCCCTGCCTAGTTCCCTACCTTCCTATCATCCTAACTTGTACTTTAAAGCTATGCCTAGAAGGCCCCTGAACTGTGTGTAAAATTGACAAAACTAGGGTACGTTCCCACATTTACATTTAGTGTAGTGTAAAGAGTTTCGGGGTGCAATGAAACTCTACTATGCTCCTATAAAAAAGATTGTGTGTGCTAATATTCCTAACCAGTCCCTAAATGTTTGCCAGGTCTTGGAAAACGCGAACGTTTTCCCCTAAGAGAAAGACCCGGCGGATCAGCAGAATACCTATTGTCGTGTTTAAATAAATATATAGATACGGGGAACAGAGCGTATCTGATGTGACCACAGCTATGCTTTCGCCCTCGCTGTCGGAAAACTTAAGTTCCTGTACGTCGCTATGATCAGTCAGACGTTCTCTGTGTAAGTTAGTCAGCTGCCGAGATTGACCAGACAGCCTATAACGCCTTACAACGTTATATTTAAGACAGTGACTGTACCAACAGTGTTCGTTGTCACCGGGAGGTATCCCACTGTTGGTCACCAGACCCCTTATCTGGTGAAAGCCGCCTTGGGAAGTACACAGAAAGTTTAAATGGGTTAGTACAAATGCGTAGAATTGTAGAGAACTACTTATAAAAATAACCTCTACGTTCCCACAGAATGATATCCAAGATGATACCTTAAGTTTAAATATTTCAATCGGCAATCGCAGAATTTTAATCCACCACTTAAAGAAAACAGCGACTAAAATCTGACTATTTAACTAAACAATTTTACGACAATACTCACTCTGAATAATCCCTGAATATAATATAAATTTTGTAAAATGGAATAAAATCCCAATTTAAAATCTAAATAAATGACTCTACTCTAATTACTTAAAGAATTTAAATGAAAAATCTCCGCGAACCAAAACTTAATCCCCAAACCCAACAAGTGACGTTAACTCTCTGAAAATCGATGATATTCTCCTTCCCCCCTCGATGCGCTCATCCTTTTTATAGCTTTCGTAAGCGTCCTGCGACTTCGGCGAAATCACCGACCCAATCGACACAGCAGTGATACCATCCCTAATTTTTGCCGACATACTATTATTTCCCTGACAATTCTTCGTGAACCTTAAAATTCCAATATATTCCAAGCTTACATAAACATTCTAAATATAATTTTCCTTCACTATACTTTAGCTTTCCTTCCAATTAGAAAAATACTCTAATCCTAATTCATACTATTATTATATTTTTCCACCTTTTATGTACATAGCCTATAAATTAAATCGCTCTATTAATCTTAGTTCTCCTAGTACAGAAATCATTCTTAGTGTTGTTTTTCTTCTACTGATAAATTTGATGCTTTTATGTGAAATCCCTTTTTATGTAATAGCTATTTTACTTAACTATCTATTATAATAACTTAATGTTCCACAAAGGAACTATCATACGTACACACATACATACATGATCTGATAAACACATCACCGTTCTTCGCGTTTCGCAGTCGGGTGAAATGTGCTAATTTGCCTGCAATCGATATATTGGCAACATTTCTCCCAATTCGTTCCCGTTCAACTAATTGTTCCTTGTCACATTAAAACGTCAAGTCCTCGCATACAGTTTCCTTACTTTATGATGATACGACTTATACGACAAGGTTCTAATGACAGCTATTTATACAAAGTATGTTCCTACGTCTTCCCAATTATCCTATTTTACTTAAGATCTTAATTTAAAGATAGCTAATAGACCAAGACATAAGTTTCCATTCATGTATTGCTTGCATTTTTAGTAATTTAGCTATTTTTTAACCTTTACTTCGTCCGCTCCAAAACTTGTATTATTTAGCGACTTTTAACTGATTTATAATTGTAGATGATCTTTATGATAATTTCGGATTTATATTAGAGTATATTATGATAAATGATATTACATGACTTTTCCCTATTAATTAATTAGACCTTATTACAGATTTTCTTTCTATAAAATGACGCCATGCTAAGTACATCGCCATGCTCGTATTCCATTTCATGTTTTGATGCTCTTTGCTCTTAAACTACTGAACAGAACTTGACGAAACATATGTTAAACTGAGCGTAAGACACTAGTCTTTAATAATTAACTCCCGTTTTCCTTGCATTTTCCATAATCTCTTTGTATTATTCATAATGTTATTCCCATGCCGCGTAGGCCTAAAATACTGAATCGAGTTGTATGAAATTTGCTAGTATTGAAGATTATAATGCAGAGATTATTATCCAATAATTGTTTTCCTTGCATTTTGAGTATTTCTTTTGTACTGATGATAAATAACTCAGACTTAATTTAGCGCCATCTATTATCATAAACTTGAACCGCGTAAGAGCCCCACTTGAGCTAGCTCGATAAACCGAAACTTAATTAACAACCTGTTGCCGGATACTTCCGCTAGATGGTGTTACTAGTAATTTTACCCCATACAAATCCGTATTCTTAACTATTTTGTTTATTTAATTAATTACTTGTACCAAGTATGAAATATATTCGTGTCCAGGGCCAAATATGCTTAAATGAAGCCTTGGACCGTTACATCCGACCCCTACAATATACTAAGGTGGTTAATACACTAAATTAACAACCGGTGTAGATTGTACCAATAAAGCAAAAAAATGACGCGAATATATTTTAATCTTATTTATTTTACTAATATTTGCCGAAGAAGTGTATTTTGTGTGGTGTGTATTTAAACCAATACTCTGTCACCTCTGCCCAGGATAGTGCTTTCGAGCTTACAATGAATTGTGCAATGTATGAACTTCCACCCCAACCAGATCAGCTGAATTCAACAAGGGCACTTGGGGTGTGAATCCAAGTGGGTTCTAATAACCATATGTCTGCCACTACAGCACTTCCGAGTCTCATCCGCCTGTACTTATTATATTAGTAATTAAGAATCAACAAAGGAAATTCTACATATCCCAAATTAAAATCATACAATCCTTTTAGCATTTTTATCTTTTTTCTGCAATTAATCAGAATGTTAATCCACCATCAACGCCTCACTTAACCCGAAATCCGTCTCCCAACACAAATAATGACCAAATGTTGGAGCATGTGTAGTGTGTCGAACTGGCTTGCATACCAAGTAGAGTAATGAACTGTTTGTATGCAACTTTAACGTTGAATTTTTGCCTGCTGGCCTAACCTAACACCTTCTAACAAACAGCTCATTTGTAAGTGTGATGTTTCTTAAGCAACCATCAGTAAATGGTTCGCCAAAACTACGAAACCGACAAATTATTAACACCCTTCAAACTTTAAATAACAAAATCATTATTTTACAAAAATTCCTTCCACGTACCCCCCTTTCAAAAACCTTTTGTAAAAAAAAACATTTCACCCCATCATTCATCACTTACTTACACTAAACCTATTATTACTTAGGTATTTACCTAAGTAATAATAATCATGCACGCTGTCTTAACATTTGTCAATCTCCCAGATTTGGCAAACATCTTTTGTTAATTTTCCAACCATTTGTTTACTCAAATTACAATTGAATTAAAATTGTGATACTAATCCAATATACACCAGATGTATACAGTACATAAAACTCTTAATAATTATTCGTATACTAAGGTATTAATATTGAAAATCTTCCCTCCCCATTTAGCTATAAATCTTGCCAAAACATACTGTTATAAATTATTAAAGAATTAATTTATTTAATTTCCACACTTGCAACTATTTTTACATGATCTAAGCCTAAAATAAGTAATACTTACCATTTAAACTAAATTACTAAATTAAGTATACAAAAATTCTTATCTGTCAGACCTATATCGATATATATATCGACCAATGTAGACCTAGTGAATTCACCGAGAAAACAAGAAAACCCATTTACAGTTTCTGCCAGTACGGTAAATGTGCGCAGCGCACATGCTAACGACGCCTTGCCAAGTAGGTTCGTGCGCGCGCGACACGGCATTATGAAAACGTCTTTCCGATTGAAACCCACTCGACTGCCACTATCACTAACGATGAGGTCACTTTTTTTTTTACAAACATGTCGAGCCAAACTCTACCTACATACGTGAGTGATCCGTTTTATTTCTCTGAGATTGCTTTTGTTATCCACAACCATCCTGCGGTACTTAAAGCGCAATGTTATTAATTCTTATTAATACTTTCCCCATCATCATCATCATCATCATCATCAGCCCTCCCTACTCTACCCATGTCCCACTGTTGGGCAACTTTCCCAATCAAATATAAAATTTACGATAAATTAGCGAACCGCTCCGGCCTCGCATGAGCCTCTACGCTACCTGTGAATTTAACTGGAATAAACCTCCTCGGAAAACTATCTACTTATAAGTTGGTGAAATCGCAACAAAATCCGTTCGTAGCTTTTTTTTTTATAGACTGACAAACAAACGAACACTACGGAAAACCTTGTCTTATAACATGTAATTATCAACTCACATGATTTACATATATACTGAACCCTGATAACAATACACACTTTTGCTGTCGTGTACCTATTTTGGTATGTTCTATAGACATGTGCACAACATCTACATACTACTCGTTTTCTTACATTTACGGTTAAATAATGAAACTATGCAAAAATGTTGCACTACCAGCGCCACCTGCTGCTGTGTAGAAGAACTTTTCATTCATTTAAAAATAAACTTATGAGAGCTGTAATTTACGAATTATTACTTTATTTTAAATGCAACTCATGTAAAATGTTTCAATTTGATTACTCCCGATAAGTAACGTTCAATGACCCTCACACATTTGTGCTCGGCCGCTAGTGTCTAGAACACTAAATCGTTTGAGTCATCATCATCATGTCAACCGAAAGACGTAGGCCTCCCCTAATCTCTTGAGTGTCACCTACTAAACACTCTTGAACTAAATCTACCTGATAACTTTAAATGCCATGCTCTAACGGTAATTATCTTTAAATCTTATAAAATGTTATTAAATGGAACCTAAAATATTCTCCCAAACTTCCATTTTCCTAACTTAAAATTTCTCAAATTATAAATATCTTGAAACATCTGAATTTGCTTGACAAAATAAGACAACTAGCGCCGTCTATATTATTCTATCCTGAAACTACTTTAAACAAATTCCACCAGATTAGTTTATTAATTGTTCATGTTTAACACTCGTATAAATAACTTAGATAAACTTAAATAACTATGAAATGTATCAATTACCAATATTGCACTTATCAGACCATATTTAACAAAACGTTGAATTCGACTAGGTTAACATTAAGGACTACTAACGCCATCTATGAAACCGAATTGGAAATAATCCATAATTTATTAAAACTAATTCTACTCTAAATCTATATATTACGCTGTTGCAATTTAATTTTCTAAATACTTTCTTGCAATCAGTGTTTCTGTGATTTGTTTAACTAAATAAACAATGAAAATCTACCAATCCCACTTATTTTCTCCAATCAATCGATCGCATTTCAAATTACGAAAGTGAAATGGTGCGGACTATGAAATTCCTATCTCACACACATACCTAATTTCTGAAATACTTATGCTACCCATAAACGTAACTAGTCCTTGCTCTGATGAATTAATTATTTGGTTTTGTTCATTCATCCCCCTAAAATTGTCCATTTTGGGTGATATTCAACACTAATCTACTTTAAAGCCATAAGGTAACTTTGAAAATTATAAATTGTCGTAGTTACTCCTCAGTATGTGTTTCTAGTAATTTTTAGTAAGATACTACCATATTTTTCTAAACATTTGTGCATTATCCCCCTCGTATCACCCATTTTATACGATCTTCGACATTATTTAATTTTAAAGCGATAAAATAACTTTTAAATTTATAAATTGTTGTGGTAATTTTCTCCGTATATATTTCCAGTGATTTTAGTGTGATATTATCATACCTTTTGAAACATAAAAAACAAACCCCTTTTTTTTATACTTTGGTTGTATGGTCATTATACCCTTTACCCCTCATCTCATGTCAAGTCACCAAGAAAATTAAAAAACAAATCTAACCTACAAACTCGTCTTGTCTGTGACTCTGTGTTAATTTAATTTGAACCCGATATCGATCTTTTAAAATGATCAATGAAATAAAGATTCTGATGAAAAGAAACGCTAGAAGTAACCCAAGTTCTAAGTGATTTCTAACAACCGAACTCGAACAAAACACGTTCAAGTTATCTTTAAAGATTCGCAACCGATTCCAACTTCATTTAACAACATGACAATAAACAAGTAATTAACCACTCCTTCATTTGTTTTTTCCTATAAATTGTGACAAATTCTCTTCTTCCTAATTGCGTAATAACAACTGCGTAAAGTTTCCGATCTATTGTTTCATATTGCATTTGGTTGTACAACTCTAAAATACTAATAAAATAATGTACTAATCTGTTTTCAGATACTGAATATCTCCGATTAAGTATTATCTATGTCTACTATGAGACTCTATTGGGATAAATGCTTGTTTTCTATGAGTACAATGCACTGTTACTTGCATAAAGTGTGTGATCAAGACCAAATAACCATGACCCCAGTTCACATGACGGCTACTTGAACACAATTTTTGACAAAATCATCCTACTGATAAGTTAGGTAAGTTACACTGGTACCTTTTCTCAAATACCTTTTGTTACTTGCTTGTCGTTATAAGACATATCAGTGCCAAACATACAAATACATACTAGGTAGTTAACTTATGTCAACATAATTTATATTTTAACCTTTACTCTGCTAAAATAGTTAATTACTAAGGTCATTCTAGTAGTTCATTAACCCCTATTAATGAAACTTGTACAAAATGAGTGATTTATCTGTTGGATCTAACCAATTTCTGATTCATATCTATCTATGTGTAGCATCAACTAACTCCATAACCTACAGTATTGCATATGTGCATACTTTTCTAAATTGACCCTTTTATTTACAGATAAATACTATTCATAGAAGCCTACAGTTATAGTTTACGTGAAGAGTGACATAATTCTTGATTATGCAAGATTGGCTCATCACATAATATAAGATGTCAGCGCCCGGAATGCTGAGAATGATTTTTGGTTTTGCACGCATGAGAACTATCAAAGTGATGTGACTACTCATCATCTAACAACTATGGAATGTCCTGCTACTGTGCATTTCTTTTCTCTGCTTGTCAACTGTTAAGTTCATTCACCTCATCACCTATTTTGTACTTTTGTTGTGATGAAATAAAAGTAACTATTAACATACTCAACAATGAGTATGAGACTAATGTTAATGCCTCAACTTTACTGCATACTAATAAAAGCTTTCCTACTGTCATTTATTTTATAAAACATCCTGTTCGCATCTACCCTAATTTTGACTTATAGTAAAACTTAAAATTTATTTTATATCAATTGAAACTAATGTAAATCTTACTGGATTGGATTTAATGCTCCCTATGAATGCCACAGACTCGACCCCCCTTCTTGTAAAACCTCAAAACTCTGCCATCCTGTCATCGGCTTAGTGTTCCTATACTATACTAACAGCATCCAATGTTCATTTTTAAAACCTTTATGAACAAGTCAATTTGATCTGCATTGGTTTACACATATAAAATAGACATTTGAAGTACCTAGCCTATTGTCATACTAAATTTAAAAAAATGCCTTGTCATTCTTAAAATAATTTAATTAAATTTGTTTTTCTGTTACTGAATTTACTAATCTGCCAATGCTTGTATTTGCAATTTTTCATACTTGTGTTTTATCATCATCATCAGCCTGTTCGCGTCCCACTGCCGGACACAGGCCTCCTCTCAGAATGAGAGGACTTACAGATAACATTGAATACCAACTGCATTTGATGAACTCAACCTAGGTATTTCCAATTGCACAGCATGTGTTTGAGTCACTGCTATTGAGCTTATTCTACTATCAATACTATTTGCTTGAAAATATCAAAATAAGTATACCTACTTATGTATGTGTTACTTCTGTCTAGTGTTAATGTGTGCTGCTTAACACTCCATGCCTGTATTTCAATTATGATAATGAGTTCATTTGAATTTATAAATTGCCTACTTATCAACAGACTAGCATACTTCTACCTCTCAGTGTTTTAAATGCAAATGTGCTAAGTAATTTCTCTTCCACTCATCCATTAGATACAATGAACAACAACTGCTCCTACTATAACTTAGATCTACCCTGCTTGATGATGTAGGTGTAAAATGGAAATCAGTAGGTAAGTGTAAGTATTCAACTCAAGTAGGTACATTCCTAACTTGATCTGCTGAACTTTGACCTCTTACCGTCTTTGCATAATTGGTAAGTACTTATTTAAAATAATTTTCCTTTCCACGACCCCCCGTCTTACAAACTCAACCATATGTGAACTCATCAAGTGTGTGACTCAGAGCTTCAAACTTAATTCTTGCCAATCAACTCCCTAACTAACAAACCATACAATACTTTACATACTTACTTCTGTACTGCCTAACTGTAAATATACTTCTTAGAGTTCAACGACCCCCCATCTGATAAATCAAAAGCATCTCTTATATTATTATGAAATGAGTAAGTATGTGATTCGAAGTTTCCCGTGTGTATGATTTTACCGACCCCCCATCTGATAAACCACACAATATTTTACATACTTGTAGTATATAGGTATCTGTTTGATTGGAATTTCCTTACTAGAAAATAATTTCATGTTTTTCCTGTCCCTAAATTATACTTGATAATCTCCTTATTTAACTAACTTAAAAATGCTTGAACTAAACTCAAATCTATACACTATTTCACTCTCATACGTTAGGGCGTTAGTGCTTTCTTTCCTAAAATAATTCCTATGATTTTGATCAAATTCCCATGCAATTCTTATTTGACTTGTGTCCATAAACTATAGCCAATTCAAGAAGTCGGTTAAAATAGGTATATCAAATAAACCGGCCGACTTTGCGAGTCCCTGACTGACATTTAATAAGTCACGTGACGTTACTTTCTCTAAAATGGCGGATGGCATCATGAACTCTAACCAACCTTACCACTCAGTTTTATTTGTTTACAAGTAAATAATGATCAAGAAACTAAAGTATTCAACAAAAGTCTGAACTTATATGATACAGCAAAATAATATGCAGTTTATGTGATACTACCAAGCAAGTTAGCTGCTCGAAGCAAACCTGATGAATCTACAACTTCGATAGCCTGCTTTCTTTATTTCAGATGGAATTAAAGAAAGCCATTGCAGTGTAAATAAAAGTGAGGTGTACAAACTATACCATCAAGTGCTACCCTATCCATTTTAGTGACAACCGTTGTAGTTTTTATTAAAATTTACTAGGTACAACTTAACCTTTTATTGTGTCTATTTGAATCTTTATTTTCCTATTTCCCACTGCTAGTCTATACTAAATACATTACATCCATTCTCATTTGACTTCCGTTCCACGAACAGCAAATTGTGACTATCTTTAAACAAATAGTCACTATCTAAACATAACAAATCTGAAGTCTAGACTTCCCTAATTGACATATTATTCTAGACTTGTTCACTAAGTAATTGAAATAATTGAGTAAGTTTAACTGGCTGTGATAATAATATCATACTGTACTTATGTATTAGAATGATTTGGTACAGCTGTTAATCATATATCTGAGTGATATGTAGTTTAAATATTTAATGAAACCACTACTCATTGCAAAACTGTTAGTAACCTAGCAGTACTAACTGTAATCTAGACTTTTAATGATTCTAATCCTATAACAGCTAACCATAACTTATAACTAAAGTCCGATCCTGGTCTCGGCTTTCCATATTTGTACCTTAACTCCTATCCTAATCTAAGCACCACCAGATTGTAAATAATCTAGCTCCCTCTAGCTGGAGTCTATATTATTAAATTTAACCAAGAACTGATCCTGGTCATGGGTAGACCTACTGTAAAGAGTACCTAGCCTAATCATACTAAGAAAACATAAATGCTTTGTCACCGCGACACTATTCTGAAGTACACCAGCCTACACTAATCAGCCTACCTAGAAATTTCAACTAAGTATTGGCCTTGTGATTCGTCTAGTGATTGAGGAACCTACATTGTGATCGCTATAATAACCCAAGGTACTTTAAGTCAAAGTAAGAATGGAACCCTACTTAACTAAGAGAACACTCCTAAGTGGTTAAGGAATAATACATACTTGTTAGGAATAAACTAATTAATTAACCTGTCCCATATAAAGAATAGTAAGTATGTCCATGAAGTATTGAAACTGGCTAGCAAATTAACTAAAGTTAAGTTATCTTAAAAGGAATGATCTTACAAAGTAATTCTACTAACTGTAGTAAAACAAAGTAACTGGGGTAGCATTAATGCTTTTCAAATAAGCATTATGCTTTGCGGCTAAGATTAGGGCCCCATCCTTCCGCCCAAGACTATCGTCTTTGGTTGATACCATAACTGTGAGACTCGACTCCTGACTGGACATCTCTCCACCGCCCCAGGGAGTATTGAATTATTTATTTATCAAGAGTCTATAGTCAGTATAGCAGTAATGTCAGTATTTTTACTACTAGAGATAGAGAGGAACCCCGCAAATGTATCAACCATTGTATTGGCTAATTTTCTTTTCCCATAGGTATTTATAGAACCTGATTACAGCATATTTATGTTTGCCATAGATTAATATTTCATAGATTCATATAGAGTATAGAGTACATATCATAGCAACATGAGTAACCATATATATTTAGTTTTCCAAGATTGTAAATTTCAATCACTCAATTAATATATAAACTGAGTATTAGGTATAGCAATATATTTAGCTGTATACCTAGTTTGGCATACTTTATTTGCCTATTTTATTTAGAAGTGTAGGTAATGTTATAACTTTCAGTTAGATAGTGCTTATATCAGCTATGAATTTACATGCAAACATATTTCTATTGCTTTGAAATCCCTTTGTAGTAGGGTACATTATGGTCTAATTTAGACATACTTTTATTTAGTATAATTTCACAGAACTACCGTGGCTTAGTGCAGCTGATGTTTTAGCAGTAAGTACAGCTTTATAGATACTATTATCTACTTTTATGTTATTCACATACATGTCTAAGTACATTGTCTTTTACTCAATTAAGCTTTGTTTGCTAAGCCAGAACTTGGTTTATTATGGTTATGATTTTGTTTTATCATATTATGGATAGGTAATGTTTATGCCTAATCCCTTTCAATTATTGTTTACATTGAAAGTTAAATGAAAGCATGCTAATTTTGTATAGCTTCCTTGCCCATGCTGGTGTCAAGAAATACTATAGGCCTTGACCTCAAAACTAACACATATTCATTCATTGTGTGAATGTCAATTATATATTTGTGGATTGTTAAGTCCTAGTTTTGACTTAGAAAACTGCTCATAAAGTATACTGTATATGTATGTACTTTTCATGTTTCAACTTCTACCAATGAACACTAAGGATCTATGTTTATTTAGGTTTGTTTTTATATATATTTATTTATCAGTCATTTAAGCTTGTTTGCCCAGACATAACTACGTTTTCATTTCAGGTAATGTTTTGCCTTAGAATTCTTTCAATTATGTCTGTATTGAAAGATAAATGAAGACTATGTTAGTTCACTGTTAAGCTCATTTGCCCATACGGTGTCAAATTTGCTCGGGACGTATCCTTGAACAAAACACAATGTTCATTTAGTATATGAATGATAGATTCGATTGGAAGATAGTTTTGTCTTTGCAACTTCACTCTTTTGACACTGCTTATATTTTAGCAAGTAACTTTACTGTATAGAGGTGTGCATCAACATAGCTCTTAATGATCATATAATAGAGTTAGTGAGTCATTTAATTAGACAATTTTACTTATGACTATTGGTGTGTATGATTTTAAGCTTTTCCCTAGCTCTGTGATGAAAACCAATGTGAGTTCAAGATCTCACTTTTATGTATTAATTGTGTGTCCGCGAAATTGGGCTATCTAGTCCGTCACTAGGCTTCGCCATTCTAGCTATTCCCTAACAACAAAGTCCCTGCCTAGTTCCCTACCTTCCTATCATCCTAACTTGTACTTTAAAGCTATGCCTAGAAGGCCCCTGAACTGTGTGTAAAATTGACAAAACTAGGGTACGTTCCCACATTTACATTTAGTGTAGTGTAAAGAGTTTCGGGGTGCAATGAAACTCTACTATGCTCCTATAAAAAAGATTGTGTGTGCTAATATTCCTAACCAGTCCCTAAATGTTTGCCAGGTCTTGGAAAACGCGAACGTTTTCCCCTAAGAGAAAGACCCGGCGGATCAGCAGAATACCTATTGTCGTGTTTAAATAAATATATAGATACGGGGAACAGAGCGTATCTGATGTGACCACAGCTATGCTTTCGCCCTCGCTGTCGGAAAACTTAAGTTCCTGTACGTCGCTATGATCAGTCAGACGTTCTCTGTGTAAGTTAGTCAGCTGCCGAGATTGACCAGACAGCCTATAACGCCTTACAACGTTATATTTAAGACAGTGACTGTACCAACAGTGTTCGTTGTCACCGGGAGGTATCCCACTGTTGGTCACCAGACCCCTTATCTGGTGAAAGCCGCCTTGGGAAGTACACAGAAAGTTTAAATGGGTTAGTACAAATGCGTAGAATTGTAGAGAACTACTTATAAAAATAACCTCTACGTTCCCACAGAATGATATCCAAGATGATACCTTAAGTTTAAATATTTCAATCGGCAATCGCAGAATTTTAATCCACCACTTAAAGAAAACAGCGACTAAAATCTGACTATTTAACTAAACAATTTTACGACAATACTCACTCTGAATAATCCCTGAATATAATATAAATTTTGTAAAATGGAATAAAATCCCAATTTAAAATCTAAATAAATGACTCTACTCTAATTACTTAAAGAATTTAAATGAAAAATCTCCGCGAACCAAAACTTAATCCCCAAACCCAACAAGTGACGTTAACTCTCTGAAAATCGATGATATTCTCCTTCCCCCCTCGATGCGCTCATCCTTTTTATAGCTTTCGTAAGCGTCCTGCGACTTCGGCGAAATCACCGACCCAATCGACACAGCAGTGATACCATCCCTAATTTTTGCCGACATACTATTATTTCCCTGACAATTCTTCGTGAACCTTAAAATTCCAATATATTCCAAGCTTACATAAACATTCTAAATATAATTTTCCTTCACTATACTTTAGCTTTCCTTCCAATTAGAAAAATACTCTAATCCTAATTCATACTATTATTATATTTTTCCACCTTTTATGTACATAGCCTATAAATTAAATCGCTCTATTAATCTTAGTTCTCCTAGTACAGAAATCATTCTTAGTGTTGTTTTTCTTCTACTGATAAATTTGATGCTTTTATGTGAAATCCCTTTTTATGTAATAGCTATTTTACTTAACTATCTATTATAATAACTTAATGTTCCACAAAGGAACTATCATACGTACACACATACATACATGATCTGATAAACACATCACCGTTCTTCGCGTTTCGCAGTCGGGTGAAATGTGCTAATTTGCCTGCAATCGATATATTGGCAACATTTCTCCCAATTCGTTCCCGTTCAACTAATTGTTCCTTGTCACATTAAAACGTCAAGTCCTCGCATACAGTTTCCTTACTTTATGATGATACGACTTATACGACAAGGTTCTAATGACAGCTATTTATACAAAGTATGTTCCTACGTCTTCCCAATTATCCTATTTTACTTAAGATCTTAATTTAAAGATAGCTAATAGACCAAGACATAAGTTTCCATTCATGTATTGCTTGCATTTTTAGTAATTTAGCTATTTTTTAACCTTTACTTCGTCCGCTCCAAAACTTGTATTATTTAGCGACTTTTAACTGATTTATAATTGTAGATGATCTTTATGATAATTTCGGATTTATATTAGAGTATATTATGATAAATGATATTACATGACTTTTCCCTATTAATTAATTAGACCTTATTACAGATTTTCTTTCTATAAAATGACGCCATGCTAAGTACATCGCCATGCTCGTATTCCATTTCATGTTTTGATGCTCTTTGCTCTTAAACTACTGAACAGAACTTGACGAAACATATGTTAAACTGAGCGTAAGACACTAGTCTTTAATAATTAACTCCCGTTTTCCTTGCATTTTCCATAATCTCTTTGTATTATTCATAATGTTATTCCCATGCCGCGTAGGCCTAAAATACTGAATCGAGTTGTATGAAATTTGCTAGTATTGAAGATTATAATGCAGAGATTATTATCCAATAATTGTTTTCCTTGCATTTTGAGTATTTCTTTTGTACTGATGATAAATAACTCAGACTTAATTTAGCGCCATCTATTATCATAAACTTGAACCGCGTAAGAGCCCCACTTGAGCTAGCTCGATAAACCGAAACTTAATTAACAACCTGTTGCCGGATACTTCCGCTAGATGGTGTTACTAGTAATTTTACCCCATACAAATCCGTATTCTTAACTATTTTGTTTATTTAATTAATTACTTGTACCAAGTATGAAATATATTCGTGTCCAGGGCCAAATATGCTTAAATGAAGCCTTGGACCGTTACAACTTGCACGTCACAGCCTTGGTTTGCAACTTATTTGATCTCGCCGCCACCTGCGCTGAGTCTCTAGTGTAATCGACGGTCAAAAAATACGTCTCGAACGCGTTTGCGTTAAAGTGTCAAATAGCTGTCGTTACATGCCACTAGTGGCGCTGCTAATTTGCCCATAGTGATTCTGACGCGAACGCGATCGACACAATTTTTTGCCCGTTGATTATACTAGACCTTCAGGGGTGCTAGCACGCGTGCCATTTTGTCGCTTGTCGCTCAGTGCGTCCTTCACTGATTCCATCACTATGAAAGGAACGCACTGCGCGACAAGCGACAAAATGGCGCACCGTGCTACATGTGCTGCTGCGTCTACCTACATTCCACGCACAGCGCGTTTGCGCATTGCACGGTCGGTCAGTCGAGTCAGTCACGTAAATCAAGGAGGACGTCTTTAATTACGTTTGTTGTGTAAATGTGTACCGTTTGTTCTGTATACTGAGCTTACGTCCAAATAATTGACAAATAAAATATAATTATATTCCTTATGACCAAAAATCGGTTCTACGTTATTTATTTACTCTCGGTTTATGAGTGTAAGGGTAATGACACCCGTATGTCGTGGGCGTAAGGAACAGCTATTTTTCTTATTAAGCCCAATAAAAAAATGCGTTCAGTTTCACGTTAAAAAGCAAGGAAATTGAAGATTATCTGTAATTATAACGTCCTGTTTTACGCTGCTTTGTTGATATTTAGCTTAGCAGGAGCTAAGCTAAATATCAACAAAGCTATGATGATGAGGTTTGAAATTTACCAAAGACTTATTTACGCTCTTCTGAAAAGTAGCATTTTGTTCCTTACGTCAATTGAGACTTCCACCATCGACATGTTTGTTTCGCAAAGAGTTTGCAGTGTAGAAAAATGTATCTGGATTTTTTTAAGACGGCCCGAGCACATGTGTTTCATCTTTTCAATTAAATAGCGTCGATCAAAAATAGGTAGATGAGCTTTTATAAGCTGGCAATTCAGTCAAATTTATATCGATTTTTTGTTATCTTGAAACTTGTTTTGACTAAAAGCCAATAAGTCAATTACCTACATTATTCTCACAACCTATAAATTTGGTAGGATTGAGTGTTTTGTCAACGTCAAATTATCAGTTTGTTTACGGCTAGCGGGGCTGATAACAGTAAGGTCCTGCTTGTTTTGTTGTGAAGCAATACAATGTCTTTTCGTTTCTTGTAGATACATTCTATAATTGTGTCATGTCAATGTTGTGATATCTATTGATAAATGTGTTCATTTGCCTTTAGTTACTTCTCAAAGTCTATTTCATTTGCCTCGTCATCAGGGATAAGGATAACAAAATAACGTTATAAAACATTAATTTGCCCGCCCAGTGCCCGACTGCTGTAAAGGGATTATGACTATCGTCAGAATTACATAGCATTCCTAGGATATAGTACCCATTAAAGCCCTAGAACAGGTTCACTACAGGTGCCTATCCCTCAATTGCAGGCAACGCACCTATGATTTCCCTTGTGTTGCGAGTGTCCAAAGGCGGCGGCAATGCTCCTTTCCCCCATCCATCCTATTCCTGTATAAAAAAAAACTTATTCATTGACCGAGCTAGTCCGATAAATATGAAATTTGATAATCTTCCTTACAGAATAATGAACAATAAATTGTTTTTTTTTTTTTTACTTTTTTAAGTTTCTTAAAAAAATCCTCATACGATACGGTCATCACAGGTTAAGACTTTAGCGCGGAGACAGGACTTATTAAAGGGTTTTTAGGGTTTCGTACCTCAAAAAGAAAAAAGGGAACCTTTATAGGATCATTTTGTTGTCCGTCTGTCTGTCAAGACCGTTTTTCTCTGGAACGCATGGAGGTAGCAGGCTAAAATTAATATTAAATATTCAAACCTTGAAGCTGTGAAAAAATCAAACTTCTATGTCAACGCA
This sequence comes from Clepsis dumicolana, assembly GCA_963691665.1. NCBI lineage: Eukaryota > Metazoa > Arthropoda > Insecta > Lepidoptera > Tortricidae > Clepsis > Clepsis dumicolana. Next base: position 7,568,144 of record OY829508.1, on the reverse strand, counting down.
ATCAAAAGATACAGTCATTGAAAAGGTTGTTTCCATACAAATTACCGTTTCCTGAAAACCTAAAGGGTACTTCCAGTTGTCCTATAGAAACTTGAAGTTTGGTACCATCCTACCAAAAAAGCGTTAAAATCTTCATACGGAACCCTCGTGCGCGAGTCCGACTTGCACTTGTCCGGTTTTCTTTTTTGCTTTATCACCACAGGTACCCTAAGAGCGTTCTCACATTATCCGATCCGATATCTGTATCGGACGCCCATATGATATCGGGGCAGGTAAAATGTATGAAATTGTACCTGTCTTTCATATTGTCCGGCCCGATATCCGATATCGGAGCCGACACCGATATGTTGGCGGTACCATCGGACGCCCGTGGGCTGCCGGATGATAATGTTTGTAGGTATGTGTACTATACATATATGTCTCTAAATTGTCTCTGTGTGCGCAGACGCAGAGCCCGATGCGTGGCGGCCATTTAAGAGTATAGTAAAATGCTCCCTCTGAATATTCAGCTTCCACGAATGTATCCAGTAGGTACTGTCTGTGAAGTAGCTGTGAAGAGATCTTTTTTGCGTCCCAAATTATAATAGATACAGCAAATAAAGTCTGCCATGATGACTTGCCCACACTAAGCTATCGAGCAAATTTCCGTATCGGAACGACTTTCATGGTGTCGGCTATCGGGTGTCGACCATCGTCGTCCGATAGGTACCGATATCGGATCCGATAATGTGAAAACGCTCTAATACAGTGTGCAGAACTCCAAAAATGTTATCTTGTTGTAAATAGTAAGTATTTATTGTTTCAAATCATAGCCATCCACGTCATCCAAAATCACAGAAACACCCATAAAAGTAAAATAAGCTCCATGGTGATCTTTAATAAAAACTGGTTGGTTTTGTCGACATACGTCAAAAATAAGCCACTGACAAAGTCCCACGTCAAAATGTCCCATCACAACACAACAATGCCTTCAAGATATCGACCGATACCCATACCACCCATTTGTAAGCATAATGCGATAGCATGAGGCCCTGGAAGGAACAGCAAGCTGGACTTAAGCGCCAAAACATCGCTCAGCATGAAGCCGTACCGCCGGGCTAACAAATCATTCATGGTTCAAGTAAGTGTAACTACTATAGGCATTACAATACACATAACAAACAAAACAGAAAAAAGGTACAAAGGAAGTGGACATGACATTGTGTAAATAAAGTCATAGGAATCAGAATCGAAATCAATTTGTGGGTTACTCGATAGCATTTCAAAGATGTAGCGCCGAGCGCCTCAATATTTCCTGTGACAGTTACTGCACTAACATATAGAGCTTTTAATTAACAATGTGCCAAAAGAGTACCTGCTAAAACTTGTCCGAATTGCCTATTCAAAGAAACCTATATACATTTTAGACTCTAGACTGTTTGGAGTCTACACTATACAGCACTGTCGTACGTAGGTACTCAAAGCTTAGTCTATGAAGTTTAACGTTACACTTTCGAACGTCCGCTGACCGTTTACTTCTTTAACGAGTCCAGTAAGTCCAGTCGAGTTTTCTGTAATAAGAAAGAACCCAAATGAACCAATGAGTCACCTACTGACGAGTGATCACCACTGTCAAGCCCAGCCCATAGGGTAGGATGCAGATACGTTGTCAGAGTATACGTTAGTATCTTTGTTGCCAGGCCAAAGGACTAAGATGCCATGCATCTTGTATGGATAATATCCCGGATAAAAAAGCGTTTTGCAGGAAAATTAGGCCAGCCTACTTAAGGGGCTCCCCTGAGCCAGACGCTGAAATGGCTGCTTTTTAGAGCCATTCTGTACATTATTTAAACGATAAAAAGAAAATATATAAATACATTAAGTATCTATAACATCTTAACTTGATTTTCTACGTTTCGTATTTAGTACTTATGATTATCTGCATCACAAGTAAGTCAAGTCGCAATTACTTAATATTATGTTACTACATCATAAGCATAATTTACTTTGACTTATGACATACACCAAGTATAGAGAATTTAATAGGCTAGGATTACTACGTTTAACATTATTATAATACCTTTTTATAATAATAATCATCATCATCATCATCATCATCATCATCACCATCATCATCATCGGCCTATTTACGTTTACGTCCCACTGCTGGGCACCAGGCCTCTATTTTATAATATTAAAAAAAAGTAATTTATAAATTACTTATTAATTTTTTATCAATATTATACCTAAATAAAACGTATTCAGTGCGAATTCTGAACGATTTTTTTTTTTTCAAAAAGACGCGATATTTGTGTTAACAATGTAAAATTAAGTTAGACAGATATTTAATAGATGTCGCCACTAAAACGAAGTTGTTTAGTAGAAGTGAGTTGTTGCGAGGAAGGCGGGAAACGTTCAAGGTCTTCCTCTCAGGGAAGCCTCAACCGCATGTATGATGGCTTGTGGTTGCAGCTGCGTTCGGCGTCGCGGCTGGGCCGCGTGCGCGTGCTGGCGCGCGAGTTCGCGGGCGACGTGTGCGCGCTGTGGCGGTACGGCGCGCCCTTCCCCACCTTCCTCAAGATCATCGGCACGCTGCTATTGTGTCTATTCATCGTCATGCCGCTCCTCTACCCGGTCTTTGTGCTCATCATCACTTATTTCACATTTGAAAGTCTTTATCTGAGGTGAGTTCAGTTCAGAACGTAGATTAGAACATAGAAAATTATACTTACTGCAAACGGTGATAATGTGAAAATACGCCTATGGCCTACGCGCTAGGCATTTTCATTTGTTGTGATTTGGAATTGATTTGGAAACTGAAGGATTTGGAAATCTTACACACCTAGCTGCTTACCTACAACCAACCTATTGAACAAAAGGTTAGTTGATACTCACATTGAACGTAAGTATGTTTCTTTTAGTTAGTCCAATGTGTTCTAGTTGGTGGCTGGAGCAGCCTTGGCGGTTTTCCCCGGGCCACATCGGGCGACGCGCGCTCATGTTCGTGTTCCGCCCTTGCGCATCTCGCGACGTGTGGAAAGTCCGCGAAGTTCTCACTCGCGGGATCCTACTCGCGCATTCCCTTGCCACATCTGTTGACTATCTCTGCGTCATGCAGGGGCTCCTGGATGAAGCATAGACCGTTATGATAGAAAGAGAAGCAGATAAATAAAGAACAAGTGACGCAAAAGTCTGAAGAATAATGCGATTACTTATTGCGCCTAAGTAAGGATGTAGGTATCGGCAAGTAATGATCCACCTGCAAACATACCTATTACGTGAGAAGGACGATTCACTGAAAAAGGACTTGAGGATACATTGAAGTCGAACGTGATATCCGTCCCGCGAAATAAATGGGTGTAACTCAATATATGGTGGAGCAATGAAACAAGTCAAGCAGATTAAGTGTTTTATTAACTTTTAGGTTAATAAAAGTTACTGATAAAAATTCAATTTTTTTGTAAAAGTATCGAATATCATATTAATTAGGTATTATATAGGTACCCTGATGATACCTATTAGATAAAGTATTAACGTACGTAAAACAAGAGTTCTTTATTCAAAATTCATTTGATCGAGATTTCATCCAATGTGTCAAAAATAAACGTAATGGTTTGGAAGAAAGTATTTTCTTAACTGTCTTTGTCTTCTTCTTTAAAATTTACGAAAACTGATTGATAACGGCTCACCCATAAAATTGCAGAGTAACAAAATTTCCTTAGAAACATATTGAAAGTATTAATATTAACAACGTTACCGACGAACAACGAATAAGATGTTCTAATACAAGTACCTAATCTGACACTTAAGATTACCGTTACCAGTGGGGCTCGGCTCAAGAGCTTGGTTGACATTGCCGCGCCGCGCCGCCGCAGTACCACTCTGGGAACCGGCATCGCCACACGAGACGATGGCCTTGTCTACCTTCGTCGGAATATTGGCGCTCTGCCAACTGTAAGTATACCTCATTAACTAATTAAAATTGCAACTTTGGTTAATCGACGATTACATAAAACCGCACCTGCAGCGAGCTACAAGTCGCGTAATAACGCAAACACGTAATCCTTATCGCTAGAGATCCATCATCAAACGTTTTCAATTCCAAATAAGCAACTATTATACTCGTTGTAAGCGACCAGTTTATTGAAGCCCTACATGTTATTTTTATCTATATTCTGAAGTAATAAATACGTAATAGTGAAAAGGGTCAATGATATTAATGAAGTATAAACTGTCGTGTTGCGATAAATGGAGATAAGTATATATGTTGTCTGTATTTTATTACCTAAGTATATTCCAATCAGCTGGTGTCCGTACTCTATATGCCGGATCTCCTTCCATCTAATATAGTAGTTTATGCAACTGCTACATAATGAGGGTCCTTAAAACACGAGTGTGTTTTTATGAAACGAGACGAAGCTGAGTTTCATAATAGGATCACACGAGTGTTTTAAGGCCTAATTATGTGGAGTTGCATACATTACTTTATCTACACACATATTATAAGTACTCTAAGATGGGTTCAGAAGCCGAAGGCATATATCGTACCCATATCTGTCACGAATTTGACTGTTTTTTTTTAATCATAGTCAAACATACCGAACTGACGATTCGTAAACTGTTTTTTTTTATTGTAAAAAAAAAGTCACATTATTATTTATACATGTCGGGCCGAACATGACTTATATACATGAGTGATCCGTTTTATTTCACTATGATTGTAAATTACGTTGGTTTTCAAATTTGAAACATCGAATTCAATATCGAAAAGTCATTCCACATCGAATTCGATGTCGTAATGACTATTACTTTACTGCTGGGGTGGTGGTTGGGGGGCACTGGCGGCGAAGTCGTCGTCGTGCTGCAATGCTGGTCATTTTCTACGGTTTCTGAACGCATTATAGAGGACTTATGATATGTGTGTAGATAAATATAGATTACTTAAGTACACGGATTTATAGGTTATCAGTGGTTTTTGAGCCGGAATGTCTTTCTGTTTTGTTTGGTTCCTTAATTGACAATAACAAGTAGGTATCTATGTAATGTATGTAAGTACCTGTATTGAGGAAACAAAGTAGATCGCATTTATTTCATTGATTCCAAATCAATAAGTAGGTACTTGTTTACATGTTATGCTAGTATTTACACCAAAACATTTAAAGTTGACTAACGTCACATTGGCCTTCATAAGCAGTACGTGAATTAGTTTATTCCATTTAAAAGTCGACAGCGCTTATTTCTTGCATTATTCATTATTAAGCGTTAAATATTTTCATGTCTCGCCGTCTTTATATTTATATCACACTATGGGCATTCTTTTCCGTACGTGCAACGACTTAAAGGTTAACACGATGAAACGAATTCGGCTCTATAGGTGATAACAAATACATAAGTACCTGCCCTGAAATAAATTGACAAGCAAGGTTATCGACCCTAATTCCACTATCAAAATATAAAGCAATAGAACTTAACGAATGCGAAACACTACTGATAGATTAGGTAGCTATATGCCAACCTATTAAAATTTTTATTTTAATCACTTTTTTTTTCACACACTAACTTTTTGTGCATAGTTAACAATAACACTTGAATAAGTAGTTGTATTATGTACTTACCTCCTTAAATTTGAATTTTAACAAATGAGACTACATTATAAATACTTGTTTAATTGATACTTAGTTCTTTTAATGATGTAGTAAAGTAATTTGTTTCGCGCAAATTATTGCCATTTACTTATAGCTACCTAGTACGGTTTCCATTGATGGTAGGGTACCTACTTACTTACTATTTTCTTACTAGGTATGTAGACAATGATGTACCTGCCTATATAGGTAGGTACATCATTGTCTATACATAAATATATATTTCTTAGAATGTACTTATACTTACCTATAAGACAAACGAACTAAAACTGACTAAGTAAACCTATCTAAAGCCAAAGAATCTATAATTTAAAATATATCTAAAGATTATTATAAAAACAAATCGCTACCAGTGGGCAACGTTCCCAAAATGATGATATTAATTATGATGATGATAAATCAAACGTGTCATTTGCATTTTTAAAGAAATTTTAACTACTTAGGTATTTTTTTCTTTAACAACCCCCCAGCAACTCCCTGTTGGGGAAGATACTATTTTTGACATAATGTTTTTATTTTTAGACCCTACCCCTCCCTCCTACTCCTAAGAAGCTGTGACAGGTTAAAAAAGCCCTCACCAAAAAACACGTAGCGTGTGTTCGTTGTTCAACAAACACCAATCGATCTGGCTCTAACTGCCATTGCCAACCCTTTTGCCTGTTTCGCACAAGTAATTCCTTGCATGTGTTTATAGGGGAGTGGCTCACCACTCAAAGTTCCCGGAGGGCTTCACGTTCGGAGTGGCCACGGCGTCGCACCAGATCGAGGGCGCCTGGAATGTCAGCGGTAAGTAGACAAAGCTGATAAGTAGTGGAACATCACACACGCAGCTGGCCTTCGAGTAAAACAGTTTCCTAATGTAACATTCTAAAAACTTTTGAAAACGATTGGCAACAATATTGTCTACCGAAGCTGGCTTAGTTTTATTGTTATTTCATCCCACACGTTAACTTGTGTACAACTTAAGCCTTGTCGACTTCTTCAAGTGGTAAAATATCATGCACTCGATCAATTTTATCTCCGTGATAACCAATGAGTACCTACTTAGGTATTATTTTGTTTATTAAAGTTATTTTTATTTATTTCCTGCTCGTCAGATGTAAATAAATTTATCTTTTAAATCCTCGAAATTTTTAAACAAAACAATAGGTAGGTACTTACAGTTTGTAAGTTCGAAAGAGAACATAGAAACGTCAACCCACTTACTCGTAGTTCTATTATTGTTTTATTTCGTTTTAATTCTAGGTCGATACCTACTCCTATACGATAAAGATATTATGCAGTTATCTACCTACTTAGTATGTTATAAGAAAACAACAAACCATGCTACTTAAATATATATTCTTTGACCTAACTTAATTAATACTTTATTTATTTTGTAATAAAGAAATTTCACACCTTTCTACTTTCAGAATATGATCGACTTAGTGTTTGACATGACTAAGACTCCTAACCAATTAAGATCATCAAGATAAAGGTCTATCAATCCACTCCAGTCAGTCTATCCTTATCGCGTTGCAATTAACTTTTCTTAAAATATTTATGCATTTGCAGGTAAATCGGAGAATGTGTGGGACCGGCTCTCGCACACGAGGCCTGAGATGATTGCTGATGGCACTAACGGTGACATCGCTTGTGACTCCTACAACAGGTAATAAATTACAGTTGTTCACTTCATTTGTTTAGCCCATGTGGCACATTGTCACATTGGAGTTGCTGGCGACATTTACAAAAATACGTTGCTGTGGATTTGCGATATAATAAAATTGTTGCGTACGCAACTGCTCACTAGTTTTATATAAGTACCTAATTGTTTACTTGTCCTGTCCCGCTATTCATGTTAAAGAAAAAAATCCTCTGGTAAACGAGCGGGCCAGGTCGGGTTAATGCTAGTTTGGATTGTACCGTAGTAACAAAACGCACGCCAACCCCTTTCTTCCCGGCCTGTGCAGTAATGTAATAATTTTAGTTAGAAATAGCTTCAAACAATAACTCAGGTACCGCGAAGACGTGGAGGAGCTGGCGTACCTCGGCGTGGACTTCTACCGGTTCTCCCTGTCGTGGTCGCGGCTGCTGCCTAGCGGGCGCGCCGACCGCGTCAACCCCCACGGCGTGCGGTACTACCACGACCTGCTCGACGCTCTGGCCGAGAAGAACATTGAACCGCTGGTAATCAGTACATTCTTTTATTTTTCCTTTGAGTGGTTTTGTCTTATTTTTCGACTTCAAAAAAAGGAGGGGTTCGCGACTGTATATGTTTCAACACTTTTGAAACTCTGTGAAAATGAATTATCAGAGATAATTTTGCTTATAGGTATCTTATAACAGATTATTGACGAACTCTCGCTCGCTTCAGCTGTGCATTATTTTCAGGTGACATTGTTCCACTGGGATCTGCCACAAACTCTTCAAGACCTCGGCGGCTGGGCCAATCCGAAGATGATCGATTACTTCCGCGACTACTCCGACCTTTGCTTCAAAGAATTCGGCGGCAAGATCAAATCCTGGATCACCTTCAACGAGCCCTACGAAATCTGCGAAGACGCATATGGTGACTTGAAGAAGGCTCCGGCCATCGACAGCCACGGCGTAGGCTGCTATCTCTGCAGCGACACGCTCCTCAAGGCTCACGCCGAGTCTTACCATTTATACAACGAGACGTATAGACCTACTCAGAACGGGAGGATAATGATCTCCATCAACTCTATCTGGTATGAGCCCAGCGATCCCTCGAATGTGGAACAAGTTGCACTCGCGGAAGTTGCCAACCAGTTTAAAGTGAGTATACTGTTAGGAGCGATATGGCTTTATCGCTCGTAGCGTAGTTCCCGAGAAGCGAAATCACTACTTGCTCACAGTAATCATGACCTCCCCCTGAATTCTCATGTTTTTAAACGAAATCCATTGCGAGGACCTTGAGGCTAAAATTACTCTTACAATAACGGGTACTTTCTCATTTAACAGTTTGGTTGGTTCGCTCACCCTATCTTCACTGAACAAGGTGGATACCCTGCTGTCATGATTGAAAACGTTGCCCAGCAAAGTTTAGCCGAAGGCCTTCAAAAACCTCGTTTGGAGCAATTTGATGACTACTGGACCCAGAGAGTAAGGGGCACTTCGGATTTCTTGGGCATTAACCACTATACGACCCATTTGATCACGGGACCCGGTGTGGACCCATTGGCGAAGTCACCGTCTTGGCTTAAGGATATTGGAGCTGTCACTAGCATGGAAGTTGGAGGAGATTCCGCGTCGGAATGGCTTAGGGTATGACACTCGTGATTTAGTTAAGTACCTAAAACACGATTTAATACCTCAAAATCCTCAAATAAAAATAGTCTAATTCGATTAACGATTCCTTTGCTTGTCTTGTGATTTCACAATTACTTAAATAGCTACTGAAATAGTAAATATTTTTCCGATCATCTAATAAGTAAGGGGAAAACCCCAGGTGGTGCCCACCGGCTTCGCGAACCTGCTGCGTTGGTGCAAGAGCTCCTACAACGATCCGCCCATTTACATCACCGAGAACGGTTTCTCAGACCTCGGCACTTTGGAAGATTACGGACGCATCAAGTACTTCAACGTGAGTTCATACATTGCAATTCAACTGAATTACTTACACTTACAACAAAAACTGGTTTCGGTGTCTAATTTGTGTTTTAATGCGTTAAGGACTACCTGACTGAAATTCTGAATGTCATCTACGAGGATGGCGTAAAGGTGCTGGGATACACTGCGTGGACTCTGATGGACAACTTTGAATGGCGCGCTGGATTTTCGTAAGTTAACTACTCAATTAAAGATGGTTCGTGTAAATTCAAAGGAACTACATTATGTAAAGGTACAGTTGACCAGGAAATTGACAATTCATCTTAAGATTTATGTAAAGTAATTTGCGCGCATTAAAACATCTGGGTACCTACAACGGACAGGCAGGCAGACATTAGCGGACAACATAGTGTACCTTTTAAGTTAGGTATGGAAACCCTAGAAACATTCCTGCTATATATATTGTCTTGTACAACCTATAATGTATTCTGTGATATTGTTGACACTTTCCGTGTGTAACTTTGCAGCGAGCGCTTCGGCTTCTACCACGTGGACATCGCGGAGCCGGCGCGGCCGCGCACGCCCAAGCTGTCCGTGGAGTACTACCGCCAGCTCACCGCGACCAAGGAGCTGCCGCAGGACGAACGATTCAAGGACCCCGCCGTAAGACAATGCCCTCCCCCCTCCCCACCCATTAACTAGAGTATACAGTTAATACTACGTTACATCGCGGGCGGGACCTCTTATATACCTCGACCATTTTTAGTTGAATTATGGATTGGCACGCACACAGCGTCGTGTTACCGACAGCGTCAAAGGTCGAAATGACATTAGACATAATACAAGTGCGTTTTGTAGTTGTGCGAGTAGATAATTATTCACATTAACTAAAAATCCTCGAGGTATAGGTAGGTATATTGTATGATACTGAATGCGAGTAGTCACACTCGCAAATATCGCGAAAGTGATTTGTTTTAGTGACGTAACGAATAATTGCAATCGCAAATATATAATAAGTGAATACCAGAGGCATTTCATCTTAGCCCTCTAGGTTGGCAACGCATCTGCAAACCCTCCGGAGTTGCGGGTGTCTATGGGCAGTGGTGATCAGTTACCATCAGGTGACCCACTTGCTCGCTTGCCTTCCTCGTTGTATTAAAAAAAAAACATTTTTTTGCATTCGCATTGAAAATTGAAAATAACTTACGAAATAATAATAGGTAACGAAATTTTCTGGATAACCATACATGATCATATATTAAGTATGTTTGTCTGTTGTCTAGTACCTACTCATAGTAGTGGCTTTGCCTAGTTTGGGTCTAGGTCAATTGTCCCATATTTATTTACTGAGAGGATGTCTGTGGCAGTGGTGGGACGAAATAAGCTGGAGATTATGATACTTGACAATAACTTGAGTTAGTTTGATCACAATTAAGTATGTACCTAATTTCAGTGTGACTGCATAGCGTTTATGTAGATTTGTGTTGTTAATTGCTTAGTAAGTATTTAACGTTATTTGCTTGTAGAATAGGCGATTGTCTACCTGTAGTGTATTGTATCTACTAACGCTCCTGTACGCAACATTACCGGCAAGTAATTCAAGTTGTTTTACAATATTTTCAGATGAGGCGCTTTTGAAGCATGGGTATCGGTTCTTTACATAATATGTATGTACATATTCACAAATACTGTATTGGCATTGTAATAATATGTATTTATGGTTATGGGGATAAGGTTAATATTATTAAACACACTGCTTGTTTTTCCATAGATGGTCAGAAGCGACCTGTAACTCCCCACGGTGCACCTTTCAAGATTATTGCAAATAAAAAAGTTATTTGTATTAAAACAAATATTTATTTAATTCATTTAAGAATATCGAATTATCTACAATGAAATGATCGTAAATTAATTTCCTAACAACTAATTTCATTGTCGTAACATTGATACGTACCTTATGTTATAACAAACTACAGAGAAAACTTGCATCTGCTGTCAGCTTGAAGATATGTTTTAAAATTATAATGGATATACCTACTTAAGAAATAAACGTATGAAATATAATATTGTTCTGAATATTATTCTGTTCGTATAAGCAGTGCCGGTGAGCGACGCGGGCGTCGCCGCCGGCGCGACGGTTAGCGTATGGAATGTTTCCCGAAGTGTCCGCGGCCGAGGCGGACACCGACCACGATCAATATTAAACGATAACACTGTCAATGGTTTCATTTAGCTCTGTCGAGGAGCTTCAAAACTACTAAATGGAAAAGCGAATACAGAATAATGAACCGAAGAATATGAGGAGTAGGAGCGTCGCATGTTCGGAGGACGAGAATTAAATACGAAACGAATATAAATCAAATACAACAAAATGGATCTACAGAATACAAAATTAAATGTACCATAAACCCAGCACCGTTACGTCTAATTATAATACTTACACAGATTGCTTATTGAAAATGAAGATTACATTAAGTCTTATAAGAATAATAATAGTACGTTACTAATATGGCAAAGTTTTCAATGTAGCATTCATATTTAAAGTCCTAATTTTATTGTCGCAGTTTCAATCGAGCTAGCTATATTAATAAAATTTCATACAAAAAATTTAGACTAGGTGGGCTAAAATAATTTTGATAGTTCGCGAGAATGCAAAACATAGATAAAATATAAGAATAGTTTAGAAGACGTTAATATTCAGTTAAACGGTCTATACGAAAGTTGCAATAACAATCGGAGATGCACCAAGCGGCCGCGCTGCCGGAGCCGGCGCACGCCGTGGAAGCGCGCCGTAAGTCATACGAAGACATTCAATTGATTTTTCCCTAAAGTTAATTAGCTAGCTGCACCCATACACAAAGTATAAATTCTTAATTAAATTTCACTTTTAACAGTGTATGTTGTAATTTCGCCAGCTTCTTATCTAGTTCACAATTAGACTAAGTTCACAACTACCATAGATACTTATTCGTATTTATAAGTTTTATAATCTCGACAAATATACAAGGACGGTGTAAGTAGGTAGACGATCACGACACTATCTACTGTATAAGTAGTTCAATTCTGTCCAATTACACTACATAAAATTTAACAGCTTGCATATAAAATGTAGATGTAAATATATTTATAACTTACTTACAAACCACAATAAATATAAATTTTAATAAAGGCACAACAAGGCACTGTTCCATTGAGATGTTATCACAATTTAATAATGAATATGTCGACATAGGTATCCATGCAAATTCATTCAATTAATTTACTCTAAATAGTCAAAGAAAGGATAGGTTTTCCATTAGTCTTAAATCTAAAGATTATTGGAAACCTAGCTAACCATAAGTTAGTATTGCAACACTGCTTCTTTCTGCTAAGAAAGGAGGCTTGCATCGAAAAAATAGTGATTGCCATTTAGACCCGAAACGTCGTTAACCGCGCGCGAGTTATCTAGTAATAAGTAAGTAGTCTTCTAAATAGTGACTAGCCAGCATTACAGTCATGGCCTACCACTTATGGGTACCTAACTACTTGGCATTTTTGTCATAGCTCTACTTTTTATCTAAATCAAAACCGATACTATGCATGCTATAATACTTAACGTTGAAGTTGAAAACATGAAAGAAGCAAGTTATAATGCTACTAACAGTAATGTTAGGTATCTTGAATGCCCATTCACTGTCCAAAGAACACTGATTACAACATAGGGCGTCAAGCATAACATTATAAACGAGGATAAGCACAATTATTTTCCTATCTCATTTCGATAAATGCAGAGACTTCAACAAACAATACTGGATAACTTACTTATGGAGGCATATCTGTACCAAACATCACGGTACTGCACCAAACAAACACACGACAATATTCCACGTCAATTCATACACGCAACTACTTAATGTCTGTAATGTACATCATACACATCTGGTAATCCGTGTGCTGCAGCGAGCCGGGCCGCCTACAGCCAGGTCAGCACGTTGTCCGGCTTGTTAGGGGTCGAGTTGATCAGCGACTGCACGTCATCCAACAATATATCTGCTGTAAATTCGCCCATCTGAAATTTCAGAGATCACACAGTCACAATTGGCATTTTTTTTACTATTTCTATCATACTTCAGAGTGTGAAGCATCGCTTTTACACTGTCCGGCTATGTTCGTCTCCTGGTATTCTGACTGGAGGTTTGTAAAGTATTTAGAAAATTCATTAGGTAAGTACAATTAAAAATTAGTGAGCAAGATCCCAACTAAAGGTTTCTAGCTGTTCGATAAATAATACGTGCTCGGTGTACAACGCATACAATGTCGTCATGTTGTGTAATCAGTCAGCCAAGAAAGCTGCTATTTTCATAGGTAATGCCATTGATATACGAAACAAAAGAGCGTGGGGCATAGCAGCTATTCTTGTGGGCCACTAGCATTCTAGGGTTTGAATTATATCTACAAGAAATAACACCGACAGCAAGCCTGTACTCAGATGGAGATAAGGCTTCCCAACACTATGATCAGATGAAAATAACAGTGCCTACTAGCACGCATTGAATAAACATCAATGTCCGTAACTTGAACAAGCTTGTTAATGAGGGATCAATGGCGCACATTGGTAATGGCACAAGAAAGATCAATTGCGAAGAGGGATTTGGAACAAGTGAGGCAAAGGCATAAGAATAAATAATAACATAGTAGAACGGAAACTCGCTCCGGACGGGCTCAAGGTCACGATATTAGAGTATTCGTTAAACAGACGACTCAGTCAGGCTGTCACGGCCGGCGTCGCCGCACGCGCGTTTGGTTGTTTATAATCTGGTTGTAATAGTTTTACGTGAGCCTGTATGTATTTTATTTTATATTTGTAGGTAAGTAATACTTACTTAAATCACCTTTAATAGCTTCATTTGGTCCATACCAATACTTATAATAACTTCTTATTTAGAAGTGTCTGTAATTATGTAATGATTTATAAATCTCATATTTTGTAAAATTGGAATAAAATAATCATCTCAAAGTAAAGAAAGACTTATATCTTAGTGATATTTCATATTATCTTTAGACGTAAGTACCTAATATTTAATAGCAAGCAACCCTAGCAACACGCCTGGATGAGGGGTGTAACGATGTGAAGGGGGAAGTAGGTATATAAATGGCGGCGTTTTGGACTCGGTCAAAAGAGATTCCGTTCTACTATGTTATTATTTATTCTTATGGCAAAGGGCTGATTAGGACACAGCGCCGGTCGGTTGTGTGCATATTCATTCTACACCTGTCTTGCGGTCTCGTGTACCGCTCCCGTATTGGCTTGTACCATTGTGCCGCCATGACATTTACATTCGTCTTCACACTATTTCTAGTGTGTAACATATGAGCAATGATTTGCTGTAGTAAGCTACCTGTAAAGTGTTAAGGTCATCCGCGGAGTCCAGATTGTCGGCGAGCGTGATGTCGGCGGGGTCGACGGCGCCCGCCTCGCTGCTGCAGTCCATGCGGTCGTCCATGCCGAGGAAGTCGTCTGGCGTGTAGGCCTGCCGATGTCACTTGGTCAGTATCATGGTAAAACGCCGTGATAGCCTAGTGGTTTGACCTACGGCCACTCAAGCAGAGAGTCGTGGGTTCAAACCCCGGCTAGCACCTCAGTTTTTTGGAATTTATGTGCGAAATTACATTTGTAATTTGTCATGAGCCTTTCGGTGAAGGAAAACACCGTGAGGAAATCTGTACACTCCTACTAAGCAATCCAATGGTGTGTGTGAAGTTCCCTGCGGTACAGTTATTTCTAGCACGTCAGAGGCAAGTTTTACACAACAGGTGAATTTTCAAACAAAAGTGGAGGAGTTTTGGAAAGTTCACATGTAGGTATCAATTCATTTTGCGTTCTGCAATATCAGAGAGATATAGGTACTTGAGCTTGTTATATGTACTGTGAGTGATGGGTCCGTATTTCGGTTAATGTTGACGATCGGATAGCCAGGTTAGAGACCCTGACTATGAAGCTTGAGGTCCCGGGCTCAATCCCCGGTTTGGGCAGATGTTTGTATGATGAATACGTATGTTTGTTCTCGGGTCCTGGATGTTTAATATGTATATAAGTATGTATTTTTCTATAAGTATATTGATCCGTTGTCTAGTACCCATAGTACAAACTTTTCCTAGTTTGGGACTAGGTCAATTGGTGTCAATTGTCCCATGATATTTATTTAGGTATTTAATAATGTTCCCGTTGAGCGGCGTGCGGCGTGTACCTGTGAGACAGCCATGCCGAGCCCGCTGTCGGCGGACTCTTGCCGCTGGTGGTCGCTGAGCCCCGACAGGAACGGGTCGAGCGGCAGCTCCGTGCCCGTGCCCGTGCCCGCGCCGCTCAGCGACGACACTATGGATGACGCCTGCCGCGCCATCAGCTCTTGCTGAAATCGGAAACAAACGCAGGTAAAGGTCTAGTTCAAAAATTTTTTTTTTTTTTCATTTTGACAAGTGAAGGAAAATATCACGAAAGAATCATCGTTACAAACAACGTAAATATCGTCGTTCTACTTTATATTGTACCCTCAAATCCTGGCTCGAAATTACAGTTAGTAGTCGGCAATTACTAAGTAGACTAAACCCCCAATAAAGTCTTGCGTAGGGTTATTATAATTATGAAAGTACTTACTCAAGTACTTCACTAGCTGGGTGCAGTGGGATTATGAAAAGTACCTTTTATAAATATTATAGTTCGTCTTGTATTGTATTGTTACCTGCAGTCTAATTTCCTGCTGGCGCTGTTTAAGCCGCTCCCGCTCAAGTTGCAGAGACTGCAGGCGTATTTTCTGCTGCAGAGAGGCGTTGACCCAGCCGCCGCCCGCCGCCGCCGTGCCCGCTGCCGGCGTGCGCTGCAAGTGCTGCGCTGCAACCAACAAATTCTACGTAAAACACCAGCCATCATACTAACGCTATACTGACTAAAGTATGCAGATGTGGTAGAACTACTTACGTATTCTAGGATCGAACCAGGACGTGGTGCGGGCCGCGTGGTTGATGAAATAGATCTCCCCTTCGGGAGTCGCCGCCTGCTCCCAGCCGTCGGGCAGCGCGCCCAGCGGGTCTGGCGTTGTGTTACTACTTGTACTCTTCGCTGCTGAAATCAATCAGACGTACTCTATCAATGAGATTGTAATCGTAGGGCAATCATGAACTTGTATGATCCTCTCAACAGCGACTAGTTGCAAGCCAGTAGAGATTTAGTCTAAGACGTACGCACACGTGATCGGTAATCAGGTGGACACGGGGAAGGTCATCGCGATCTCGTTCCAAGAAAACAACGGCGCCAGACGCACGCCCGCGCAACGCAACGCGCGCTGGCGCACTCGCCAAATGAATCACGCCGCGCACAACGCCAGAGCCGTCACCACCAGCGTGTGGCGCTCAAAGGTCCACTCCCATTCATAGTTTAGGCCACTGGGCATAGGGCTCATAAGGTGTCACTATTTATTATTAGACCCAGCTCTAATACTTACACGTAGGTCGGTACAATATCGTTAGGTATTGCCATATCCTTGTGGATTAACCCGTATTTTTTTGTTGTTATTGATATTACCTAGAACTTACATACGTTCTAAATGAACTAGGGAGCGCCCGCGGCTCCGTCGGCGTGGAATATTATATTAACGTAAGGAATCTCTATAGGAATGTGTCCTCTGGGTAAAAAAGTAATATACGAGGGCTGTTTGATAAGTACCCGTTTTCTAAATATATTAATATCACTAACCGCAAATAAGTATACCACCTTTTTAAGCCATTTTTCAGAGGTGGGAAAATTAAAAAAAAAGGCATTCTTTTGTTTTTTTCTCATTTGACAACGATTCAGTGAAGGCGTGAACTTAAAATTGTTAAAATGGAGAAAGAACAGTATCGGTCTGTAATTAGATTCTTATTTTTGGAAGGAAAAACTAGGTGATGAAATAAAAGAAAGAATGCAAGCGGTTTACCATGAATGTGCTCCTTCTATGACAACCTTGAGATATTGGTATAACGAGTTTAAGCGGGGGAGAACAACCGTCTTTGATGGGGATCGCCCAGGCCGGCCAGTTGAGGTGACTACAGACGATATGGTTAAGAAAATTGAAAATATCGTTTTAGCCGACCGCCGCATTAAACTTCGAGAAATCGTTGATGCTGTAAACGTTTCAATCGACAGGGTACAACACATATTAGAAGAAAAATTGGGTATGAAGAAAGTATCGGCGAGGTGGGTGCCGCGTTTACTCACGAAGGAGCAAAAACGGAACCGACTGACTACTTCGGAGCAGTGTTTGGCCGTGTTCAAACGTAACCCGAAGGAGTTTCTGCGTCGTTTCGTGACCGTGGACGAAACGTGGGTCCACCACTACACCCCGGAAATGAAAGAGCAGTCGAAGCAGTGGATTTTACCGGGTGAACCTGCTCCAAAGAAAGCAAAAACCGTCCCATCGGCTGGAAAGGTCATGGCGACCGTTTTTTGGGATTCGCAGGGTATTATACATATTGACTATTTAGAAAAGGGAAAAACAATAACAGGGCAGTACTATGCCAATTTATTGGATGAATTTGACGCCGTGTTGAAGGACAAACGACCCCATTTAAAAAAGAAAAAAGTACTGTTTTATCACGACAACGCCCCGGCTCATTCGTCCAGAGTTGTGACGGCTAAATTAGCACAGTTACGCTACGAACTATTGTCTCACCTCCCGTATTCTCCAGATTTGGCCCCATGCGATTTCTTTTTGTTTCCCAACCTAAAAGAATGGCTCGGTGGCAAGCGATTTGGATCAAATGACGAAGTCATTGCCGCCACAGATGCCTATTTTAATGACTTTTCAAAATCATACTTTTTGGATGGTTTATTGAAGCTTGAGTATAGGTGGAACAAATGTATAGAGTTAAAAGGCGACTACGTAGAAAAGCGATTTTATTTTGCTTAATATACTACAAAACTTACACACCCAATATCATATTTTCTCAAGTCTTTCGCGATTCCCAAGATCAAAGAATCGAATTGCTTTAAAAATCCAGAGAAATAATGCGTTGTTTGGGAGAAACGTGTAAAAATGGTGTTGTAGAGCGCCAACTCGCTCTAGTTTCTTTTATCCCGTTCTGGTTTTTCGACTTTATATAAATGAATAAGTAAGTAGGTACTTATCTAACTAAATTCTATGAAAATACTTCCTGTTAGATCACTGGTTAGCCCATAAACCGAATAACTAGGTAAGTAGGTACAGGTTACAGTACATGATAAACTTTTTCAGAGGATTTTTTTATTGGAAATAACATAGCTTGATAGTAGGTACCTACTCAGGTATTATCCGAAAAAATAATTGCACATTATTAGTGAATGAAACGGTTCGCCGTAGATAAACGAGCAAGGAAAAATCTTGGTCGAACAACTGAAGCATTTGAAATCTACCTAGTATTTCTTACCCAAGTATGCCCAAGTCGATGTAAAAAGACTAGCTCGGCGGTAGATAAGAGGAAAAGCGTACATTCCTAGATATGATTATACTATCAATCCATAATTTCCAGGACAGTACCTTACTTACCTACACAACAAAATTATACCATGATTATGAACAAAGGTAATTTGTTATCGCGACATCGATTTGAGAGGAATGCGCAATGAAAACACATTTATTTGTGGCGCGAGACGATCTATATACCTACCTAGATAGAGAGAGAGTTTTTGAAAGATGAGGTAACAAGAAAGATAAGGCAAGACGAAGTACCGGCTGGCTGGCACTTGCCGGAGCGAGCGGCGCCGCGAGCAAACACCGCGCCGGCTCCGAACGTGACTACAGCACGTACTCGGACTGAGCTATAGCTATCACAAGAATGTGTAAATAAGTGTATACTTACATGCGTTCACACATGACACGTGACGCCCTAAACAGTTCGACTCAAAATCTTTTGAAGTTTAACCCAAAAGTATATTGTTTTCGCAAAACTGTGACTTAGACAGCAGAGTAATGATGGAGGGAGGAGAAAGAAATGATGACATTGTTGTATGAAGCTAGCAGTCGGCTGATGGTGTCGCAACGAGCAGGCGCTGAAAGCCGCAGCGCCCGCGCCGCGCCGGAGCGCCCGGCCGCCTCGCGACGCGACACCGATGTATTTTCCGAACACCTTTCATCGCTCGTCTCGCATCGACCGACGGAAACAACGCGTTAATACCCGTCATAAAATCGGTTTTAGAATTTGGGTTATTTACTTGTTTTTATTTCAGTTCCATGATAATTTTAAACGGGACTCGGTGGCCAATTAGATCACGTGAAAACGAGATCAGAGAAACATTGGCTCTTTGTGAATGTTGTTAACTACCTAGGTACGTACAGAAATAACAAAGCCATGTTATTAATATATACATATATACCTATATGTATATTTGCTTGCTGTCTTACAAAAGAATAATTGGAGTTGGACTCTGACGCAGTTTTGTTTTTTTTTACTTCCAAGTGTTACCTATATCATTATCATGCAATTAAGTAAGTAGCGAGCAGCAGAAGCTGAAACTCAATCATAATGTAGGTATTTTCGTAGTAAGTACGTACCTATTCAGTAATAGTAGTTTTGTCGTGTACTGTAAGTTAGCTGCCAGTTCAAACATTCTGTATTACTTACCTCTGTCTACTTATCGTGGTTTAATCCGTTGGAGAAGGAGGTATCATTAATACTCACTACTCACATAAAAACAATGTGAAGACGATTAGTTTTGACGCATGACCTATTTGCTATATGTATAGAACTCACAGATTCAAATCTGAATTTGTCCCAATGATTCTGTTAGGTACGGAATCCCCAATTTGATCCAAATTACTAAATAGGTAATTGTATGAATATTCCTTCAAAAAAGCGAAAGTTCTGACAGTGCTATTATACGTATGTTGGTATACACGGTTTAGAATTTAGATGGTATGTTGTACGAATGACAGTATTAATTAATCCCTTCTTGTGTCGTTCTTACATGCAGAAATGCCGTTGGGTTTATAAAAACCGGCCAAGTGCGAGTCGGACTCGCGCACGAGGGTTCCGTAGAAATTTTAACGCTTTTCCCCAGTGTTTTAAGAAGTCCAGTGTTAGCAGAGCCCTGCTCTTAAGCAAAATGTATGCAGTGTGGGGTCAACTTATATTGGTCTGCGAAATCTACAGACAGACTTTTTGGAGTGGTTGTGCTATAAGAGCTATCTTCATACCAAATTTTAAGTTTCTAGTACATCTGGAAGTACCCTTTAGGTTTTTGGAAATCGGCAATTTGTATGGAAATAGCCTTTTTCATTACTGTATCTTTTGATTGCGTTGATTTAGAAGGTTGATTTTTTCACAGCTTCAAGGGACCGCAGGCTTGAGTATTTGATATTAATTTCAGCATGCTACCTCCACGCGTTTCAGAGAAAAAGGGTATTGACTGACAGACAGACGGACAACAAAGTGATCCTATAAGGGTTCCGTTTTTTCCTTTTGAGGTACGGCACCCTAAAAAACAGAATAAGGGTTAACACAAAAACGGAAATGGACACAGTACGCGGCGTGAGGTTATGATTGAACGCGGCTTCTGGTTGGATCTGTATTCTGAGGTAAGTATTAACGGTTGGTGTAAAGAAGCAAAGTGTTTGCGACTGTGCTACCTGGTGTAGGTGCGGGTGTGATGGGCTGCGGCTGCGGCTGCGGCTGCGGCTGCGGCTGCGGCGCCGGCGCGGGCGCCAGCAGCGTCTCCGCGCTCTGGTGCTGCACACCCGCAGTCACGCTCTGCGCTGCCAGCGACTTGCGCGGGTCCTCCCATGTCGTCGTCTTTGTTATGTGACTGTAGACAACAGAGAAAATAGATTAGAATAGATAAGTTAGGAATTTGGTTTCTGCAGAAAATTTGAGACGCCCATAGGGAAAGGTTTCCATCTGACTTAGGAACGCGGTGTTCCTGATGATAGGTAAGTTAGAGACGTACTCTTTTATTAGACGAGGACTTTAAGTTTTTCCCTGCTTGCACAAGATGGCAGGTTTCTTAATGCACCAATTCCATTTTATTTTTAAGATCCAGGATGGTGGATGGCAGTTTGTCATTTTTAACACAAAATTGATCATTAGTTGACTTTTTTAAAATTGTCAATAACGTCAAAGATGAAAAGTTGTGTTTCGCTCGGCAGCAAAGTTGTTTTGCATCTGGTGCCAATCAAACCCTCGCTGCCCTCACGATTCTTTATTTGAATCACGAGAACAAAACAAACTTTGCAGCAATGCATAACAAATAACTAATAAGTACCTGCAGCTTAGCTATATCTTCGGAAATAAAGTTGTCGTGACTATAGACTTTAACTTACACTGAAATGCTCAAATAAACTCCGACAAATTCAAAGAAAAATAATTGCACGAAAGTGGGTGGGCGACGACCATAGCGACGAATCAATTTGCACGGCGCGGTAATGAACTTGGCCGCGCTATCGCCGCTATCAGCTGTCCCTATGTTACTAATCCCAATGTTGGCGACACATATCACACAGCCAACGTTTCACTACTTACATAAAAGTCGTGTCAAACATTGGTTCAAACCTAGCTATTATGTTTAATACCGTCGATATGCTGAAGTCACGCAGATCACCTGCACCCCGCCACACCTGCACGTCTTATCACCTTACCATACGAATGGGTAACCTTTTGTGCCATAGCAGCTGGAAATTATAAGCAAACGAGACCACATCATTTAACTTATGTTCGGCAAGTAATTTGGAGTGGTACGTGTCAACATTACAAAGTAGCTTCGATTACTAGGTGACCTAGCAAACGTACGTGTTTAACTCTACCAATACAAAGTTTTAAAGGAAACATCCCCTTCCGTTTTTAGGGTTCCGTACCTGAAAAGGAAAGAACGGAACCCTCATAGGATCACTTTGTTGTCCGTCTGCCGTCTGCCTGTCTGTCTGTCAAAACCCTTTTTATCTGGAACGTGTGGAGGTAGCAGGCTGAAATTAATATCAAATATTCAAGCCTGCAGCCCCTTGAAGCTGTGAAAAAATCAAACTTCTAAGTTAACGCAATCAAAAGATACAGTCATTAAAAAGGTTGTTTTCATACAAACTGCCGTACTGTGAAAACCCAAAGGGTACTTCCAGTTGTCCTAGAAACTTGAAATTTGTATGGAAATAGCCTTTTTAATGACTGTATCTTTTGATTGCGTTGACTTAGAGGGTTGATTTTTTCACATCTTCAAGGGACCGGAGGCTTGAGTATTTGATATTAATTTCAGCATGCTACCTCCACGCGTTTCAGAGAAAAAGGGTCTTGACAGACAGACAGACGGAAATCAAAGTGATTCTGTAAGGGTTCCCTTTTTGTTTTTGGGGTACGAAACCATAAAAATAAATGGAAGTGGTATTAAAAGACAATATAAATCTAAATAAAACGCATGTAAGGATGTGGTATGGTTTTAATAGATTTTATTTCTGACTTAGATATCGTGCAGAATTGACAGTAGGATAGGTAGGTACAGTCACCAGCAATAATATATGATGATGGACACTGCTGCAAAATATCTGATCAGGTTAGAAAGCAAAAGTATATGACGACCCTCGACAGCATAAAGATCTAATGGGTTGCGGCCGGCGTAAATATCTTTCTTGGTTGAGGGCATAAATATCGGACACTGAGTCGCTTAAAAATATCTGATACTCTACAAAATCAAAATTATGTGACTCGTCTCCAGCATAAATATGTATTCACTTTGGAAGCAAAAACATCAGATCACACGGACGGCATAAATACGTCACATGTTATAAAATCGAAAATATGTCATCAATCAGCAAATATGAACTTAATTCGCTTGTCTTACGAATCTAATTTGAATGCAGCGATCTGACGCTTCTTGAAAACAGTGCATAATTGTCACTACAAATGTCTATCTCACGTTTCTCAGCTTTTAAAATAAGAACAATATTTTTGTGCTTGAAGTTTTTTATTAGCAGTTAAACTCCTTGATAAAATATATGGATAAAATAATACGTCAACAGGGTATGTCATATTAGAAACGAAGAACTGAATTTGTTGGCTTTAGATAAAACAAAACATGAGACAGACATATGCAGTGACAAGTATGCACTGTTTTCAAGAAGCGTCAGATCGCTGCATTCAAATTAGATTCGTAATATTCTCAGATTAATGACGTCAATAGATGGAAGGTAAACTTATGGCCGTATAGTTATACCCTTCGCTCATGTAAGTATGCCCTTTGTTAAAAAGAGACAACTGTATGCTCCGATTTCAAGAGTCGTACCGTTTTTTGATCTGTAGTGTGCGTCAGTATTTGAATGTGTGAGGGAGCGCCTTTGATGGCAACTATAACCCGATCTCATTCAGTGACACTTTATTTGAATCACTACCTAGAGACGACCGATGTTTCTATTTTTTAACCGACTTCAAAAAAAGGAGGAGGTTCTACGTTCCACTGTACTTTTTTTTTTTTATGTATGTACATCGATTACTCCGTCAATTGTAGACCGATTTTAAAATTCTTTTTTTATTCTAAAGGGTATACTCCTGAGGTAGTCCCATTGTCACCAAATCATGATCTGATGATGGGATCCTAGGGAAATCGAGGGCAACCCTCAAATTTTACAGGCACGTACTATGTGTTTCATATGTTTTCTAAGGTTATTCAAATATTTGCGTCTGGTAGTCATCATCTCATGATGATGAGCTGATGATGGAAGGTACAACTCCTTAGCGGTTAGGAGTTGGAGGATAATTCTGAAAATGTTAAATCATTATTCGAAAGGATATACTCCTGAGGTGGTCCCACTGTCACCAAGTCATGATCTGATGATGGGATCCCAGGGAAATCGAGCGGAACCCTCAAATTTTATAGGCACGTATCATGTGTTTCATATATTTTCTAAGGCTATTCAAGTATTTGCGTCCGGTAGTCATCATCTCATGTTGATGAGCTGATGATGGAAGGTACAGCTCCTTAACGGTTAGGAGTTGGAGGATAATTCTGAAAATGTTAAATCAACGTAAAATTGTGAAATAAAAATCTTTTAACAAAAAAGTAAAACCGCCTTCATTCAAAGAATATTCCGCTCGCACCGCACCGACTTCATATTTCTACTGCTTAGTGCTAGGCCATAAAACTCTAGGCTTTAGTTTCTGTTGTCCGAAATAAACGCATTTTATTTTATTTATTTATCATTATTTAAGAGGATTATTTTACGTTTTTTTTCTAAGGTTTTTTTTTATAGGCACGTATCATGTGTTTCATATATTTTTGCCGGCCGCAACCTATCAGATCTTATTGCCGTCCAGTGTCGTCATATATTTTTGCCTGCAACCATGATCAGATATTTTTGCAGCGCTGTCCATAATCATATCATAATTATATGTTATTGCTGGTGACTGTACTTATTACATTAAGAGGAACATTCCCACGAG
This sequence comes from Clepsis dumicolana, assembly GCA_963691665.1. Classification (NCBI taxonomy): domain Eukaryota; kingdom Metazoa; phylum Arthropoda; class Insecta; order Lepidoptera; family Tortricidae; genus Clepsis; species Clepsis dumicolana. The sequence continues at coordinate 7,543,566 of OY829508.1, read as the reverse complement.
GTAGCCACCGCCAGTTTGTATGAGTAATTCCGTTTTTGTTGTACAACCTGGTTGAACACACACGTTCTGAATTGTGTGTAATCTAATACCTACATGTGATCGGGTCAATCGGGGTGTCAATTTTCCAGACAAAGGATTGCGTACCTAAGTATCGTCAATTCACTTAGTTACTACACTAAACTAAGGTAGAACAATTGCGACTTCCTATTAAGTATAGAATTAGTTTTGACCATTATGATGGTAATTGGTATTCTATTTTCTAAGTAGTTGGTAACATAACTAATACAATGACAATACCTTCCAACTTCTTTTTCTGCACTAATAAGTTCACTTTCCTGATAATTTCCCTTTCATTCATTTGATTCGTGGAGAAAAAAACTAAATAAATCCTTCGGTTCGGTTATTACTATCATGTGACAAATCATTTCAGTTGGTAGGTATTATCGTGTTATTACTGTCTCTCAGCGGCTTGGGAGGAAGGTGCGGGCGACGTGGTGGGGCGGCCGTGTGTAATTACACCGGCCCCTACCAAGACATCACTCACAATAACGCATTGCAATATTAAAGATACGGGTCTACACGATGCGACATAAGTGCATCTCTGTCACTCCACGTACCAATGATCGTTTCATTTCATCGTAAGTCAACTTAGCAGGCTGCGCTGCGCCGCGCGGGGATGGCTCGGGTTGCATAACACCGGGCAAACTCGGCAGCTTGCATCGGTGTTTGTACACAATCGTATTATTTACTCACACCCTTCTGCGCGAATCACGTAATCGGTTTTCTTAGAATTGTCGATTTGGGACCGACAAGGATAATAATGTGGTGTACCCTGTTACATCTGTACTGTACTGTACGGTATATGGCTAAACCTAAACCCTATCACAATAAATAGGTACCTAACTAGTCACCAGAATTGGTAGCCGACAAGAAATGTTGTGTAATAGTCCTATTCTCGCATTCTAAGGCATTGAACCATTGATTACACAAAAGACAGTATCTATGGTCATTGGTCAATTAAATCTTCCGTGAAATACCTAAGCCAAAAACTGTTCCGTGTTCTTAATTTGGTAGGCACATGCAGGCAGATTAGGCAAAAATAAACACACATACACAGTAGGTAAGTATAACTTTTATAATAGTGAGCGGATAATCTGTCTCTCAGATCTCCGAAGAAATGAGCGACAGCTACAGCGACGGTTACAGAAGTAGGCCCAGTTGTTTGACCCGTAAACAAAGAGCGCATTTCCTCAACGGATACTCCAAGAGCACACAAACCCTGACCGCAACAAAGTATTCACCGTAAACAGAATCGCAAGTAATTATGACGAATTCAGTGAAATGCCACGTGTTTCAATTAGACAGAAAATAAAGTTGGCACAGCTCCTGTCTACCGACGTAACATAACGTTAAAATAATCGTAATAGCGAGTAGCGCACTCATTCAGCTAGCAGGACCGAAGGCATGCGTATTTATCTTCACTTGGCAGTAACGTCATGGTAACATAGAAACTAAACATTATGATTTCAGAATGGGTTTTATCCATCGTTTCCGAAAGTAGACTTTCGTCGTAGTGAAAAATGTCACAAATGTTTTCATCCATGTGTTTTTCTCTGACTCATTTGGTTAGAGATGTAAACAACCGAAAACGCTGACAAATGGGTATTTAGAATGCTATATATCTTTAACAATAACATGAAACGATGTTAGTTTGAGCCTGAAGACCTATAGAAACCATTTAATTATCTAGTTAAATCGAGTACAATCTTCAATCTGAGCATCGTTCCTAAGATGGCGCTGCTGGTCGCCGGATACACGTCATGTCGGACGCACATCCTGTTGCTGGTACGCAATCTTCCCGCTTTTACACTTCACTTGTACTATAGTTTTATGGAGCAGACTACTGATACTGACAAAACAATGAGCACTACGCTGCTTGGTAACCTTCGAAAATAATTCAGCTGTATTTACTCAGGGAGATTGATTACGTAACTGCTGATTGCGTGGTTACACTAAAAATCGCATCCTACAAAAATATAACGCTACGTCGTAGATCAAACATAATTTCGTAGTTACCTACTTTAAAATAACACTGAATTATAAACTTACTGTATTTGAACCTAGAGCACATTAATTTAAAGACTGACGGCTGCACAAAATTCACAATTCCAGTGGAAAATTTGATAATCTCTCGTACAATACCCACCAGGGTTAGACTTATAAATATAGGTATGCTCAGAACAAGAAGTATAAATACAGCCCTTTGAGCCCTTATAGGTACATTTACTACCTAATATGTGTAGGTACAGTGCTCGAGAAGAAATCGTGGCATAGGTAGGTTCGCTAATTTCAGTTTTCCAACTAGTTGTGAACTGTAGCTAAGTAAAAAATTCAGTGTTGCTGAAATGTTTTTACTTAAGTACCCTACCTACCTAATGCTCTCGCTCGCATGTGTTTAAGATAAGAGTATGAGGTACCTAACTACCGACATCGGTGTGTTTGTATGTATGTAGGTACTTTAACAAACCAGTGGATAACTGAACCAATTCTGGGCGTGACTCATTCATTCACATGCCCGCCTGCCTAGACGCAATGTTAATGTATTATTTGTTTGTTTAATGTTACGAACGCTGGACAAGAAACTTGCACTTAGAAATAGAAAGAGATTTATTTGTTCTAAATTAAATGACAAATCTAATAATAATTTGCCTCAATTCAGTTATAGAAATTTACTAATCTACGTAGGGAAATAGGGAATTGCTTTCAAATTTTTGAGTTTAATGAACTGTGCACTAGCGCTAGCAAAAACATATAATTAATTAAGTGACAAGCCAACACTAACTCTACATAGGTTTTTTTATGTTTGTGACACTTTTACGGCTTCCTTCGGATAGTAGGTTTTGCACTGAGAACAACATGGCGGAGACGGCGTTCTAATTTTGAATCTCGGACGAGTCGGCGCTCGCGTACGTAAATAAACGCACACACGAATAATAATCAGTAGGTAATACTATACGACGCATTCAGGCAGACGACTTAAAAATTCTAACTGGGTTTTATTTGTTTAAAATAGGCAGGTATAAATAAAAATCTGTAGGTTAGGTATACTTCAGGATGAACCTATCAAGGGCCAATAGGTAGGTATTGGTCTAATCTAATGCCTCCAAATTGATTTATTGCTAGTTAACTAGGTAAGTAGGTATATTTAGTACCTATTTTGCATCTGCAATTTGTAGGGTACAGCGCAGTGCCCATTACATGGCACTAAATAAATAGGAAAGCAAGGAGCTTGAATTTAGAAATGACTGATGGGTAGGTAGGTAGGTAAGGTATTCAATTATTTTTAACCGACTTCAAAAAAAGGAGGAGTTTCTCAATTAGTCAGGATGGTTTTTTTTACAGTTGGCGTGTTTAGATATCTTTTCACTACTGATTTGGCAATATTCATCCTACTGACTTATAGCCCACTTGTTGGTGCAACGAATTAGATATCTAGCTCGAACATAAACCGAAATAACTCGATTTCTGCGCTAGCTCGTGAAAATACGTAAACGCCGTAGTTGGTTTGGTTCTAAACAAAAGGACCGTTTTGGCGCCAGCCGCGGCTCTCGCAGTAGAAACCGATTGATTTACACATCGAAGATCAAGCCTAGTGCCTAGTGTAATCGCCGACCAGGCCAAGAAATACGTCTCGATCGCGTTCGCGTTAAACAATTCTCATACTATTTGATACTTTAACGCAAACGCGATCGAGACGTATTTTATGCTTTTTGATTACACTAAGGGCACTGATATCGCAGGCGCCGCATAGCGCGTCAACGTCTAGTCAAGTCATTTTACGTGTAGGGTCATTAATAAACCTGTACTTATACATACATAAGGTACATAAGTAATAAACAAAGTGTTAAGTAAATTTTATTTACTTATTAATACATTCTCGAAATCAATCAGTACCATTCAGCAAAGTTTATCATTAGAAAGTTTATTATTAGAAATTACTCATTACTCATACCTAATTAATAGCCTATTAGTTAGGTAGGTAGGCACAGTCGAGGAAATTAATTCCCGACCCACCATGGAACCTTTTCACAGTAAAGCAATATGACGTTTACTGTGAAAATGTTCTATGGTGGGTCAGGAATTAAAATTCCTTGACTGTAGGTACTTGCATCGTTTAATTTTTTCTAATTATCTAATTCTGTAAGTACCTACGATAAGTTTTTACTGCTTGCCTAACACGTCCAACATTTAAAGCAGGTTCATAAAACGTGCAAGATAATTTTGTAATGTTTGACTTCCCGTGTCAAAAAAATTGTCTAGGCCATGCAGGCCATGCGGGCTCAATATGACAGTTAGGTATTATGCATATAAAACAAAGATAATAGTGGTCACGACAGTAGTACGTGCGCACTCGAGTGTAATAAGCGCACTCGGAGAGAAACTGGCTGCAGGTATAGCGCCGTGCCGTGAGCGTAGCGCACTAGTCGCCAGTCGCAGGCGCAGCGCAGCGGCACTACATGACTATACTACCTACAGAGTCGCCAGCGTCGCCGGGCGCGGGAGCGGGCGCCGCCGACCGGTCGGCCTTGCGCCCTGCCTCTCGTTGCCAGAGGTTAACAACGTGTCTTTTTTTTTCATTGAACTTTCGAAAGTAACCACCTAGATATGATTCGTACTGGTGTTCTGATGTTACAAGTTACAACCAACACTTCCAAGCACACTTGATTAAGGCGCTTCCCTGACCAAGACGCTGAAATGGCTGCTTTTTAGAGGCATTCTGTAAATTATTTAAACGATAAAAACAAAATAAATAAATACATTAAGTATCTAGGTATAACATCTTAACTTGTTTTTCTATGTTTCGTTTTTTTTTCCTATTTAATACTTATGATATCTGCATCACAAGTAAGTCAAATTGCAATTAATATTCTGTTACTACATCAAGCATAATTTAACTTGTGACATACACCAATGTATAGAGAATTTAATAGGCTAGGAATTCTATGTTTAACATTATTAAAATACCTTTTTATAATCATCATCATCATCAGCCTATTTACGTCCCACTGCTGGGCACCAGGCCTTTATTTATAATATTTAAAAAAATAATAATAAGTAGGTAATTGACGTATTCGGTGCAAATTGTGACATTTTTTTTTCCGAAAAGACACGTTATTTGTGATAACACTGTGTAAAATAAAGTTAGACCGATATTTAATAGATGTCGTCACTAAAACGAAGTGAGGTGGGGTGAGGAAGGCGCGAAGCGTTCAAGGTCATCCTCTCAGGGAAGCCTCTTAATAACACATTATGTATGTTAACAATCCCGCAACAGCGAATCATAGTTTATTCACTTCGAAAAACACCTGAGTAGGTATATAGATACATTTATTTACTACGCTATAGCTGAGTCATCATTTATATCGTATTCACTCCCGTAGTGTAAGAGTATAATTTACCTACTCGTGCTGGTTTAGTGTATGAATGAATAATGTTGCTGTCGTTGAATAAAATGGAACACATTTTATAGTCCATAAGGACTTCAGGTATGATAGGTTTAAGATTTAATATGAAAACGAAGTTCGAGCACAGTTAAGACAGAGACCGCTACGCTCAGTCGCAGCATCCGGGTCGACGGCACAGCGAGCGCCTTATCGGTGACTCTTTCAAAACTGACTGCGATTCCCAGAAAGAAGATTATTATAGCGAGCGATCGTACAATAAAATTAAGGACTGGTTTGGAGGCCGTTTGAATGCGATAAAAACAAGATTTTGCTAATATAAGTACAAAACAAGTTATGTCCAGTTATAGTTAAATTACCATAATATTTTGACGACTGAATAGAGACCCTAACTATGAAGCTTGAGGTCCCGGGTTCAAATCCCGGTCGGGGCAGATGTTTGTATGATGAATATGTTTGTTCTCGGGTCTTGGATGTTTAATATGTATATAAGTATGTATTTATCTATATAAGTATGTTTATCCGTTGTCTAGTACCCATAGTACAGGCTTTGCCTAGTTTGGGACTAGGTCAATTGGTGTCAAATTGTCCCGTGATATTTATTATTCTTCTGTATTAAAAACAGATCAGTAAGGTAAGGCTTTAGAGGATTACTTTATGTTTTTTGTTAAGGTTTTACTTTTTGTTAAAAGTTGTTTTTATTACACGATTTTAAGCTTATTCAATATTCAAAGAATTTTATCCTTTAACTCCTAAATTATTTTTTTAAATTTGTTCATCGAATGCTTTGCATACGGCTTCAATGATTTTTAGCCGACTTTTAAAAAAGGAGGAGGTTCTACGTTCCACTCACTGTATGTATTTTTTATGCATGTTCGCCGATTTCTCCGTCAATTGTGGATCGATTTTAAAAATTCCTTGTCGTTAGTAAGAGTATACTCCCGAGGTGGTCCCATTGTCACATTGAATGATAACCCTCAAATTTTATAGGCACGTATTACGTGTTTCTTATGTTTTTTCTAAAGCTATTCAAGTATTTGCGTCTCATGTATGGTAGTCATCATCTCATGTTGATGAGCTGGTGATGGAAGGTACAACTCCTTAAGGGTTATGTAGAGTTATTTTCTAAACTGGCCATAAAATACTGTGGAATTATCGCGGAATAACGCTTACGTTTTTAAACGTGACTCTACCAGTGTTAGCAGCGTATGAGAGAAATCTGTGTACCTACCTAGGAAGGAAAACATCGTACACCAACGGAAGCCACGACAACCACTGGGGCAACTTCTAAGTACTTTACCAACATGTAATTAAAAACAAAACTATTAAGTAAGATATTTCGCACAAAATACGACCAATCTCAGATTTTAATCCCACCCGATGATATGGGAAAAAACCGGCCAAGTGCGAGTCGGACTCGCGCTAAGACTGTCCAAATTTGTAGTTCGTCTATCACATGAATCGAGTCTCGAAGATTTTTCTCGCTAGTCCCGAGTGTTTTAAATTATCCAGTGTTAGCAAAGTCCTGCACCTAAGCAAAATGTAAGTAGGTACGCAATGTAGAGTAACTTTACATTAGTCCCTGACATAGACAGACATCAAAATTTTAATTCGTTTTATTTTTCCTGTAACCTTAGAATAATTTCAGATTTTTCTGTATGAAAACATTTTTTACTATTTTGGTTCGGAAACCTAAAAACCCTATTATTCTTGTTTAAACAAGAAACGAAAGGCAGCTACAGTTGCGGGTGTCTATGGGCAGTGGTGATCACTTACCATCAGGTGACCCCCTTGCTCGTTTGCCTTCCTCGTCGTATAAAAAAAAGTAAATGAAAGTTTTTCAAAACATTTCGTCAAGCTGTGAAGATGTTTAGCTGTTAAGTTTTTAACCCAGGCCGCAGTTGCTTGAACTTCGTTAGCACATGAAAGGCAGCAACGCAGCGTGATTATAAAATTGATAAAATTGATTTTCTTTGGCGTGAAATGGCGTAGGTACAGATAGTCATTTTCCATACCTACGTAAAAAGGTGAAGTTAGCTCGAGGTTAGGTTACTATTGATTTGATCTTAGTTAAGTTAGCTGATAGATTAGTGCTTTTGATCAAATCAGTCATACATGAATACCTACCTTAACTATTAATAAATTTTGATGTCAAACAGTATGGTCGAGTTAAGTGTCGCTGAGTCACAAAGCGCCATGTGATCGTGCCGGAGCCCTATAATTAGATGTTAATCAGAGAAAAAGGCAAATCGCGGGTATTTTAGCCGAGCCGTCGCCGGCTCCAACTCTTTTTAATCCCCACTTCTACTTTAATCTAAGCATTCGGGCTCAATGGATCTTTTGTTTGGTACACTAACTTCATTTAATTTTTAGGGTTCCGTACCTCAAAAGGAAAAACGGAACCCTTACAGGATCACTTTGTAGTCCGTCTGTCTGTGTCTGTCTGTTAAGACCCTTTTTCTCTGGAACGCGTGGAGGTAGCATGCTGAAATTAATATCAAATACTCAAGCCTGCGGTTCCTTGAAGCTGTGAAAAAATCAACCTTCTAAGTCAACGCAATCAAAAGATACAGTCATTAATTAAAAAGGCTATTTTCATACAAATTGCCGAAATCCGCAAACCTGAACGGTATTTCCAGTTGTCCTAGAAACTTGAAATTTGGTATGAAGGTAGCTCTTATAGCACAACCACTCAGAAAATTCTCAAAATCTTAAATTTTTATGTCTGTAGATTTCACAGACCAGTATAAGTTGACCCTACACTGCGTACATTTGGCTTAGTAGCAGGGCCCTGCTAACACTGGACTTCTTAAAACACTGGGGAAAAGCGTTAAAATCTTTCTACGGAACCCTCGTGCGCGAGTCCGACTCGCATTTGGCCGGTTTTTCTTTTTATGACTGGAGTATGCACCTAATCTACGTAAAAAATACCTTATCTACGCGCATGGCGCAGTCGCACGCCAGTCACCGGCTTGAAGCTGACGCAAATCTGCCTCCACAGGCGTCAGCCCAGCGATACTTCGGCCGACCAACCGGACGGCGTCCAGTCGGTCGTCCCAGATACGCCCCCCTAACCCCTCGATCCCCATCCATTCTCAGCAATTGGCCGAGCCAACGAAGTTTGTGGGACTTAAATTCGCCTATTATATTAGGCTCAGCCACCAGCTCCTCAATCTCGACATTCTTGCGGATCCTCCAGGTGCCATCATCTCTTCTGACAGGTCCCAGGATCTTCCGAAACACCTTCCGTTCAGTCACCAGAAGCGTACATGAGGATGGGTCTTATGACCGTCTTATAGATACGGAGTTTTGTTCCTTTGCTAAGGAGCTTGGCCACTAGTACCTTGTGGAGAGCTGCACTACACCGCAGAGTATTTTGTATTCGTGTTTTTATTTCCTCCTCTCTGGTGCGTGTGTCGGTAATAGTGCAACCGAGATGCCTAAACTTCTGGACCCCCTGGTAAACTGTACCCCCGACACGAAGACACTCGCGCTGGACACGCGTATCTTTGTACCGCTACATGTGGAGATATTCCGTTTTGTCGTGGTTAATCCTGAGACCTATCTTTGCAGCTTCGAGCTCCAAAACTCCCGCAGCCTCCACCACCTGTACCCCTAACAAAGCCAGGTCATCCGCGTACCCTATCACCCTATGCCTCCCTCCCAGCTCCAAACCCACGTCCAACGCCAACACTTTCCGCACAACATGCTCTAGAGCCAGGTTGAAAAGCAGAGGCGACAAAGCATCACGCTGCCTAAGGCTAGTCATCACCGCAAATTCCTCAGATAGCTCACCCCCCACTCTGACTCTCATCCTTCTCTCCCTTGTCGCTGTTGTTACCACAGCAACCAGCTTTTTAGGGATGTTAAAATGTATTAAAATGGAATATAAGGCTCCCCGGTCGATGCTATCGTAGGCTTTTGCAAAATCCACAAACAATGACTGGATGCTCTGCGCGTATTCCCACTTTTTTTCCATTAGCTGTTTCAGCAGAAATATTTGGTCTGTAGTCGTCTATTACTACTGATAGTTGTCCATTAGATTACAGTAAGAAGCACGCAGTCGATTAATAAAGTTTTTAATTTAGTATAGTTCACATTTACAGTCACAACTCAGTTCGTTAAATTATGTTTTTAGCAAGAGAAAGCAAAAGTAACATAAAACAGAAATAAAAATAAATCAACACTGCTTTTTAAGTTAGCATAACCTAAAAATCAAAAAACGAATTAAAATGTATAATAAAATCAATAGACACGCCAGTTTACTTCATTATATTAACAGAAACTTGGATTAAATCCGATACAGAAGCATCTTTTTTCCACCAACCCGACTATTCACATGAATACAACATCAGAAAAGACAAAAACGGCGGAGGTATATCCATCTATGTGCACAATAGTCTCAAATATGACGTCACTGAGGAGGTCTACGATTCCGATATACATTATCTATGGATATACATACACAAATTTGCATTTCACGTTGCAGCAATTTATAAGCCCAATAAACGAAACACACATCATTTCATGGATATATACTCGCGCCAGCTTGAAAAAAGGAGAAGAGGAATAGTACTCGGCGATTTCAATATAGACTTGCTTGGATCAGAAAATGACACTAAAAACTACCTTGACACCTTAGAGGAAGCAGGATATAGCGTCATGAATATTATCGACAGTGAACACTGTACTCGGGAGGGTCCTACAAGTGGAACCATTTTGGATCATGTTTCCAGTAGTGTTAGCGAAGATCCTTTCTACTTTACTTTGATTGATGCGGATCATAAGGAGATTTCAATTGAAATACTAAAAAATAACCACAATCCAAAACAAGCGATACCTTACACAGCTGTAGACTATTCAAGTTTGTACGATAGCATGAAGAAACTGAATTTAGAAAATAAAGATATTAGTTATGTCGAGTTAGAAAGCATTATTAAGGAAAATGTTCAAAAGAATACAGTATCCAAAATGAAAATTCTAAATGCACCTAGGGAAGACTGGATTGATAAGACGATTATAGACGGCATTAAAAAAAGAAATAATCTCTGGAAGCAGCAAAAGTTAAATAGCAACCTGAGGGAAAAATATAAGGCAGAAAGGAATAGTCTACATACATTAATTAAGACAAAGAAAGAAAAACATTACCACGACGCTTTTAAAAACTGTAAAAAAGATCCGAAGAAAATGTGGAACTTAATAACATTAGCTGTAAATAAGACTAAGGAAAAAACTATTCTCCCGAAGCTTATGTTAAATTCTACACTTGTAGATGGGGGTAATCAAATTTGTAAAATATTTAATGACTTCTTTTCATCGGTGGGCATACAGTTATCAAATAAATTCCCGAAAACTCATCAAAATCCAGCACTCATTCTGACATATACACAATCTAACCCTATCTCAACTTTGAATGAACTGGACCCTTGTAATAGAGATGAAATAATTACAATCATTAATAATCTAAACCAAAATACTAGTACGGGTATTGACGAGATAAACACTAAATCAATAAAGTGCATAAAAGATCTTATAATTGACAAGCTCGTGGATACCATCAACGCATGTTTAAAAACTGGTATTTTCCCAGATAGTCTAAAGATAGCAAAAGTAAATCCCATTTACAAGGCAGGTGTTAAAACTGACCCTGGAAACTATAGGCCTATTTCTGTCTTACCCGTCTCATCAAAAATTTTCGAAAAAGTAATGTACCATAGACTAAATAACCACCTTACCAATATAAACTTTTTGAATCCACAACAATATGGCTTTAGGAAACAGTCTAACACATTGTCCGCTACTATAGATCTTGTAACGAAAATTAAAACCAGTATTGATCAAAAACAGTTTTGTTTGGGTGTGTTTATTGATTTAAAGAAGGCCTTTGACACAGTAAGCCACTCACTTCTTCTGCAAAAACTTGAGAACCTGGGCATCTCGGGGACAGCACTTAAAATGTTTGAGTCTTATTTGATCAATAGGTACCAAATTGTCAAAGTTGGCCCATATAAAAGTGACCCCGTCGAAATACATTGCGGGGTACCACAGGGATCTATACTGGGACCGCTGCTTTTTCAATTTATGTAAATAACGTATGCGATATAGGGCTCACAGGACAGATCACATTATACGCTGACGATACATGTCTATTTTATTTCGGTACCAACCTTGTTGATCTCGTTAAGGATGCACAAAACGATTTACAAGCATTTCATGTCTGGTGTTAAAGTAATTTACTTACTATAAATTCGTCTAAAACCTCATACATGATATTCGCGGCAAAACACAAAAAGATTCCGATCTTTCCACCTCTTACCATTGATGGTGACGTAATACATCGTTCGCAACAAGAAAAATACCTAGGCCTATACCTGGATGATAAACTTAGCTGGAAGGCTCACATCGCACACATAAAATCAAAATTAACTTCCTTGACTGGAGCGCTCCGTAGAATTGTTGGCTGCGTCCCGCACAAAGTCCGAACGATTATTTATAACTCATTGGTGAAAAGTCACCTGGAATACCTAATTGAAGTTTGGGGATGTGCTGCCAAAACAAACTTGCTATGTCTTCAAAGGTCTCAAAACAAATTAATTAAAGCTTTGTTTAAATATTGCTATCTTACGGATACTAGAACACTATACGAAAAAACCAAACTCTACAATATAAAACAACTATACACTTATGCGACTTGTATACTTATAAAAAAAATCCTTACTAATAAAATACATACACAAAATTACATTCACGAAAAGAACCTACAAACATTACTTGAGAGATACGAATAAAATCAAAATAATTAAACATAGGACTGGATATGGTAAGAGGAACATTCTGTCCGACGGAGCACGGCTATATAACAGCCTGCCTGTTGACGTCAAAAAGTGTAACTCGTTGGGTATGTTTAAATGCAAACTTAAGGATTATGTTAGTGTTAAGATATACTGAATGTTACGATAAGCTAGAAGAAATTGTTACTTAAGAAATTGTCTTAATTAAGGCTCATTGTAAGTGAACTTTGTTATTTAGGAGTAAATAAAGTCTTTGAACCTAAAACTTAAGTCACCATAGCAACCACAAAAGTCATATTCCGCGCCTCAAACAAACGAGCCGCGGCGTTCCTCGAAGATTCCGAACTGTCACGAAGAACGCCGAGTCGAGCCAAACATTGCTGATGCACGGCGATTAATGTGCGACTTTTTAGTCGCTACAAAACCCCCGCGACCCCTGCGAAAACCACACTGATAGTCTCCAAGGATTCTCTCAGCATGTGGCTCCAACCGCTTCAACAACACATTAGACAAGACTTTGTACGCTGTACTCAGCAAAGCAATCCCTCGATAGTTTGAGCATCTTTTTTTGGAGCCTTTTTTATGAACCGGGCAAATGACACCTACATTCCATTCCTGCGGCTGTTCTTTGCGATCCCATATATTGAGCAAGAGCTGATACAGCTTGGACTGCGCCGGGCCTCCGCAGTGTTTCCATAGTTCAGTAAACCATCAATGCCCGGTGCCTTGTTATATTTCAGCCTAAGTATCGCTTGGTGAACCTCATCAAAAGTGGGAGGCAAGGTCTCAGAGTCATCAGAACCATCAGCACGGTCACTGGCAGAGGCCGGCACGTCAACAAGAGCACAGTTTAGTAGATCCTGGAAGTAGCCTCGCCACTTATTTTTAATGTCAACCCCGGATGTAATGAGATTCCCATTATCATCTTCCAAAATCTGAGCAACGGGCTAATACCCCTTCTTAAAGGAGCTTAGCTTGAATATATATATTCCGAGTGACCCTATCTCAGTAACTATAATAAGTAGACTCTTCAAATTTGGCATAGAAGTAGGTGATTATAATAGTAAAAAACTAAATGATTATCGGAAATTCCCACGGGAACGGGAAAAAACGGGATTTATATATTCAGTTCAACGAAATCCTATGAACCATAATTACTAGACTCTTCAAATTTGGCATAGAAGTAGGCGATTATAATAGTAAAAAACACTTTTAAGGATTTTCGGAAATTCAAACGGGAACGGAAAAAGCGGGATTTATGTATTCAGTTCAGCGAAATCCTATGAACTATAATTACTACACTCTTCAAATTTGGCATAGAAGTAGGTGATTATAATGGTAAAAAACACTTTCAAGGATTTTCTGAAATTCCCACGGGAACGGGAAAAAACGGGATTTTTCGTTTTACTGGCCGTAGAAAGCTGAAATTCGGCATGTAGGTTGCTTAGGGAGTCTAGAGGAGCACTAAGAGAGGACTTTCCAAAATTCTCATGGGAACGGGTAAAAACGGGATTTTTCGTTTTACTTGTCGTAGAAAGTTGAAATTCGGCATGTACGTTGCTTGGGGAGTGTAGAGGAGCATTCCGAGCATTAAGAGAGGACTTTCCAAAGTTCCCACGGGAACGGAAAAAACGGGATTTTTCGTTTTACGGGTCGTAGACCGTCACAACGAGCTCTTTTATATGATAATGTCACACGGTATATACCTAGTTAGCTTGCTTGCATCTTGCTTGCATGCTTGCTTGCTTGATGTCTTGGTTCTTTGAAATACTCATGGTACACGCGAGCGAAGCCGCGGGCAAAAGCTAGTCACTAATTATTTTATAATTATTTATTGAAATTATTTAGGTTGATGACGTCAGAGATGTGTCTAACTCTTCCACACAGCTGCTTATTCAATAAATTTGTCAGTAAGCGTATGTTGCGACCCTGCTTTATTTAGTTCAGTTTCAGTCAGTTCAGTCATCTGTGGTGAATCGTTAAACTGTCATTGTCACTGTCACTGAACTGTCAAATGTCAATAATAACTGTCAAGTTACCAGTCCAAATCGAACTTAGCAGCATAAAACGCGGGTAAATAGTGATGAATTCTTGTATTCACGCCAATAAAGTACAATTCGGACCGCTATGTCATAGTTGTCAATGGCTGTGAAGGGCAAATGAAGGTCATTGCCTATTCTGTTTATATTAAATTAATTACTTACATCATATTAAAGTGAAAAAAATACCGGAAGCAATTCAAAAAGCATTAATCTCGAAATGGTTTTCGATTTACAATACATTGCAAAAAAAATAGTCAACCACAATTAACTTCTGAAAAATCCAACACGGAATGATGACGGCTAAGAAGCAAGCGCCTTAATCGATCACAATAAGACCTTCGATCGATGATTTGACACAATTAACCATATGCAGTGCGCGAGCGCCGGTAGTCAGGACCTGGATAGAGCGACCATTTGGCAGCGGAGCACAGGAAGTGCTAATGGCTGCGGACACTTGCACCGGGCGTCCGTGGCTGAAACGAAACCGGAAGGAGTCCGGAACTAAACAGTTAGCATATTCCTAACCATCTCAATAAACAGTGCTGGCGTACGTGATGATAATTAAACTCGCTAACTTGTAAAGTACACATTTAAATTAAAAGTAATTACAAGCAAATGTAGAAAATAATTAAACACACCTCAATTGACATAAAATATGATTTATCAATATGGTTTATCAATGTACCTGTCTTGTCTATGACAAATTTGGGCCAGAAACTACACGGAACATTCCATCACATGACCGAAGGCGAAGTAGGTATGTTCGTATTGCACGAACGTCCTTTATCTACTACGTCCTTAATTCTGAGAAAATCAGCGTATTTAGCTTTCAGAGAAACATACGAGTGTCGTCCTATGGTGGGTCAAGATCAGGCCCCTATTTCACCAACTTTACAATTGTCAGTTTTCAATGACAATCCGGTGTCCACTGCTGACTTGAAGAACTTTTGTTTTAGCGCGTCATATTGTCAAAGAAGTGTAATTCGAATTGTCATATAAAACTAACAAAAGTAAAGATGGTGAAACAGGGGCCAGGAATCGAATTGCGTGACAGTGAGTTGTTCGGTGGAGCAAGAGTCCTAGCAAGAGCAAACCGCGCCGAGGCTACTGTCCTGTAGCGGCCACGGACTTTGGACCCGGTTGTGCAGTAATGCGCGTCCCGGTCGCTCCCACGGGCGCGGTGTACCTGCATCCTGCTTGCCTTCCTCACGACTGGGACGCCATTACATCGACGAGCGATTAATGCTGATGTCGGTGCACTTTTTGCTATCACCTGACATGCTTCTTAGATGATTTGGGGATTCGTAATCTAACTTGGAACAAAGTGTAACAGTGCCTCGACATTAAAAGCTGTATTGTGTTATAAAATTAATGTTTGCTCTCTCGCCTCTCTTTGCACCTTAGTATTTTACACGGTAAAATTAATAGTTTAATTTCTCGGTTCCGTAGTATCGATTAAAAGTACGTATGTAATTAATGTACCTCACCTACATTAAATTTATTTTAGTCCTATAAAGCTGAAATTACTTAGGTACCTACCCCCTCTTCTATACAAACGAAATAGGTAATTATTTGTCTTACCTAACCTAACTTAATCAGCTAACAAAGGCAAAGTAACCTTTAACATTATTTGAGATGATTGTAACATTACCTTAAACGTATTGTCACGTCAAAATTTTCCCCAAGGAAAAACAAGGCAATCATCTAAGGCACCTGGCGACTATGTAAGTAAGTAGGTACACGGTTCTTCTCAGTCTTTGAACCTTTGAACGCTTATTACCTAGCGTTCGTGAAATGTGCCACTATAAAATTCTTGATTTATGATAGGTTTAGTAGGTATGGTGGCGATGCGATGTCTGGTCGCTAGGGTTTAATAGTTTAACTAATCGCACTAGGTACCTAAATTCCATTGCATAATCGAAGACAAATACCGCGGAATTATTGCGACATGCTGGGAACGCAGCACCCCGTCCCCGATTAGCAAAATGTCAGATTTACATTCGCCCTATTACGATTGTTAATCAAGGCCGTCATGGAATTGCGATAGACCTCAACAATGAGATTGACATCTCTCGAAACCTCGAACTGAATCCCACTTACAATATACAAGTAGGCCTATTTATTCAAACCACATTTTACCATTTGCATCAATAATATACAGATACGCTGTTTAAAAACTTCTAGATATCGAACGCTTATGGGAATGCACCGCACACAATTTGATCCCTGAACATTTTTGTGCAGTGTAGTTGAATTATGTAACTTTATATACCATAAACTCGTGTTACCAGCCAATGCCACAAGAGTAGAATCTCACATTATTTTCTGTGTTAATTGTTGGCAAACCTGTGGATATGGCGGCAGTCAAGACAAGTCAACGCGGTCCCGGCTATCGAAGGTTACTGAATGATCAGTGCTGGTTCCGAGAAACGCGGCGAGATGCTCAAAGGCCGGGGCGGAGCCGAGAGGAAAAAAAACAATCCCTTTGTTACTAACAACTCAGGTGTACCGAAATAAAATAAAACAAGCCCGACACGAACTGGCAGTGCTCGCTCAGGGAGGCGCTAAGCGCACTTCCATATTTTATCGATATCAACTTCGGTGTTAAAATGGTTGGGAGATAGTGAAGTACAATATTAGGTACTTAATAACTATATCTTTTCGTATGTTTTTATTAGTTCCTTTTTGATTACTTTCATCGAACATTAAACGCGAAAAAAATATACAAGCCAAAAGATATACTAGAAATTAAATAGTTATCCAAATTTTTTTATCACGTCATGGTACTTATTACTGAATACCAATAATTCACCAATTTTATATCGATAAATAATAAAAATAGATATAAAACATACTTAAGAAATGCTATACGAAACGGACAATCGATATGCAAGCTATACCCATGGCCTGTTCTAGCGAAGGATGCGATTACGGCGGGCGAATCCTCTCGCTTCCAAGAAGCTGGAACACAGCAGCCACCGTTAGGGTTAGCAACCGTCTAAACTAATATTTTAATGTGGAATTGTCTCTATGCCTTTTTTGTTATATTTTTAATCGGATCACTGACTGAACCGCCCTTTGGACGGATGTAGAAAGAAATGCAAAGTTCCGGGAAAAACCACAGTTCCTGCGGAAAACACAAATGAATCGGAAGAGGCCAATAATTTTAGCAAAACATTTTTTTATTCGTTGGAGAAGCAAATAAAAATCGAAATGAAAGTTAGGTATAAGGATGACGCTTCAAAGACATATAATTTAACGCTGCTTTTAAAGCTAATGATGTACTTTTTGTTTGCGATTGGCGACACTTGTGATTTGTGCTTATTACACAGCAGAGTCTTGCGTTGTCTCTCTTCTTACGCAGACGCAGAAACCTTGTAGCACAGCTCTCTCTGACAAGTTAGATTCTCTGCATCTTATTGCCATGACCCTGTGTGCGAAGTTATCATGGTACCTTAATAAGACTGCACTAGCCGTAAAGTATGCTCACAGGCTGTTGGCAACCCTAACGCAACGCTAACCGCGGCTACATCACAGGATGCGCGCTCGTTAACTCCGCTCCGAGGTGAAAAACGAACGGCGAATGCACTTTACACAGACTCAATTAAATTTAAAACTAAAAGGTACAGCCTCTTTATCTCATAGATTAAAGAGTCGTTCAGAATTATAATAAAGTTTCATGTATAACTATGATTATCTCAATATCAATTTAACCTTTGCATAATCAAATAGGTGTATAATATGTGATCAAAATGAGTTTATTTAAACTATTATCACCTATATTAGGAAGAACACTAAAGCTACGATCGGTGCCGGCCTGACAGCGCAAGTAACAAAGCCCAAGCTGCAGGAACAAGATTCAAATGTGGAATTATTGAGCCAGAGACAATAAATTCAGTCGACAGGCGACAGCCAAAACAATCAGCTCAATCAAATCCATGTTTCAAGGAAAAGTTTCCATGTTTCAAACTAATAAGTATATTGTACCTAAACAAACAGTCAAATAAATAAACAAGGAAATGTGATATTAATTTCCTTATTTTAAGATAAAGTATACCTAAATTAACTTAAACCAGAACTTGTATTATAAATCTGGGCAACAGAGTTGGCCGTTTCGATTCTTACGATTATGATAAAAGCCCTAACCTAACTGAGCGTAATCCGTGGCGTCGTCGATCCGCCTGCACCATGCCGAAATAACCGTGTTCAATGGGCAGCGTGCGGGGGCGCGGGCGCAGAGGCGGCGGCGTCGCGGCGCTCGCGCCAAAATTAGACGTAAACACGAGGCGCCGGCGGCGGCGCTCCGGCCATCCTGCCTTGCGTCGATCGCACAACAAAAGCCGCTCTAACGCCATTACAACTACAAACAGATTAGTATTGGCTGTGTTCAGATTTAACGGTCTCAATACAACAGCTTAAACGTACAACCCTCTTGTTAACTAAGGTAAAAACTTGGTACCTACTTATTCCTTATTGCGTGAAAGAAAAAATAAACCGAACTGTTAAGTTTTGTAAAACCATTTACGCTAATTTTAATATCTGTCGCGGAATCTGAATGTTTCGAATGTTTAGCAATTTGACCAATTTCACACATTACTTAATTGCAGTACTTATTGGTATTATACGAAACTTCATAATACAATTATTTTTTTCAGTCGAGTCGACGTACTTATATAGCGTCGGGAATTATAATCTTGCTAAACATTCAGATTCCGTGACTTGAGGTTTAGGGGTTTTATTTGGAGGCACATTTTCTTTAATAAACTATAACAGAAGAGCACAGTTAGTGGAACTTATCAGTATTCAATAAAGATACGCGTACAGTAGCGTATATGTGACTACCGAACATCGTACCGCTCTGCGATATCGTATGAGTCATAGGACTTGTGAGTGAATACATATATTGTACATAATACATAAGATCAAACGAATATTGGCATGGCAGTGCAATGAAAATAGAAACATAGTTACTACAACCTGCCAACGAGTAAAGCTTAGGACATCACATGCGTATTTTTGAAAAATAGGGAAAAGAACAAAAAGTAATAATAGATGAAAAAACAGTCATGTACTTAGTCAATAGGGATTTTTTTTTCTCCACGACGCTACGTGCTCTAGCCCTGAGTAGGTAAGGAACATTTTATGCCAAATGTATTCTAGGGTATGACGCGGACAGCAGGCCCTAAGGCGCCTGCAAATGTATGTCCACACTTAACCCCTTTTGATCCTACAATTAGACTTACAACGATACTCTCAGTATGCCGTAGCCGACTCACTGTTGCCGGTTTTGAACTCCATCTTGCGTTGGTAGTTTAGCATAAATTTAAATAAAGAAAAACGTTTAAAAAATTTGCATTAATTATTTTAAATAATGGGACCCACGCCGTTCACCTTTAGCTTTATAAATAAAAATAGACAATAAACTATTGAAATCCAAACGGCAGCGACCCATCACGAGTATTGTACCCAAGATAATGTTTGTCAGTGAATCTCTAGGACGTAAGTAAACAATAACTAGGAAAGTTGTTTCAACTGAAGATCGTCCAGTATTGTGGACCACAGTCCACGTAGTATGACGTGGTTCAACCGGTGTGGTCTGGATGAATGCTCCGTCTTACCAGTAATCGCGGGAGATTGCTTTGCTAACTACGGCACATAATTTAAAAGCACATTAATACCGATGACACAAGCCGATGAGACCCATCTGTGTCCACAACAGTGTATAACGCATAACACGGCGAACAAAGATCTGCCCTTGAAAAAGCCGCGGCTAAGAATCTACAGTTTGTGAATGTTATACTTAATGCTACTGCTGCTTAATGGTACTTTTGTATGTAAATTATGCATTCATATTCAAAAAGTTTAACAATCAAAGTTGTTTCAAGTGTTTTAGTGGCAAGAAAAAAGGTGCCCGAGACGTCACTTTTGATCTTAATTTTTTTTTAAGTTGAAAAACCTTTATCACTTTTAAGTTTTAACGAGTGAGTTAAGCCTTTATGTTTAGAATATAATATACCTATTGAATATATGTGTAATGTAGTTTTAACATGAGTAATCATTTTCCTGTAAGGGGGAGCTAGGTTAGGTCTCCAACCTCTCATTGGGTTGATGTCACGGGCCATTCCCATTCCCCAGCGAGCTAAGTTTCTGATCGGCGTCGATAAAGACGCTGTCTAGGAGCCAACATCCAGTAATCAGAGCGTGGAAACTGAGGTACTTTGTTATTATAGCACCGCAGTGGAAAGTAGTCTTTGCTACACTCCAATAAGGTTCACTTCAATAACAACGTATACATTCACAACACAAATTACCAGCGCTATCGTAACAACACAAGGATGTAGATGTCGCAGGAAGATTTAACTGGACACAACACAGTAAGAAAATCATTTCACTATTATTAGTCTTATTACGTAAGTTTAGTTCTTTGACAGTTTTGTGAAATATACGTACCTGATCTCCATGAAATAACAATATCGTCGTACAGTAAGTATTTATATGTTAGTTACCTATTGATCAATGAAACGAATTACGTACCTACCTACATATAACGCAAGGACACAGTATTGATAAGATAACGCTTGATATAAAAGTAAATGAATAAGTTATTGTACCTGTCGATAGACTTACGAATTTTTGAATTTCTTATCAGTAAAACCGGTAAAGATAAAGTGAAATGTGAAATTTGTCATGTACCTACTTAGTAGATTATTAACTTTACCACGAACTGGCAAGTGTCCGTTTATTGCACAATCAGTACGATTAATGTGCAAATTAATTAATCTAATGCTTGACGCAATAGTGTAGGTACTATGGAGTGGTATCAAATTAATGGTCACCTTTCGCATATTCATGCACCTCTTATTTTCCTGTTTACATCAAAATTCTGAATACTTATTACGGTGAAATGCAAGTACTTCATTTTGTTTTAAGTTGAGTAATTTACTTACCTACCTATCGAATTGGCGCACGTTTTTGTGTAAAACAAAGACAAACCAATCTATTACTAAATCGGCCAAGTGCGAGTCGGACTCAGGGTTCCGTACAAAGATCTTAACCCTTTTCCCTTTTGCTTTGTGTGAGCAGTGTGGGTTCATTTTATATTGGTCTGTGAAATCTACAGACCGACATAAAAATTAAAGATTTTGAGAATTTTCCGAGTGGTTGTGCTATAAGAGCTACGTACCTACCTTCATACCAAATTTGAAGTTTCTAGGACAACTGGAAGTACCCTTTAGGTTTTCAGGGTACGGCAATTTGTATGGAAATGACCTTTTTACCCGACTGCGAAACGCAAAGGAGGGTATTGTGTTTAACAGCCTATGTATGTATGTTTGTTCCTTTGTGGCACTCTAGAGACTGAACGCGTAGGCCGATTTTAATGATTCTTATGTCAATCGATTCGTGTTAATCTTGCGAGTGTCACTAAAGACATGACAGTAATTTAAATCCAATATAGCCACCATCAGACGCCATATTGTGAAAAATAAAAAATAAAAAGTCTACAAACTACATCAAGTGGGGTACCTATCATTGAACAGGTATTTGAAAATCAACTTTAGGTTTCTTTAATATGTTTTTTATTTTGAGTGACTGATTAGGATCTATAACTGGTTAAATTTGGTTCGCAAACATTTTCAGTTTATATGACTAAAAAGCTTTAAATAAAACAAAATTATTTAAAAACGAAAAACCTGACTGCAAAAACAATTAACAAATAAAAAGAGAAAAACTCGCTCATTATAAGTTGTTTATACATAGGTAGCTTAAATATTATAAGGACTGCAGGCGGGGGCAAACAAAAATGACGAAACAGCTGCTGTAACACGCCCCCGCCTGCACTCCTTATAATATTCAAGCTACATAGGTATAAACTACTTATAATGAGCTAGTTTTTCTCTTTTAGTTAATTGTTTTTGCAGTTGGGTTTTTTTAATGACTGTATCTACAAATGTAATTTTTCTTTAGAAACAAACATTATAAGCGCCCTAACTACCTCTCTATTGATTGAATACCTATACAAACTGAGGGTCTAGCACGAGTTTTCGAATCCTGCGTAACGTAATCGAGTAGTAAAGTGGTAATGTTATCGAGAAACTCGTATGACGTTTGGAACATCGCCCGCCCGTGAGCGTTAGTTTGTCGATTTTGATACGATAACGTAACGTTACGCAGGATTCGAAAACTCTTGCTCGGCCTACTGATAATATTGCTCCCGCACGAAATGCGCCCGTCAACAAGCCGTATAAAATATCCCCCTTTATTCTTTGTCCCATGGGAATTCCGGAAAATCCTGAAAACGGTTTTTAGCTGTATTTATTACTTGCATTAGAAATTTCTAATAATTATAGTTACGAAGATAGAGCCATTTTGATTCGAAAATATAAATCTCATTTATTCCCTATCCCGCGGGAATTTTGAAAGTTATGATACGCAAGCTATAATGTGTGCCAAATTTCAAGTCTCTATCTTCAGTAGTTTTTGGTTATGCGTTGATTTGATAGGTATCTCAGTCAGTCAGGACTCTTATATTTACCTGAATGACATACACCTATTTAATATAAATTTGTGTTATTTTACGTACAGTTTTAAATATAGGATATATAAACAGGCGCGCACAGAGCCACCTCTTGTCCGATATGTTTTTTTTTTACAATTTCTGAAAAACTGCCATTTTAAACATAGTTTTATTTTTTTTGTAACGTAATTTTCAATTAAATCTCTATCCTAAAGAAATATTTTCGATTTTCCTCTAGGCGAACTTCGAAGATAAGGGAGGGGGGAAGTTTTTCATTACAAGTCGAAAACAGAAAAAATGATTTAGAACGTGCAAACAACGTTCTTTCATATGACACCACTGGACTTGGCCTAATAAGTAGCCTAACTTTATTCTTTAAGTGCCTACCTATTTCAATATACTTACTTACAGAATGTTTGGTAA
This sequence comes from Clepsis dumicolana, assembly GCA_963691665.1. NCBI lineage: Eukaryota > Metazoa > Arthropoda > Insecta > Lepidoptera > Tortricidae > Clepsis > Clepsis dumicolana. The sequence goes on along the minus strand of OY829508.1, from coordinate 7,520,333 downwards.
AACAATGTTGGAACTTTAGGAGATGGTACAGGGGACTATTAGGAATAGTTTGAAGCCCGTAATTATGTCTTAGTACAATATGTAATCGTTTTTGTTAAATCGAGCTTTTCTATATTTTTCACTTGATACCAAAAGTTGACATAAAAAAAAATAACAAACTAGATACACATTTTTTTATGATCGTTTTAGATCAAATAATTTTTTTTACAATTTATGCTTTCTAAATAAAAGAGCAAATAAAGACACTTTTGCGCGTACTTATTTTATTTTAAATTAACTTTGCAATTAAATGATTACAAAATAAATAAATACCATTCTCCCACTTACGCCACTAAATACAATTTTGAAATCACATTTTGTTAGACACAATGAGTGTTTTCTGTCAATAAACTATTTAAAAAAAACCTGAGGTTTTTTTTTAATTACAGTAAACAAATCAAGCATATTTTTAAAGTAATTGTAACATTAATATCCTGGGAAGTTTTTTTTTTCACAGCCCGATAAAGTTTTTTTTTTGGCAGAAACCACTCATGGTGACCTACAAAAACGCTAATAAAAAAAACTGTCTAGTTAGCAGGGGCTGATTTTTTTGTGATTGGTTGATCAATTAATTGCGGTGTTAATTATAAAGAAATAAATTTGATTGCTTGCACAGTTTATTTAAAATTTACTTTTTTATGTCAGCTTTTGGTACCAAGTAAAAAAATCAAGAAAAACTCGATTTAAAAAAACTATCACATATTGGACTAAGACATTATAGGCTTCAAACTAGTCCTAATAGTCCCTTGTAACACCTCCTAAAGTTCTTATATCGTTATACCAAACACCCTGTATATACATTTTATTTCATTTTAATAAAAGCAATTTACAATGACATAAAATCCAAGCTAAAACTAATTAAATTAAATTACAATAATGGTTAGATAAACTGTATATATATATATATGTATTTCTTTCTTAATTGCAAAAGAGTTGGGCAAGCATCATCTAAAACAATTCCAACTATCAACAAGTAGGTAGGTATATGTATAGCATTAGTAGTTTTCCCGCGATAACCAGCTATGACAGACCGACAGACAGAGTCACGCCATAAGGGTTCCTATTTACCAATTGGTGCGGAACCCTCAAAAAAAGGCTTCGTTTTTACTATTTGTAATGTACTAAAGAAACTAAAATTGCTATGGCATAACTACATAAGTCTGGACATGAAACATGCAAGCTTTGTTATTATATACTACGGGCTCTTCTCGAGTTAATCAATGCCATTTCGGAGCGATTGCGCTAAGTAAGAGAAAGTATATTAACGGCACATTATTTTGTTCTAAAACGAAAATAGTATTCGCAGAGTGCCGTTAGCTACAGCTACCTGTCGCCTGCGTGCGCCGGCCGCCGGCGCGACGCACGCCTCACGGCTGACTTCTCAGAAGGCGGTACAGCGATAGTGGACTGTATTCTAATGTTATCGCTGTGAACGCACTTCACTCCACGATAAGTCCACTTGTTGTGCATGTGACTTGTCCGCACTACCTTTCTCAGAAACTGTCGTGAAGTTTTACCTAATTAGCTAACAATCGTATAGCACACTCTTTTTATTAACTTATGTTACTTAATTTCTATTGTAAGACATTTTAGTAAAACGTGATTAAGTACTCTAACATTTAGCGATATAATAATTATAGGTAACACAAGGAAACGTTGGTGGTAATTTATGAATGTCTTTGTAAACCACTGTGTGTACTATCGACTTTAGCGATAAAGCAGGTAAGTACTTATATTGTTATATAATATTATTATGAGCATTGAACAAATTTTAAATTTGCAGCTGTTTCGTGGACGCGTGCGTTCTAGCTGTAGGTATCTACGTAGTGTTTGTACTGATACCGAACCGGACTGGCAGACAGGCCGCTTGGTTGGTTCTAACGAGTACACGCCACGAACGGCCTTGCCAAAGACGTCCGAGCGAGAGGGTTCCTTTCTCCATACAAACGTGTAGGCCTACCTGCCACATCATGCACAAAAACTTCGTCCATTTGCTCAAAGATACTTTACCGTTACTGTCTCTGTAACATTTACTAACAGTTTGTTTGAATAACTGATTAAATCTTTCTTCCATTCCTACCGATCGTACCTAGTAAGTTATTTTTTCTATAATACTTACCCAAATGATGCAGAGTTGAATGAACCTGGTGAATTGGGTTTTCGTTAAAAGACAATGAACTGCATTGACAATAATTAAATTACTAAACAAAGTTTAACAAGTTTTGATTGTTTGTTAACCCTAATACAAAATTGTAATAAGTATACAACTACCTATCATTTTATTAAAAACATTAACAACCTGGCTCTACAATAAACAATCCAAGTCAAACTCGCACTTGACAAGATTTTGTTTTCGTACATACGTGCTGTTTGAAAATAGTTTATATTCAGTGCACGAAGTTTATCTGCTTAAGGATTCAAAGGACACCACCGTAAAAGGATATATTACCCGAAGCAACCCGAAGTTCAATCAGCTTGCTCATATTTAAACAACTAACGTTTGCAGACAAGACAAGGCAGCAACGTCTTTTATGATGTGCTGTGAATTACGACGTCCGTACCGTACAACCTCTAGTATAAATAATAAATCTTCTGTAAATCAAACATAATCGAAACTGGTTAAATCTCAAAAACATGAAGATAATAAAGACTTATCTTTCTTCAATATAACTGTATAATCTATTATTATCCAAATATTTACTTAATACATTTTCCCTCGTTATTCTCTTTGCAATAAGTAGGTATAGGTAAGCTTCTTTGACAGGAATCATGTAAGCTATTTCCTAAGCTTACGTGGTTAAAATCAAGAACCAACACGATTAAAAATGAGGAGTTCGCGTCAGGATTCGATGCCTAGGTGCTCATTCTGCCTGATCTGCAGAAGTTACCGGACGTAGCGCCGCATTGGGCGTCCGCCAAGGCAATTTGCATCGCTACCCGTTTCGGAACATCGCCAAGTCTAGGCGAACAAAACCACTGAGAATTACCACTCCATTCCAATAATAATTAAAGCAAATATTTCGCAGGCGAGACGCACGCCGACGAACATTATGGAGCTTATAAAGCATCGTCTCAGCCCGCAATTAAGAAACGACGCACAACCACAGCACGTCTATTTACCGACGCGGAAGAAACGCCCCGCTTGCAATGGTCCATCGCGGCATGCTCCGTGCAGCCCGCCGCGCGGCGACCAGAGCCAAGCCACCGTCGGTCTAAATTAAATACCTTTGATATTCGAATTATCAATATTTTCAGGGTGCTTATGAAGTGCGTCGGTGCAATTTACGTGCGGGTCTTCCGCGTTGGCAACCCTGATGTGCGCTAACGAACCGACGTGAGGTATTAATCACAACTATCTAGTAGGTATGAAGAGTGTGAGCAACACTGTTTCACCTTGTTTCATCTGATTTGTATACTGGGTTTACATTAAATGAATCCAGGACACTGTTAACTTAAACAGCACTCTTTTACAAAATAGAAACTGAAGCCATGTGTATATGGTGTCACGATTATGAACCACCGGACTGTGGTATAAACCCATAAACGGAGATATTTGTTATATTATGTCGTCGGATAATCGGGTTTTCTTCAATTTCACATTGTTACCTTATGAAGCTCATAATATCACTCATATGAGAAATAAGAGTTACAAATTACAGAACAAGCGTCAACGTGACGTCATGTTTTCGTGTTATTTCAGCAAGCATAAAGTGCCCCTTTACCGTAATAAACAATCAAGTAGTACACTGGGAGTATATAAGCAACTTCACTTCTAACTTATTTTGCTTTATTTCAGAGGGGCTCGTCCAAAGTCTGAAATTCGAAGTTCGAATCCGACCGTCCCGCTCACGCCAACTAGATAGGGACTCTGAATGAATTATGCTGTACAGCCAGAAGCCGATTTATCACCACCATCGCGGACTTTAAAAACCGGTCAAGTAATGGGCGAATAAGGCCGTTTCTTGTCCGATAGTGGAACTATTGTAATTTTTTATGATTTTTGGAATCATGATTTTTGGGTCATTAAGAGCCTTCGAATTATAATGTCATGCTCTCAGGTGAAATTTTGTATACCTGCGTATTTTCGGTGACATTGCAATAATAATATGATAGATATGATCTGACACTGCAGCTAAAGGATTGTCGCCTCACTAGAGAACTCTTCAACGGTTTCTAGCACAATTTTTGTATTTTAGAGTAATTTTGATAGTTCAACACGATTCTTATCATAAACAGCTGCTGCACCTCAAAAGGAAAAACGGAACCCTTATAGGATCACCTTGTTGTCCGTATGTCTATCTGTCTATCAAGACCCTTTTTGTCTGGAACGCGTAGAGGTAGCATGCTGAAATTAATATCAAATACTCAAGCCTTGAACCTATAACGCAGACAGACGGGAGGCGCCTTTGGCTTATGTATGCACTACAATTTTTCTGCCACTTTTTGAGGGGGACGAGGAACACACACGTACAGCACACGTCTACGCTTCTGTCAAAATTTGTTACGTTCCTACAAACACTAAAACAAAATTGTCACACAAATGCCAAAAACACGCACACAATCAACAGACTCTGATCATTTTGGTCATTTTGGCAGAGGGGAAATAGCGCGTTAACATCTCCATTCCTTTCCTGCTCTAAGCTTGAAGGTGTGAAAAAATCAAACTTCTAAGTCAACGCAATCAAAAGATACAGTCATTAAAAAGGTTGTTTTGTTTATTGTTAAATTAATTGTAATTTCAAACACAATAATTGCATTGTTTATGAAATAAAAGGAAATGAATGAAATGTTCCATACAAAGGGATGAACCCTTTAAGTTTTCAGGTTTGACCAATTTGTCCTAGAAACTTGAATTTTTTTACGAAGGTAGCTCTTATAGCAGAACCACTCATAAAAAAATTTTTTTTTATGTCGTGTCTGTAGATTTCACTGACCAATATAAGATGACCCCACACTGCGTACATTTTGCTTAGAAGCAGGGCTCTGCTAACACTGGACTTCTTAAAACACTGGGGAAAAGCGTTAAAATCTTTATACGGAACCCTCGTGGGCGAGTTCGACTCGCACTTGTCCGGTTTTTATTTATGCTTATGACAAAACCACAACAGACTCTTGGAATAATTTTCGATGCTTTAAATTACTGTAGTCTGAGTACGCCAGTTTTAGTCTGCGTCTCGGTCGTCAATCTTTGGATAAGTAACATTAGTCGTATTGTGTTTCGTTGTAAAATAAAAATACATGTTTTATTATTCTGGCTCAGATTACATATTGACGTCACATAATGTTGGTTTTGTTGTAATTTTCAGGTGAATCATTTTCTGTGTCTTATCACATCATTTATTACAGGTAGGTTAGATATCCACAAGCACTACGATCACGATAAGATAAGGGTGATGAGGGCTTAGTCCCTTTTTCCTTCACAATCGTGAAGTTGAATGTTATCAATGATTAAGTAAGTCACGAAACAAACGAGTAAAGTTACAAAATAACATTTTTATGACATGACCCGCAGGCACAGAATAACTAAGAACACTACGCCGCAAGCCTTCACTATTAAACATTTGGTTTATATTTACCAAGTATGTAAATTATACGGTTATCTTCTTATCTTCATCGTATATTGTTTTGTTCCATCAACAGGTAAATAGCTATCACATACATATCTAACAGTTCATTTACGTGGGCATGCCTAACTTTAGCTTTAAGTAGATCCATTTTATGTCATGCATTACCTGGCCTGGGCTTACATGTAGACTTTACAGCAAGTAATTTATTTATTTTTAAGTTTAGTATTTGTTGTTATAGCGGCAACAGAAATACATCATCTGTGAAAATTTAAAGTATCTAACTATCACGGTTCATGGGATACAGCCTGGTGACAGACAGACAAATACAGACGAACGAACAGCGGAGTCTTAGTAATAGTCCCGTCCCGTTGTACCCTTTGGATAAGGTACCCTGAAAACGATAAGGAAAGTGGCTGAACTTTGAAAAATAATTAAGTACTAGTTGCACTAATATAAAAATAAAATAAAAACTGACCAGATATTTGGTTGCGTTATCGAGAAATCTTCGTTCAAAGATGCTTTATTGTGATCAAAAAAAAAAAACCGGGCAAGAGCGTGTCGGACACGCCCAGGATAGTGTTCCTAAGCCACTACGAAAATGCCCTGGCATAGATACCTAATTTAAAACTATTTTTATCACACCTATTCGAAACCAGTGTTAGCAGAGCCCTACTCCTAAGCAAACTGTAAGCAGTTTATATCGCAGTTCAATTTATATCGGCTACGGACACAGACAAACATAATAAGTTAATGAACCACTCCCAAACTCCCAAACTTTTACAGCCTACTTATCTCTGATAGTTTTTCCTTATAAATTCACTATGTGCACCACTGCTCTGATTTTTTTCATATTTCCAAATATAACAGTTTCTCTGGTAGAGGAGAGGGGGGGGGGGGGGGGACACTTGACTCTAACAAAAATTAGCACTTCAAAGCGAAATATTTCGCACACGAATAACTCTATCGAAAAATTATCTTCGAGCAACCCCAATATTTTTGAAAGACCTGTCCAACGATACCCCACACTATGGGGTGGACCAAAAACAAAAAATCACCCCTACTTGACGTGTAGGGGAGGTACCCCAAAAAATATATTTTTCCCCTCACTACCTCGGAAAGCCGTCTTTTCCTTTAATACAAGCGGATAAAATCGCATTTTATCCACCAGTGGGGAAAGTAATTTGACCTTGGAGTGGAGCGTGTTTAAGTAGCTTTTGACAGATATTAAACGTAAATCACTAATAATAATGGTTCGTTCGATATTAATTATCATTAAATAATTGACAAATGGTTTGAGAATTTAATAAAAATACCAAAACTTGCTTTATTTAATGATTTTAAGTCATAAACCTTAAAATTGTACTATTTTTTTACGATATTATTATCTTAAAAAAAATTGTGATTTCAGTGATGGAGATTAATTTTTATGAGCTGTTTTTTTACATGTTGCGCTTTCCTGGCTACAGTGAGGTGAAAAGTTTTGTGTTACACACGTGTGCAAATGTATTTTACTTCTCCTGTGTTGAAGCACTCGCTTCGCTCAGGATTCTATTTTAGAACCACTCGCTTCGCTCGTGGTTCAACTATAGAATCCTTTCACTTGCTCGTGTTTCAATTCCACACTCGCGGGTAAAATACAACTTTGCAACCTTGTATAACAAATAATTATTTCAAGATTTTATCCCTGCACTTTTCCGCCCTAATTTATATGTATACCTATGCAAAATTACAGCTTTGTAGTACCAATAGTCTCTGAGCTATGCCGCGGAGAAACAGACGGACATGACGAAACTATAAGGGTTCCTTTTTGCCATTTTACCCCTAAAAACGATCAGGTAAATGCCTGAACTTTGAAAAATAATTAAGTTACTAGTTGCACTAAAACATAAATAAAACAAAAACTGGCCAGATATTTGTTTGCGTCATTGAGCAATCCTCGTTCAAAGATGCTTTATTGTGATAAAAAAACTGTCTGACCTATGTAATTAGTTTCGTCTATCACGGGAATCAAGTTACGAACATTTTGCCTAATTTTTCAGAGTTTATCCAGTGTTATCAGAGCCCTACTCTTAAGCAAATTGTACGCAGTGTGGGGTCATTTTATATTGGTTATGAGTTAGACGGACATGCATAAAAAAATAAGATTTTCGGATCTATTTCATTGGTTGTGCTATAAGAGCTACTTCCATACCAAATTTCAAGTTTCTAGGACAAGTCGAAGTATCCTATAGATAGGTTTTAATTCCACGGCACACTAGTGTTGTCGTGCGTGTTTCGACGCCACGAGCCATAGCACATCGTACATACATGTGCAGATAGTAGATATGATACGGGTGAAACCAGAGTAGTTTGGGTTACGTTAGATCATCAGATAGGTATTATATTTGGGTTAGATATTTGGTTGCGTTATCAAGCAATCCTCGTTCAAAGATGCTTTATCGTGACCAAAAAACGGTCCGAACAACATTGTAGATGTGCGGGACAGCGCAGTCCAATTAGTTTGTAATTATAGTTTAAGATAGGTTAAGATTATATTATAATAGTTATATAAGTATCGTATAGAAAAATAGGCTAAGCTCATGTAAATAGATAGTAATAGAAAGAGAAATAAAATAGTATCGGATCCGGCCCCGGCCCCCACGCTCGCCCGAGTGTGAGAAGGACAAACGAACCCGGCGCCCCGGGCCCCCGCTCTCGCCCGAGCAGTATAAATAGAGCCCGCGCGGCGCTGGGAAGTCAGTCGTCTCGGAGTCTTCTCACAGTCGTCAGCCAGCCATCTCTCTGGAAACAACCTCTTCTACGGATCCGATCAGAAGCCGAAAGCGTCGCGTTTTATTTTGAACCCCAAAAAGTGCGGGTCTATACAGTCCGGCCCGTACAGTAGAGATGGTAACAGTTCGTCTATCACGGGAATCGAGCCACGGCGAATTTTCCCGTTTACCGAATATTTTAAATTTTGCAGTGCTGAGCCCTACTCCTAAGCAAACTACGCAACGTGGGGTTATTTTATATTGGTTACTGATATGGACAAATATAAATAAGTTGGTCAACTACCTATTAGCTTATTACTCGTAATCGTATTATTTTCATTTTTCATTTTCAATCGCATTTAATCCTGTGAAGCCTACTGTGATAGGTAGTTTTCCTTTTAAATTCACTTAATGCGCTATTGCTCTGATTTTTTCACATTTTCAAATACAACAGTTTCTCTGGTAGAGGGGAGAGAGACACTTATTAACGAAAATGAGCACTTCATCTAGGGGAGGAACCGAAAACATATATTTTTTAACTTTATTCTACCACTTTGTCGGCCTAATTAATATGTAGGTATACTTATCCATGCAAAATTAAAGCTTTCTAGCACCAATAGTCTCCGAGCTAAGCCGTGGACAGTGGACAGATAGACAGACCGCACTGACGAAACTATAAGGGTTCCGTTTTTTTCATTTTGGGTACGGAACAGGTAATAAAGATCTACCTGAAGAGTATTCTGATAAATAAGTAGGTAGGCAGTTTTAGATCCGCTAAATTGTAGGTATAAAATAAAGCATTACAGTGGTAGTTTGGCAACGTGACTTCATAGGTAGGTAGGTACTTGATTCATTTAGTATTTACTTAATAACATGACTAGAGTAGGTCACAACAGTGGCCTACATAGGTAGGTACCAAATCATTAAACCATCAGAGCTAGAACTTTTCCGCAGTAGAACTAGAGTTACCGATATAGCCCGAAGAATTGCGAAACTTAAGTGGCAGTGGGCGGGGCACATTGCTCGCAGAACTGATGGCCGATGGGGTCAGAAGGTTCTCGAATGGCGTCCACGGACCGGGAGACGAGCTGTCGGTAGGCCTCCAACAAGGTAGTAAAGATTGCGGGACCGCGGTGGATGCGGAAAGCACAAGACCGGTCTGAGTGGAGAGCCTTGGGGGAGCAGTGGACGTCTTTCGGCTGACATGATGATGATGATGATGATAATAAAAATTTAAGATTTTGAGAATTTTCTGAGTGGTTGTGCTGTAAGAGCTACCTTCATACCAAATTTCAAGTTTCTAGGACAACTGGAAGTACCCTTTAGGTTTTCACAGTACGGCAATTTGTATGGAAACAAACTTTTTAATGGCTGTATCTTTTGATTACGTTGACTTAGAAGTTTGGTTTTTTCACAGCTTCAAGGGACTACAGGCTTGAGTATTTGATATTAATTTCAGCCTGCTACTTTAACGCGATCCAGAGAAAAAGGGTCTTAACAGACAGACGGACGACAAAGTGATCCTATAATGGTTCCGTTTTTTTCCTTTTTTAGGTACGGAACCCTAAAAACCAGGCGAAGTTTAAAAGAGAAACCCATAGAAGTACCTAATTCCAAAAGGACTCCAAGTACTGTAACTCACTAAGGCACTTCGTTTCGCCCCATGTGAAAGCAACAGGTTGCCCATAAACAAGACAACACAAATTCGTGGGATTTCCAACTTAATAACATAAGTAGGTACTGTTATCTTGTTGTTTATCATTCTGATTACTTTTGGAATCAATAGATAGGTACCTAGGTATTTACGTATCTGTCAATCCAACTACCTAATCAGAATCGTGCAAAACCCGTCAGACTTGTATCTGGGATGAACAATGGTAAGTGGCGTCTATAGGTAGGTACACTACACCTACATAAAGGTATAGAAAGAACATGACATATGGTTGATTATCCATGGAGACGTGTATCAAATTGCTAAGAAATCTGCATGTTTAATCTGATTTGAATCAGGGGGTCCACGGAATACTTAAATATTTAAAGCTAAAATAAAGTACGATTACCTATAACAAGGTTAGTAAAAAATCTTACTTGAGATAATAAATCTGTCCTTCGGGTGTGCGCGCCTGCTCCCAACCAGATGGCAGTGGACCTAGTTCATCTGGGATATGTGTGCCGACGTCATATGATCTTTGTTTTGAATGTTGATGATGCAGGGGAGGCTGTTGATTCTGTTGACCTGCGGCATAGGTCTGTTGCAAGCTTGCTGGCGACGAGTGTGCCCTAGAGTGAGACACTGGTGTCGCTCCTGTCGCCGACGATGACCCGAACGCGGAGTCGGCCGAGTTCTCTCGTGAGTGAGACACCGACGGTGACTTCGAACCGGTCGACGGCGGGTTAAAGAACGACTTCGGAAGCTGTCGCATACGCAGAGGCACCTGTAGCGGTCGTTTCGAGTCTGGTTTAAGCACTGTGTCAAACAATGACTGTAGAACCGAGTCGGAGTCCTGATCCACGCGTAGGACCAGGTTAGATTTTTGTTCACTGTCCGAGTTGAGAGCCATGATTTGCGCCGGAACGAATAAATCTCGAAACCGACTTGGCTCACAGTTGTGACACAACACTAGCACGCGAACGGGTTGGCGGCGCGCCACCCGACGTACTTGTGGAATAGCGCTCGCTGCGCGACTGAACTGACGCACGCTCGGGTTCCGCCCGCGCCCCTCCGTGCCCACGCGCACCGCCGCCGCACCGCTCCGCCGCCTGCGCAACCCGCAGACCGGTCTTTGAGAACGATGCCCCGCACCCCCCTTTGCTGTCTACCTTCTTGGCTACCTTACTATCCCTTTAGCTTGCATGCAATGCCATTTTGTAATTCTGCATTTTAATCGCGTCTACCTATGTATCCACCTAGAGGTGCCAGCCAGCCTTCTCTATTGCAATAGGCAAGAGCAAAGACTAATAAATGGTAAGTAAAATCCTAGTCAAATTAAAGATACTCTCAGATACTCTTAATTCTTTTCGAGCATCTTATACTTAAGAATAAACCGGCCAAGTGCGAGTCGGAGTCGCGCACGAGGGTTCCGTAGAAAGATTTTAACGCTTTAGCCCAGTGTTTTAAGAAGTCCAGTGTTAGCAGAGCCCTGCTCCTAAGTAAAATGTACCTATTACACAGTGTGAGGTCAACTTATATTGGTCTGCGAAATCTACAGACAGACAAAATTTTCAGATTAAGACTTTTCTGAGTGGTTGTGCTATAAGAGCTTCGTACCAAATTTCAAGTTTCTAGGACAACTGGAAAGTACCCTTTAGGTTTTCGGACTTCGGCAATTTCTATGGAAATAGCATTTTTAATGACTGTACCTATCTTTTGATTGCGTTAACTCAGAAGGTTGATTTTTTCACAGCTTCAAGGGACCGCAGGCTTGAGTGTTTCGTATTAATTTCAGCATGCTACCTCCTCGCGTTCCAGAGAAAAAGGGTCTTGACAAACAGACAGACTGACAACAAAGTGATCCTACAACAACAAGGAACAAGGGTTCCGTTTTTCCTTTTGAGGTACGGAACCCTAACAAAAGGAACATAATTCATATTTGACGACCGGATAGCCTAGTGATTAGAGACCCTGACTATGAAGCTTAAGGTTCCGGGTTCGATCCCGGTCGGGGCAGATGTTTGTATGATGAATACGAATGCTTGTTCTCGGGTCTTGGATGTTTAATACGCATAGAAGTATGTATTTATCTATATAAGTGTATTTATCCGTTGTCTAGTACCCATAGTACAGGCTTTGCCTAGTTTGGGACTAGGTCAATTGGTGTAAATTGTCCCATGATATTTATTTATTTATTTTATAAAATTCTTGCACTAATAAAGATTTTTCTTTGTAGGTAAATTGATGTTAATAAAAATGTGTAATACCTATCTAGCTACCTACTTACCTGTGAAGGAATTTCATTGGCATTACCACGACCTCTTTCGAAATAAAGCTAGCAGGTCAAAATAAAGCATTTAAAGCAACATAAACAGCAATAACAATAAGCTTTAGAGAGAAACTAAACCATACCATTAAGTAGGTGTACCTAGGTACACCTACTTAATTACATATTTAGAACTAAGTAGGTACCTACTAAAATCTGTCTGTAAGTACATAATTAAGACGAAAAATAACTTCCAAAACAAAAACAAAGCAGTAGGTACTTAAGCAATATCAAATTTGAACTCTGTTATGTACTTACTTAAAATATATAGGTACCTGGTTAGGTACTTACTTACCCTACCTATTTTCAAATATTGCTAATTAAGTTAAACTTACGAAGTTCGAATTTGAAGTGCAAAATTCGAACTTCGTATCGTACCGTCTCGCTCACGTTAATATTATTTAATACGAGAGTGAGCGGGAGGATACGATACCAACTTCGAATTTTGCACTTCGTAGTAGGGGGGCTGGTGATCACTTACCATCGGGTGACCCATTTGCTTGTTTGCCTTCCTCGTCGTACAAAAAAAATGTCCCTCTGCTCCTCAGCAAAATGTACGCAGTGTAGGGTCATTTTATATTGGTCTGCTGAACTAATGTTATTTTTGATGATCACTGAAAAACTGTTCTATTTAGAGACATTGTATTATTTTTCCTGTAATCTGTTCATAAATCTCTATGATATAGAATTATTTCCAATTGTTCTGTTTCGGCAGGGTAAATTTTATCACGACATAAAGCACTTGTCACTTTCTAACAAATACGCAAGTGCAAGAGGGACGAATGCTGTATGTTGTGTCAAAATAGTAGTAATTATGAATTATGATTATCTACATTATGCATTACCCTTGGCATTACCGCATTACAGGCAGGAGATAAATTGCCTCCTCAAGTCCTCAATTGAATGTGGATAAAATACTGCGACGCAATTTAGCGTGCTAGCCCCCCGACAACGAAATTCGAAAATCGAAGTTCGTATCGTATCGTCCCGCTCACTCTCGTGTCAAATAATTTTAGCTTGAGAGGGACGGCACGATACGAAGTTCGAATTTTGATGGAATTTTGCACTTCGTAGTCGGGGGGCAGTCATTCAACCAAATAAAGTGTCACTGAATGAGATCGGGTTATAGTCTCAGATTAATGAAGTCAATAGATGGAAGGTAAACTTATGGCTGTATAGTTATACCCTTCGCTCATGTAACTAATGCCCTTTGTTAAAAAGAGACAACTATCCAATAACGAAAACGAATCATTCGTTGTTAGACTCAGATACGTACGAAATTTTACATTATTGTGATAAGGGTTTGCGGCTATCGGTTTTAGAACAATTGGAAATAATTAGGTACAACAACATGGGGTCTATTATTAATGAACAAGTTAATTTGGTTTCTTCGCCTTTGTTACGACTTGGTTCTAATTTTAATAATGTGTCATAGTAATAATGAGAACATGACTTCTCTTTTTACCGTACTCGGTTAAAAATAACGGGGTACCTGGCGTAAATTAAAAATAAAAATAAAAAGGGTAGTTTGGAATTCATTTCTTAAAAAAGGGTAGTTTAGTACTTACATAAAAGGGTAGTTTGGAATTTATAAAATATTAGTGGGTACGTTGGTTTTGTCATTAACTAAGTTGAGTACATGGTTTACATATGTCAGTAGTGGAAGTGGTGGCATGTTGAGCGGTTGTTGTTGTGCTTCGTAAATGGCCTCGTGGAGAGTGCCGAAACGCGTCAGCGTTTAGTATAGTGGTGGTGGTGATAGTTGGGTCTGTGTGGCATGTGTTGATTCGTGTAGCAGTGGAGGCGGAGGTGTTGCTTGGAAACATACATTTGCCGCACAGATATAACTATTTGTCATTAGTGGTCGCGGGTGAGCAAAGTAATTGTTTTTTAGTTCATAAATATGGACCTCCGCAAAGTAACGCCTGATTCAATAAATTACTTATCAATGACTTGGAGGAAAGAGTACTATTTGTGTCCTTTTTATGGCGGGGGGCTGCGCCACCCGAAACCCCCCCCCCCCCCCACCCTGTGTTCTTCCGGTGGCGTAGTGGTTCGCTACTCATAAATAGCTTGGAAGAAAGTGTACTGTTTGTATCCCCTTTATGGTGGGGGGCTGTGCCCCCCGAGCCCTCCCTTCTCCTTCCGGTGGCGTAGTGGTTTGCTACTTATAAATGGCTTAGAGGAAGAAGTAGTGTTTGTGTTCCTTTTATGGCGGGTGGCTGAGCCCCCCGAGCTCCCCTCCTTCCTTCCGTCGGCGTAGTGGTTCGCTACTTATCAATGGCTTGGAAGAAAGAGTACTCTTTGTGTCCTTTTTATGGCGAGGGGCTGCGCCCCCCGAACCCCCCCTCTTTCCTTCCGGCGGCGTAATGGTTTGCGACTTATAAATAGCTTAGAGGAAAGAGTACTATTTGTGTCCTTTTTATGGCGGGGCTGCGCCCCCCGAGCCCCCCTCTCTCTTTCCTTCCGGTGGCGTAGTGGTTCGCTACTTATCAATAGCTTGGTGAAAGGAGTAGTGTTTGTATACTTTTTATGGCGGGGAGGGGGAGGGGCGTAGTGGTTAGTGTTTATATCCCTTTTATGGCGTCCCTGAAGTTGAATTCACTTATTTCTATTCCGCGGGAATTTTGCAGTTTAACTCTTTAGATCGATTTTATAAAAAAACTTTCACTAATAGAAAGCTACATACAGTTTTTGACTGACATTGGTCAACTACTTTTTTCTCGGAAAATGCAAAATTCCCGTTGGATAGAAATAAGTGAATTTTGCATTTAGACCAATTAAAAAAATATTTTCACTAATAGAAAGCTACTCTGTTTCTGATTGACATAGGCTACTTTTATACCGTAGTTGAATTCACTTGTTTCTATCACGCGGGAATTTTGCATTTTCCCGGAGAAAAAGTAGCCTTAGCAGCAATCAGGAATGGTGTAGCTTTCTGTTGGTGAAAGTTTCAGAGATTACCTCCAAACAAAGAAACAAAGTCAAGATATTTGTCTATCCCATTGGAATTTAAAAAAAT
Source organism: Clepsis dumicolana (assembly GCA_963691665.1). NCBI lineage: Eukaryota > Metazoa > Arthropoda > Insecta > Lepidoptera > Tortricidae > Clepsis > Clepsis dumicolana. The sequence goes on along the minus strand of OY829508.1, from coordinate 7,504,978 downwards.
CCTTTTTTAGAGCACTTCTATGATACTCTAGGTACATGTATTACAAATTTCAGGTCTCTAGCACCAGTAGTTTAGGCTGTGCGTGTCCTCTATATCCGCTAGTCAGTTATTATGAAAATAAATGCTATTTGGTCTTTATCCCGTGGGAATTTCGGGAAATCCTGAAAACGGTTTTTAGCTGTTATTGTTACCTACTTGCATGCCAAATTTGAAATTTCTAATAATTACAGTTACGGAGATAGAGCCACTTTGATCCGAAAATATAAATCCCGTTTATTCCATATCCCGTGGGAATTTCGGAAAATCCCTTCTTAGTGCTCCTGCACCTCTAGGATACTCAAGATATATTTTTGCCAAATTTCAAGCCTCTAGGTCCAGTGGTTTAGTCCACCATGTCACAACGTGACGCGACATATAACTCTGCACTAAATAGCTCTACACAAACCCCGCTACTCCCCACGCGTACCTCTGGTCACCATTCAGAAGCCAGAGTGAACACACCTCGCGCTAGAGCAAAATTGAACATTTATTTCTTTTTTACAAAGTCGTACCGTGGCTTTTGACACGATAGTATTGCCATTCCCGTGGGTCTCATTCCTCGATAAGTACATGAATTGTTTATATTATCCTTATTTCATCTTATAGCGTAACCGATTTGCTATAACGTAGTCAATAGACAATCCTGAAATATATAACAAGGTACACGCAGAAAAGGAAATATCTCGATTTTTTAATTACCAAGATGCTCATTACCATGGATTACAGTAGATTTTTTTTCTAGCCACGGTAATGACGATGCCTCCATGGACATAAGTATATACACTTGTCTTGTATTGAGCTTGCATTTTTATATTTTTATTCTTTGTATCTGGGCACACTTTCCGACAGCAAAGTCTAAATAAGCAATCTTTCAGATGGAGAACACCCCAAAAGTCGGAAAAGTTGCAATTCCGAAAGCATCATTAGTCCGAATTTTCATTATTTTCTGCTGAACGAAAACTTTGGTATACATGATTTTGAAAATGTAGGTAGGCTAGGTTAAGTCTGTTTTATTTTAATCTAATATATAAATTCGAAAAACCAGAACTTGATAAAAGAAACGAGACAGAGCGAGATGGTGCTCTACAACACCATTTTGACACGTTTCTCCCAAACAACGCATTATTTCTCCGAATTTTTAAAGCAATTCGATTCTTTGATCTTGGGAATCGCGAAAAACTTGAGAAAATATGATATCGGGTGTGTAAGTTTTATATATTAAGCAAAATAAAATCGCAAGTTCGAATTTCGATATAAAAGCGAGTGATCTATTGCCTATGCCAGTGTTGCCGTTCAGGGATAAAGAAAGCCATTCATTATCCTGCATTGCAGTCTACGGAAATTTAAAATTTTATCTATGTAAATTTTTATTGATAACATAAAGCAAAAAATACGTGTCTAATATTTTTTTCCGATAATCTGTCCGACGGACTAATTAGAAATATTACTTTTTTACCCAGAGGACACATTCCTATCCTATTGCTACAGAGATTCCTAATATTCCACGCGGGCGGAGCCGCGGGCGCTCTCTAGTTAAAAATAATTTACAACTACGGCGGAACTTAGCGTTTGGAATACTGAAATTTGTGGGCTAGTGAAATTAGGTTGAGAAATCGGAGGGGAACCCTGTAGATGGATTTTCCGATTCATCTCGTGATTGGTTCCCCAAAAGGCCTTCGACTACAGTCTTAAGGAACTCATCAGATGAGTTTTCTGGTTCATCACAGTCATGGTCACTTATAAAAGGCATTCAGCAACATCTAGGTATAAGCAATCCTTTAGATGGACTATCTCGTAAATCGTTTATCCAGAAGGCTTTCAACTTCATCTTCGAAGAAGTTGAATGGAAATGGCTTTCGATACATTCATTTTTCTCCTAGGAGAAAAATAAATGTACGAAATTATTTTTTTTCCCGGTTTATTAACTTTTTTAAAGTTGTAACATGTAAAATGGGGCCAAAGCATAATTGCATACAGCCAAGCGAGCCCGATTTACCGCTGTGCGTGTGTTAAGTTTTTTATCTACACACATATCATAAGTCCTCTATAATGCGTTCAGAAACCGTAGACAATTACCAGCATTGCAGCACGCCGTCGCCATCTCGCCGACAGCGCCAGCCCCAGCACCAGCCATCATCACCAGCAGTAAAGTAATAGTCATTACGACATCGAACTCGATATCGTAATGACTTTTCGATATCGAATTCAATGTTTCAAATTTGAAAACCAACGTAATTTACAATCATAGTGAAATAAAACGGATCACTCACGTATATAAGTCGAGTTCAGTCCGACATGTATAATTAATAATGTGATTATTTTTTATTTTTAAAACAATCAAATTCGTGACAAGTATGGGTATGATATATGCCTTCGGCTTCTGAACCCATCTTAGAGTACTTATAATATGTGTGTAGATAAAGTATGGTATGCAACTCGACATAATTAGGCCTTAAAACACTCGTGTGATCCTATTATGAAACTCAGCTTCGCCTCGTTTCATAAAAACACACTCGTGGTTTAAGGACCCTCGTTATGTAGCAGTTGCATAAACTACTATTTCAATCACAAATAATTTATGATTGAAAAAAAAACTCGTAATTATTACGAATGACAGTTTGTATTTTTTGTAAATAAAATGGTCACTGGAGTGTCGATTTCGTGTAATTTTGCTACGGTGAGCTCGAATTAGACATTATTTTTTGGAATCAAGATGGCGGATGACAGTTTGACATTTGTTTTCACTGAAAACGGTCGTGGGTGTCGATTTCGTGTAATTTGGCTGCGGTGAGCTCAAATTTGATGTTATTTTTTGGATCCAAGATGGCGGATGACAGTTTGACATTTTTTTCATTAAAAATCGTCATGGGTCTCGATTTCGAGTAATTTGGCAGCGGTGAGTTCGAATTTGACATTTTTTTTTGAATCCAAGATGGCGGATGACAGGTTTTCATTTTTTTCACTAAAAATCGTCATGGGTATCGATTTTGAGTAATTTTGGTGCGGTGAGCTCAAATTTGACATTATTTTTTGAATCCAAGATGGCGGATGACAGTTTGTCTTTTTTGTCACTAAAAATGGTCATGGGTGTCAATTCAATTCAATTTTTAAAAAAGTATAGCTCCATCGATACTATCGATGATTCCGCCAATGTCGAGGTTGAAGAAGACACTATCATCATGGTCATGGGTGTCGATTTCATGTAATTTGGCAGCGGTAAGATCGAATTTGACATATTTGTTGAACCCAAGATGGCGGATGACAGTTTGACATTATTGTCACTAAAAATAGTCATGGGTGTTGATTTCGTGTAATTTTGCAACGGTAAGCTCGAATTTCATATAATTTTTAATCACATTTAACATCAAGTAATTGAACACTGGTTTTTGTTAACGTATTACGTGATTTAGTTATTAAATTACTTTTTTTTGCAAAGGAGGTTTTTTAATTTCCTCAAGCACTATATATTCCTATATAATCCTCGACGGAAACCGGAATTGCCTGACTCGCATTTTTGCAAGCCTCGCGATGCTCGGCTTGCAAACCACCTCGTCAGGCAATTCCCTACTTTCCGGGCTTCGGCAATAATGTACTGTTCAGAAATACTCTTAACAGCTTTCGTCAAAACCAAATTGTGGGTTGCAGGTCGAAAAAAAAGTGTTATCCCATAATATAGATCAATCAGCTAATAACATGTTGAATATTACTAAAACAGTTTTATATTACGACTCATGTTCCTTGAAAAAGTAATTCAGTTTCATGAGTATTATCATTTGGTTTCAAATTGATATACCTTCTTTATGTTTTAGGTAATCATTAACTACGCTAATAATTCAATTCAATTCAATTTTTAAAAAAGTATAGCTCCATCGATACTATCGATGATTCCGCCAATGTCGAGGTTGAAGAAGACACTATCGGTAATTATTGAACCGTTGTTCGGTAGCTTACGCTAATAAAGAATTAAAGACTAAGTGTTATTTCAAAGCTGTCAAGCGTACCCGATTTTTGTTTGTGTACAACACAGCCTGTAGCCAGATGGCCATTGGTCAATTCTGTAGCCAATTTACCCGATAAAAAATAGAAGCATCGGTCGTCTCTAGGTAGTCATTCAAATAAAGTGTCACTGAATCAGATCGGGTTATAGTTGTCAGGCGCTCCCTCACACATTCAAATACTGACTCACACTATATCAAAAAAAACGGTACTACTCTTGAAATCGGAGCATACAGTTGTCTCTTTTTAACAAAGGGCATTAGTTACATGAGCGAAGGGTATAAGGGTATAAGGGTACGGCCATAAGTTTACCTTCCATCTGTTGACTTCATTAATCTGAGGATTCATTAATCTGAAGATTCATTAATCTGAGGATGTCTGTGATAAAATCGTTTAACGCTCATTGGCATCTTATTGGTAGATAAACTGGATGGTTAAACCTTACCTTGCTAGAGGGGTTGTCTGTATGGTTATATACCTTCGCCTTTTTCCAAGCGGAAAGAATCAAAAAAACAACAACCCAAATATCGTCGCTCGCTGACACTGACACTGTCAGACTGTCACCCACCATCACCTAAACAAGGGAGTTCTCTCTGGGCTTTCTTCGAGTTTGCGCGGTGTCGTTTTACTGCTATAGTAGTTTCAAAATGTCAATAACAGCCATAATGATGAAGTATACAAAACTCAACATCGCTATCTCTCAACGCGCATGCGTCTTTACGCATTGGAAAATAAAGTGGAAAAATCATTACCTACAGTGCAAGGAAGCGTTGCATCGTCCCATCGTTTACTTAACACATTTTACTTTCTATAAATAATGTCTCTAAGTTTGCACGAAAGTTTTGATAGGTGTTGCCGATTATGTGCCGAGGAGCAGGAAGTGACTATAATGATATTCAGCGCAGAAGCCGAAGCCATGCTACTACAGAACAAGTTGAATAAGTACTTGTTAATTGAGGTAAGCCGAACTTTGCAAGTTTAATTTTTTCAGTAGCCATCTAGCCTTTTTATCTATCAAATCAAAGCTTATATACCTACCATAAAATTGGAATTTCACACAGTTCACAAGTCTTTTTTTGTAATGTTCTACTCGTAACTTTACCAAGGGGGTTATTTATATTTTATAGTTTTTATAATACTTACTCACTGAAACATAAATATAGGTACAGAAAAAAAAACGGAAATTGCTAACCCCGGGGTTTCATTCATGGGAAAACATAAAATTTAAAAATTAGGGGAAACATTATTAAAAATTTGAGATCATTATTGATATTTTATTTAGCATGGAGACAGAATGTTCATCTTATGTTATAATGAATAATCATCATACATTAAAATTGAATTTACATTATTGTTATTTGAATTTGGAATTTTTAATGTAATTTACTTGACATTGTGGATGATTTTGTGTTAACTGTTTATGCACCTTGTCATCATAATAATAATAATAAACAAATCATATAATTAAGATACATATTTTTTGATCTGTATGCTATGTTTAAAGGTTGATGAAGATGACAAACTCCCTAAAAACATTTGCATTAGATGCTGTTCTAAACTGCAAATTGTGTGTGAGTTTATTGATACTGCTCGCAAGGCTCAAGAAGTTCTCCTCAACCAAAGTATCATCCTTGACCAATTCACCCCTCAGAAATGTGTGGTGATGCCCAAAACTGAAATAAAATCTGAGCCAGAGGCCTCTGATGATGAAAATCATATCACAGAAATGGAAATAAGTGTGGATCCTATGATGGTTCTTCAAAACTCTGATAGTATGCAATCACCAATTACAGAAGAGAACAATGAACAGGTGGAGGACATAACACATTTACACAGTGTTGATGGTGAAAATGTTACCATCAAATTAATTAAACGAGGAGATGCTCCTGTAGATACACCAGGAGATAATAAAAACAAAGGCAAACCCTTCCCTTGTGTCACATGTAAAAGAAGTTTTTTCACAGAACTAGCACTGAAGAATCATTCATGGATACATTTCAATGAAGAGATGGTGAACAAAAAGTTTAAGTGTGGCAGTTGTGAAGAGAGCTTTGACTACAAGTGTGATTTGATAGTACATTTAAAAAAACACAAAACAAGTGGCTTGTGCACATTATGTGGTAGATGGTGAGTTCTAGTTTTTTTTTTGTTGTTACTCAAAACATTTAACTAACTTCATGAATCTTATCATAACATCCGAGCATCTTGTTAATACTGTGAAAATGGCCTGTTAATAGTATTGGCAATTTCAATATTCCGCCTTTGCCGAACTATTTTATAACCTAAATAACCTTAACCTTATTTATTTTATTTAGTTTCAGAACTGAAAGGACATTAGCTGCACATATGACTGTGCATATGTCTGCTAACAAGTCGCACACATGTAAAGTTTGTGGAAGATCTTACAATACCAGGAGCAACTTGAAGACACATAGTATTACGCATAGCAATGAGAGGCCATACAATTGTCATCTGTGCAAGAAGAGCTTCAAACGCAATCAAGATTTGAAAGTAATTGTCTCCGCCTTATGCCACTTGCTAAAATTGCTGTTGCACTTCTTTAAAAACTACATATTTCAAAAAGTGATCTATTTTAAACTGATTGTTAAGACGTCATGAATAAACAGTTGATATTTTATAGCATACTAGCTGTTGCCCGCGACTTTGTCCGCGTAGATTTCGGTTATCGCTATCCCGCGGGAACTATATAATTTTCCCGAATAAAAAGTAGCCTATGTTATTCCTCAATATTCAAACTATCTTCTTACCAAATTTCATCTAGATCAGTGCAGCGGTAACAAGCGGTTTTCCCGTGAAGAGGTAACAAACAGACAGACAGAGAGACAGAGTTACTTTCGCATTTATAATATTAGTTAGGATTAGTTATGATTAGGATAATAAATCAGAAGTCAACATAACTATTCAATGTATTGATAACATTAAAATCTATGTAGTCAGATATTGGACACTTGATTTATTAGAATTTGACAAAAAGTTTTGAGTTTTTTGTTCAGTTTAAATGAAATACTACATTTGATCATAATATTACTTAATAATAGGATAAAATTAATTAATTTGCAGTTCCACATCAACCAGCACACAGGAGATAAGCCATACCAGTGTCCGTTTTGTGACAAAAGTTTTGCCAGTTCAGGAAACTGCTATTCCCATAGAAGCCGCATGCACCCCGGTCGCCGCGTCGACGGCAAAATACGACGTCGCATACCTGTCTCCGCGAACGGTCTCCAAACACGTGCCATCTCCAACAACGTAATCTTGAATCCGCGACCCATTGCACCCAAACCGAGCCCGGCGCAACTCACTGCAGTCAAAGGCATATTCAAATATCAATGCAACCTGTGCAGCCATAGCTTTATGAAGAGAGACAATTTCACGGTAAGACGTCATTTTAAAGTCGTAGTTTTCAGGTACAATGGCATGGGTCAGGTGTAGGCACGGACCAACCGCCGTTGGGACACGGCATCTTCTATAATTTACTTGGAAAGTCATTACGAAAAAAGCCGCGGTGAGCGGGCCGGCGAAATGGATCGTGATTGGTTCATAGCTTGTCATGTCGCTTGTCATCTGGTCGAAAGTGAGCCGCGATTGGTGGCTAATAAGATTTATAGGTGCAAATGAGCATATGCGTTTCGGAAACGTTCGCCCTGACATTTAGTGTCCAGAGGGTGGTTGGTCCGTGGGTGTAGGCTTGTAAAATTTTACCTTGTGTATGTTATAGGGATGAATTAACTACCTCTATTATAATAGTCATTAATCTATATATGTATAGATCTTAATTCCTAGACTCAATAGTATTATGTACATATAATATTAAAGTGTATTATTGCCTAACATAGCCTTGCCACACAAAAAAGCCACTAGTCGCCGCCTTCAAAGGCCTAGTATGCGGCAATTTTAAATAGGTTTATTCACAAGCAACATAACTAAAATTCAGTAAATTTGATTGTTTCAGTATCACATGTATCAGCATACAGGAGAGAAACCTTTCCAGTGCAGTTTTTGCCAGGAGCAGTTTGTTACCAGGAGAGGACTCCTACTACACCACGACAAGGAACATCCCGACAATGACCGCCCACTTGCACTCTTGTCCAAGAATGTTTTGCTCCAATAGAAACAAAACCCTTGTGATGCAGTCCATTATAAGTTTGTGTTCATTTATCAAATAAAAATATTGTCAAACCTGGTGTTAAAATAGAAGCGTATAATACCTACGATACACGACGCGAGAGAAATTGTCCCGCTTTTACGCGTAAGAGGGAGATAGAATGTCCGTCGTTTCGTGCTGCATTTACGAGTGTAGGCGTATTGAATTGGGGTCTGTATTGCCTTAAGCGGGTAATTTGTGAAGTTGATAAAAAAATCATAATAATATTTTTGTAGGTATTTAACATGTAAGATATTGTAGATACATGAAATGTAATTTGCCGAAATTCTGTATCACTTCCGAAATTATAACTAAACGGCGATACTGTTAATGACTTGTAAGCTTGCTTTTGTTAATTTAATATAATTTCCGATATTCTTTAAGAACTCGCTTAGTAAATTAAAACCCAATGAAACAGACCATCAGGTTGCGCTTGCCCCAGTCAGTAGTCATTGCGGTTCACTAATGTTTTACCGAAACTTGTTTAAGAAAAGTTCATTTTACAACCAACGTGTCATATACTATTAATTTCACAAATATGTTGTTGCAAAAAATGCTCATTTTATAAATAATTACCCGACAAATATACATTTAGAAACTTTGACGCTTGACAAACATATGAAATGACAAATTATTATTTTAAAAATGTTCATTTCACAAATAAATCGTTTTAAAATCAGTTATTTTGGAAAACGTCAATTGGTAAACATTGTTCCATAAAAATTACTTTCAGTATATAATAATACTGTAATAATTAATTTCAATAACGAAACGCAGGGCGGTATGAAATTTATACTCGAACTCCGTAATTTTATAGCACCTTGCTTATTGATTTCTAAATTGAACTTCTAAGCTGGACTTCTAAAATTTTCGGGCAAATATGTTGAAAAATATACTCAAATCCAATTTCTAGATGGTGTTGACGGAGCTCCGCTTCACAGAGCTCCTATTCCGCGCGCTTGAGGCGCTTCGCGCCTTGACGTAACTGTAACGTAACCTAACCTATTGTAAGCCTATTCGCTCTGTCCGTCCGTCCGTCTGTCTGTCTGTCCACCCGAACGTCCTTAAAGGGGCTGAATCTTTTAAAGCGTAACGGCGATTCTATAAGTATTTTTTTTATGAAATGGAACCTGTGACAAAGTAATATACCAAACGTTGGTAGGTGATACGTTAGTTTGCCTATTTGATATCATTAAAAAATAATCTATTTGACAAATTATACAGTATGAAATGAAAATTTGTTAAGTAATTATTCAATAAAATAAACCATTTGCAAAATGAATATTTGTGTAAAGATAATTTTAGGTATGATGCATTTGTCAATCGTTGGTTGAAAAACGAAAATTTGCTAAATGACTGGCGACAAAGTGATAGGACACCAGTCATTGCACTAGTCTTTGATGTGAACTTAAATTCCCATTCTGCATGTACATAAGGGATGGAAGCTTTATGTCTGCCATAAACTTTAAAGAGAGTGATCCATTGGTGACTAACACCGCTGGTACACCAGCGAGCTAACCCTGCAGGGGGAAGGGCCGTCACTGAAGTACTACAAAACCGCGGTATTATAACCTAACCAACTTAGAAGAGTTGAAAAACCCCCGACATTGTCATTTCAAAGTTCAATATTTCAAAAACGGGTGAACCGATTTTAATTAAACTTAGCTAAGAACCATCTCGATTAAACTAGCTTTCGAAATAAAAAAACGCATCGAAATCGGTCCATCCGTTTGGATGCTATGTTGCCGCAGACAGATACACAGGTCAAACTTATAACACCCCTCTTTTTCGTCGGGGGTTAAAAATACCGTGAATTGCTTCGTAGGCTCTTTGTGTATGCTTTAAAGTCGTGAAACTGCCGGCTCGTAAATATTTTACATTACATATTTAGTGTTGGTTGTGCCCCTTTTCTGAAATGCATTGTGTACATAAAAAAAACAGCGCCTTACTACTGTAGTACGGGGTAAGGTGTCATCACGATCACTACTTCAGTGACAACTTTTTAGTCATCAGGTCAAGTTGGGTGTCAATCATAATTTTCCTATTAAATTGATGTTTATTGTTTTAACCATGAGCCAAAAATGCAGCACATGTAGTGAATTAGTGTTGTTCAATTATAACTCCTTATTTAAATAAGTGTTCTATGTTATGTATTAGAAAAATAACATAAATATGATCTCATGTAAATAAACACTGTCATCAAGGAATCTAGTAAGTATTTTAATTTGAATCGGTAAGTAAATAAACTTTATCTACACATATCATAAGTCCTCTATAATGAGTTCAGAAACCGTAGGGTCTCGTGTGATCCTATTATGAAACTCAGCTTCGCCTCGTTTCATAAAAACACTCTTGTTTTAAGGACCCTGATTTTGTAGGAGTTGCATAAATTACTATTGTGTATTATTTTAAGGCTTAATTATGTGGAGTTGCATACATTACCTTATCTACACACATTATAAGTACTCGATGGGTTCAGAAGCCGAAGGCATATTATACCCATACCTGCCCCCGACTACGAAGTGCATAATTGTGTGCATAAGTGCGAAGGGGGGGGGTGCTGTCACGAATTTGACTGTTTTTATTTAATCATAGACAAACATACCGAGCTTTTTTTTGTAAATTATTACATTATTTATACATGTCGGACTGAACTCGACTTATATACGTGAGTGATCCGTTTTATTTCACTATGATTGTAAATTACGTTGGTTTTCAAATTTGAAACATCGAATTCGATATCGAAAAGTCATTACGACATCGAATAGTAATGACTATTACTTTACGGTGGTGGTTGGCGGGGGTTGCCGGCGTCGGCGAGCAGTCGGCGGCGTACTTCAATGCTGGTCATTTTCTACGGTTTCTGAACGCATTATAGAGGACTTATGATATGTGTGTAGATAAACTATTACTTATTACTTACATAAAGGTATAGTAAAATAGTACTTTTTGATATACAAGGCGAGGGTCGAGACTCGGAACGAGTGAAAATGACACTTCCGCACGTGTACCAAACGACGTTTTTTAATACATTTGCGAAAAAAATACAAAGAGGGGGCGGGCCGCCCCGCCATCACCACCACCGAGCAGAGCCGTCGGAGCCTTGGAAAAGTAAAAAGCACTAGTATGAGAAATACAACTTTCCGCATAAGAATAAATAATAACATAGTAGAACGGAATCTCTTTTGACCGAGTCCAAAACGCCGCCATTTATGTACCTACTGGGAAGTAGGTATATAAATGGCGGCGTTTTAGACTTCACGTCGTCACACCCCTCTGTCATATAAACAACCTAACGCGCGTGCGGCGACGCCGGCCGTGATAGCCTGACTGAGTAGTCTGTTTAACAAATACTCTAATATCGTGACCTTGAGCCCGTCCGGAGCGGGAGTTTCCGTTCTACTATGTTATTATTTATTCTTATGCTTTCCGCATGAAACGTAGCTACAAAAAGTTTTTCACACAAATCAGGCAAAAATCAATCTCATGTTCAGGTAATAAACACAGACATCTAAAACTATTTATCAATTTAACTCGAAGTAGTAAGTACATAAGCTTAGTTAGCTACCGACAAAAGCCAATGATTGTGTTTTTAAGTTGGAAAGTAGAGTAAGTACTTGGTTATTTTTGAGGTTTTTAACGAACCAACCTAGGAGAGGAATAAAAATATTTATTTATGTTTAAAAAAAATCTTAATTGCCGTATTTGCAACCAAAATAAAATAAAAAAAAACATTTTGGTCGCAAATGGGAAGTGAGTATTTGACAAGATTGACCTTTAATTTCAATTCAAATGACCTCTAAAACTTCGTGCCCATGACGTAGACGTGCGTAAGACTGTCATGAGACGTTTTCGACAAAAGCGTAACTGCGTTCAAGCATATCGCTGATTTACGCAGCTCATGTAAACGTTTGTAACAAGCTAGATTTCAATTATTGGAGTGGTTTTGTCATTTACTATTATAAAATATATACAATTTAAGCAACAGACATATTTAAAGGCTTTTATTCCAGAAAAATATTTACGAACTCTATATAGTTTCAAGCTTAAGCACTGCAACACCAAAAAACGCCTCTTAGTGTAGTCAATAGGAATGATATGCGCATGCGTATATTTTCCGTCAAATGGTGTTTGGCGCGCTGATAAGCACAGGCGGTTGATCACGATGAAATTATTTTTTTTAGTCGCACGACAGATATCTTACATTCTTCACGTGCCTCAGCGGTTTAATTTAAGCTTCTGCATTTGCAAGTTGCAACGGAAATGAGTAGCATCGATTTGTCGAATAATAGAAGAATGGCACGACAGAATGGGATCGTCCAACCATTACTTACTGGTAAGTATAAACATAATATTTTGGAGCGAATTTCGAATTTCAATGGTTAACTTTTTCCTTAACTGATTAAAAAAACCCCATTTAATTATATTTATTTTCAAATACTTAGCTGACTAGTAGGTACTATGTGAAATGTTTATCTATTTAGGTTAGGGGAACCTCTACATTTGGTATTGTTTGAATTTAATTCCCTTCTGTTGGCCTATCTATTTTTACTAAAACTTTTCAATGGTTTAGTTAGTGTTTATTTTATTATACTTTTAAATTATGACAACAATTTCTTCCCACTTACAGAATTTTGTTGAGCAATTTCTTCAAATACTTACCTAAATAATGTTTTTTTTATTCTGCACCAGTAAACAAACCAAATGAAAAAAATTCTAAAGTCAAACATTTGTTTACATATTGTGTTGATGGAAATGCCAATAGGTAATAGATCATTTAATATTTAAAAGTGTTATTATTTAACAAACACCAATTCTTAATTTTGAAACTGTCTTGCAAATCATGTTAAGTAGGTATATGATAACATTTATACATTTAAGGTTAGGTAATGTATGTTACATAGTTTCACAGTGTTGAATCTTGAAATATAGCTTTCATCTAATTATGTGTAAAGGCTTTAAAATTTGTTTATAAATAAATAAATACTTTGCTACTACTATTGTTTTTAGTTTACAGAAAAGAGTTTTAAAGTGGACAGTTAGACTTTACTGTAATTTATATTCTGTAATTGTTGTAGATCTATACCAAATAACCATGGCTTACGCCTATTGGAAATCAGACAAGGTGAATGATGTGGCTGTGTTTGATTTATTTTTCCGAACCAATCCATTCCAAGGAGAATTTACCATATTTGCGGGTCTGGAGGAGTGTCTCAAGTTCTTGGACAATTTCCATTATTCTGACAGTGGTAAGTACACTTTATATGGCTATTTATTTGATTTATGTTTATGTTCTTCCTCATGGCAGAAAAATGTTTGGGAATGGGTAAACTGTGAACAATAAAATTGACATGCTGCTGATGAAGACAAAAACCCAGTTGACTAACATTAAAATAGGTATTTTGTGTTTCAATTTATCCATTTTACCTCATATTGTACTTAAATTCTTTAATTTTCCAGTCTACAGTTTGTAATTAGTTTTATAAATAAAATTTGATTTTAGTGAAATAAACGGATCACTCACGTATGTCAGTCGAGTATAGCCCGATATGTTCATGGACTATGGATTAGTCCGAAACATGTCGGGCTGTACTCAACTGACATACATGAGTGATCTGTTTTTTTTTTCACTATGATTGAATCTCATGGTAGTTTCATATTAAAAATTTCATTTGTTTTACTTATTTTCCAGATATTGAATATTTGATACAGACCCTGCCTGAGAATATCGAACCTGAATTTTTTGCATATTTGAGGGATCTAACATGCAAGGATGTAAAACTAAGTGCCATTGAAGAAGGATCCGTAGTGTTCCCGAGGTATGCTCACTAAATGTATTGAAGTTATGTAGTTGTTAGTGTTTCTCATAATTTTTCTTTAATTTCAGAGTGCCCCTGTTGAGAGTTGAAGGCCCTCTAATTATTGCCCAGTTGTTGGAGACGACCTTATTAACCCTGGTTAACTTTGCAAGGTAAATCATTTAATCAATTGAAATACCTAGAGCTTTGTACTTTTCAACACTATTTATATGTCTTTTTTACTATTACTCCTTGATTTTTTCATTTTGGATGTTGTGTTTCTGGCCATTTTCAGAAAACTGTGTATTCTGAACTTTTTTGAATAACCTAATAAATTTTGTATTATTTCTGCTCAGAATCACGAGGACTATCTATTTAAATAATAAAAAAAAGTGTCCCTAATTATTTTATCAGTTTTGTGACGTGTTTTTGGATACATTTTATGTGGACCATCACAAAACTGACAATTAATTTTCTATGGAAAAATTTAGGGCATTTTTGGAAAAAAGGGTACACAGTTTTTTGAAAATGCCCTTCTATCCTGGCAACCATAACATAAAAATACTTAAGATGGTTATCTATTAGAAAATAAAAAATTGAATTAATCTTAAAAATAACAAAGTTGCATTGGCACTTGCTCATTATAGTACAAAGAAAGATAATCAATTCAAGTTCAAGTGTGAGTTCTCTTTAATAATATTATTAAAATAATCTCAAATGTTGTTTTTGTGCAAAAGTAGGCTAAAATGATCTGTTATCTAGGAATGAGGCTTATGACTTTGTGCTTAATGGGTATTCATTTGCAATCATGTTAATACTAGTTTTATCAGTTGTCAGGCTTGGCTGCGTCAGATAATTACTGACTAGCCTGGGCACTCCAACTATCAGTTATATTACAAGATACACATGCAATCTTACACACTTGCCAGGTGTTTAATTAATATTTACTCTAATGCAATCAGAAAGGAGAGTTGTGTTTTTATTATCCTCTGCCTACTACCTACATTTTGCTACCTACCTGCATATTGGATGGATAAGTACTAGAATTTAAGTAAAGTTGACAACATTTAATTTTTTCGTAACCGGAAAATTAATATAGGCGTCGAAAGAGATTCGCCTCCTGAACTGAACCGATACCCATCTTCTATACCTATAAAATAGTACCGTGACTGACTGACAGACACCGCACTGCCTAAACCACTGGACCTAGAGACTTGAAATTTGGCAATAGGTACCTTGAGTATCCTAGAGGTGATTTTTCGAAATTCCAACAGGATAAGGAACTAGCCCATTTTGAAATATTTCACGGGGGCAAAGGCGCGGGGCATAAGCTAGTGTTCATATTAATCTAATACATATTACCTATTTATTACATGAAGTGAAATACAAGACAATGAAATAAGAACAGAAATGTTACCAATACTACGAAGGAATGGATGAAATACCTTTATCTTTTTACGAAAAAAAAATTCTCTAATAATTTGGAGTTCGATAACGTCACATCGTCATTCAATTCAACAAACTTCTTTACTTTATTTTTATCGAGACAAGCAAAGGCAATGGATCCATCCGTGCGTCTTTACGTAGAACTGGTATCCTATTAAAATAAGTACCTTTATTAAATTAACATGCTGTTGCCCGCGACGTCGTCCGCGTACATTTCCGTTATCGCTATCCCGCGGGAACTATAAAATTTTCCCGATTAAAAAGTAGCCTATGTTATTTCTCAATATTCAAAGAAGATACCTAATCTTCTTTCCAAATTTTATCTAGATTGGTGCAGCGGTTTTCCCGTGAAAAGGTAACAAACAGACAGACAGAGAGACCGAGTTACAAAGCAAGCAATACTTATTAGTTCATTTTAAAGTCTTTGGTACCTATTAGAATTATGAATGAACTAACCTCATCGTACTTTTAGGGTTTTGTACCTCAAAAGGAAAAAAAAACGTAACCTTTACAGGACCACTCGCGTGTCTGTCTGTCCGTCTGTCACCGCCAATTTATTCCGAAACTCCTGGACCGATTGAGTTGAAATTTGGTACACATAATGTATGTGGGTGACCCAAAGACGGACGTATGACGTAAATTATTGTATTTTAAACATGGGGCCACTTTTGGGAGGTAAGTTAGAAAAAGAAAAAAAAAAGTGAAATTGTATTTATTATTATAGTAAGTACTTATTACATTTATGAAATGAAAGGGGTCATTGTGAGCATCTCATTTATATATTTTTATAAAGTTATTTAAGAAAATAGGCGAAAATTTACTACCTTTTTAACTCCCCCCCCCCACACTCCGAAATTACAGGGACGAAAAAAATACATACCTACAAGAAAACCTTGTATTAAAAGTAATATATAATTGGAATTTAGATAATTAACTTACGAAACCCTCTCCACGCGAGTCGAACTCGCACTTGTCCAGTTTTTTTTTGTTACGTAGGTATATAAAATTTATTTAAGTAGGTTACATCTAGTACTAATTTATGCAACTTACATAATAAGAATCACACGGGTGCTTTAAGGCTTAATTAGGTATGTAGAGTTGCATACATTACTTTATCTACGTACACATTTTAAGTACCTAGGTACTTACTAGCTTACTAGCTACTCTAAGATGGTTTCTGAAGCTGAAGGCGTAACAAACCTGGCACGAATTTGACTGTTTTTAGGGTTCCATACCTCAAAAGGAAAAAACCGAACCCATGTAGGATCACTTTGTTCTCCGTCTGTCTGTCTGTCTGTCTGTCAAGACCCTTTTTCTCTGGAACGCGTGGAGCAAGCTGAAATTAATATCAATTGACAACATTTCTAATTTTTCACACCTGGAAATTAACATAGGTATCGAAAGGGCTTGGCCTCCTGAACACACCACTATGTTTATAAAAATGTAATATTACTTATTTTTTTAAATACAAGAGAATAAGATAAAATTACCAATTCCACCAAAACTGCGCAAGAATGTGTGTAATACCTTTGCCTTTTTCAAACAAACCACAAGCACAACAATAATTTGATATGATACATATAACTTTATTTACATAATAAAAGCAATTTACAATGACATTAAATCTAAGCTTAAACTAAATAAACTACAACTTAAAACTAAATTAAATATTATGTTTGACAATGTCAGATTTGACATCTTGGGTTTTGTTTTTTTGATCGTGACAAGACGAGGGCAATTGATCCATCCTAGCGTAGTTTCGGAGTTACGTCCTTTTGTAATAAGTACCTTTTAATAAATTAATTACAAATCCTAATAAAAAATTAAAATCGTAGGTTTGCTCCTCTTTCAAAGTAGATTGCAGACAATTAATCATATTATAGTCTCAAAAATATGAAATGTTGTCAATTGCCTAAACCTCCAGTCCCTTAAAGCTGTGAAAAAATCCACCTTCTAAGTCAACGCAATCAAAAGATACAGTCATTAAAAAGGTCGTTTCCGTACAAATTGCCGTACTTCGAAAACCTAAAGGGTACTTTCAGTTGTCCTAGAAACTTGAAATTTGGCATGGAGGTAGCTCTTATAGCACAACAACCCAGAAAATTCTCAAAATCTTAAATTTTTATGTCTGTCTGTATGTGTCACTGACCAATATAAAGTGACCACGCACTGCATACATTTTGCTTAAGAGCAGGGCTCTGCTAACACAGGAAAACATAAAACACTGGGGAATAGCAGGGAAGTCTTCGCACGGAACCCTCGTGCGCGAGTCCGACTCGCACTTGTCCGGTTTTTTAGGGTACCGAGGTCAAAATGGCAAAAAGGAATCGTTATAGTTTCGTCATGTCAGTCTGTCTGTCTCTGCCTGTTTGTATGTCCGCGGCATAGCTCAGAGACTATTGGTACTAGAAAGCTGTAATTTTGCATAGATATGATAGATACGTACATGTTAATTAGGCCGGAAAATTGCTGGGATAAAAAATCTTGAAAAAAAAATGCACGTAAAGTGGGTACGATTTCTTTATTTTTCGCCCACCCCGTAGTGTGGGGTATCATTGGATAGGTCTTTCAAAAATCCTCGAAGATCATTTTTCGATAGAGTTATTCGTGTGCGAATTATTTAGCTTTGAAGTGTTCATTTTTAGGGTTCCGTACCTCAAAAGGAAAAAACGGAACCCTTATAGGATCACTTTGTTGTCTGTCTGTCTGTCTGTCTGTCAAGACCCTTTTTCCCTGGAACGCGTGGAGGTAGGATGCTGAAATTAATATCAAATACTCAAACCTGCGGTCCCTTGAAGCTGTGAAAAAATCAAGCATCTAGTCAAGTCAATCAAAAGATACAGTCATTAAAAAAGTCGTTTCCATACAAATTGTTGTTTTTTGAAAACCTAAAGGGTACTTCCAGTTGTCCTAGAAACTTGAAATTTGGTATGAAGGTAGCTCTTATAGTACAACCACTCAGAAAAGTCTCAAAATATTAAATTTTTATGTCTGTCTCTAGATTTCGCGGACCAATATAAGTTGACCCCACACTGCATACATTTTGCTTAGGAGCAGGGCTCTGCTTACACTGGACTTCTTAAAACAGGGGAAAAGCGTTAAAATCTTTCTACGGAACCCTCGTGCGCGAGTCCAACTCGCACTTGGCCGGTTTTGTTAGTCAAGTAGTCAAGTGTCCCCTCCCTCACTCTACCAGAGAAACTGTTGTATTTGGAAATGTGAAAAAAATCAGAGCAGTAGTGCATATAGTGAATTTAAAAGGAAAACTATCACAGATAAGTAGGCTTCACAGGTTTGGGAGTAAGTTATTATGTTTGTCTGTTTCGGTAACCGATATAAATTGACTCCACACTGCTTACAGTTTGCTTAGGACTAGGGCTCTGCTAACACTGGTTTCGAATAGGTGTTAGGACTTTGCGGGTGGTAGGAGTAGGACCTTGTGGAAGGTCCGTCCGGATCGCTACCACCATCTTACTCGCTAATCCTGCCGCTAAGCAGCAGTGCTTGCACTGTTGTGTTCCGGTGTGGAGAGTAAGACAGCCGACGTAATTACAGGCAAAAGAGGCATTTCATCTTAGTTCTCTAGGTTGGCAACGCATCTGCAAACCCGCCGGGGTAGCGGGTGTCTATGGGCAGTGGTGATCACTTACCATCAGGTGACCCACTTGCTCGTTTGCCTTCCTCGTCGCATAAAAAAAGGTGTAATGAAAGTACCTTTAAATTAGGTAATCTATGCCAGGGCTTTTTCGTAATGGCTTAGGAACCCTATCATGGGCGTGTCCGACACGCTCTTGCCCGGTTTTTTTTTATTAATGACAAACATGCCGAGCAGACGATTCGTATTGTAGGCCTATTACATTTTAGTGGTTTGTAAAGATTTTCCAGAATTTAAACTCATAACGTTATCGAAATTGATGTCGTGTCGTAATGACATTAATTACTTTACTAAAACTTTCGTAGTAAAACTGGCTGTCGTTTCCAATGCTGGTAATTTTCTACGGTTTGTGAACGCATTATAGAGGACTTATGATATGTGCCTAGATTCTATAAAAAATCTTACCTACCTCATGCAACTCAATACAAAAATGCAAATCATGGCTATTGTATTTTATATCTGAATACCTATCTAAAGATACCGAAAGATAACGCAAAGTAGATGACTTATTTGGTACATGTACTTATTATTTGATACCTAACTGTCTACAGTCTAATTTCCACTTACTTATAAGGCCATACTTACCTACTTGGAAAACTTCGTGGAATACAAAATATCGTTTACTTATTATAATTTATGAGGAAGTTTTGAGGTGGGTATATTTTCCATTACTGCGCATTTATAAAAGGCTAAATGAATTTAAATGATATTGGGACTGACTGCCTAATAGAACTTTACTTCTTTGAAGAAATGTACGAAAACTGCCGTAGTTGACATATAAAGACTTGTGTACCTACCGTCAATGATTTCTGACCAAATAACTCTATCTATACATACAACATACATATAGCCAGGTATTTATTTATTGAATTTTTAATACTTACATAGTTTACACGCATGGAGGACTTAATTCAATTAAACGTTCTCTCCCAGTCAACCACACAATCAATCACGTAGTAAGCAATAGCATCTAGCCGCAATAGAAAATAAAAGAAAAACAAGTCGGTAGGTAGGTATACCTATACCACTGCCTACAATATATCAAGGCAGTAGGTATATGCCAATGTCCGTATTTTTTTCCTTCGAACTCTCTTTTATACGATTGTTTTTGCTACTGTCGCAGTAACTGTGTATCGAATAAATTGTTTTCATATCATTATCAGTATCACACAAATGTATTTCAAACTAATCTATAATTCGATTATTTCTTGCCGAATCATTATTATCCGTAGATAGCTTGCACCTAGATCTAGTAGCACACGACACTAGAGATGTTAAGGAAATGAAATTTCGGTTTCAAATACGGTTACGTACCTATATATGAAATTATTTCGGAATATCCGTTACCTACTTTCGGATAGTTTCGTTTTGGTTACGAATATCATAGTATTTTTAAGGAACTGTAAAATAAACTAAAATACAAATAGGTATTAGTATATGTATAGGAAATTATAGTAGTATTTTAGATATCTACTTCTACTCATAGTGAAATAAACGGATCACTGACGTATGTCAGTCGAGTATAGCCCGACATGTTTACGTCTCGCCACCGGCGTGGCGTGTGCTCCCAGAGGAAGGACTACGGATTAGTCCGAAACATGTCGAGCTATACTCGACTGACATACGTGAGTGATCCGTTTATTTCACTATGATTGAGTCTCACGCCAGTTTTATGTTAAAATCTACTTCTACTTGTCAAATTTACACGATTTAAATTAATGTAGGTACTTATGTGTTTAAATATTCTCATTTAAATGAATTTTGTATTTCTTTGAGAATCAATTATCTTTATCCTGAAATTTGATCAAGTTTGGTTCAACGGTTTTCCACGAAAATATTGCAAGGAAACCGTCGAAAAGCTCCACTGTTAAGTAGTGTCACGTTTATTTATTTATAACAATGGATTAGATTAAAAAAATATGTATTTTAGATACTATAAAAATAGCGGTAAAATTGGTATATTTGTAGGTCTGTACTAACAAAACTTTATCATAAGAGTCATGCACGCTACAATTGTTTATCGTTATTAACGCTCGCAAAAGAATGGTACCATTAAATTGTAATTTTAGCATTAACTGTGTTCGCATTTTCAGTTTAATGGCCACCAACGCCGCTCGCTACCGAATGGTGGCTGGGAAAAACGTCTCTCTGCTGGAATTCGGTTTGCGGAGAGCGCAGGGTCCCGATGGTGGATTGTCAGCGTCCAAATACGCATACATTGGTTAGATTCGTTACACATATTATTATGAGTACCTACTTTACTTGGGCTTGGTACTTAAATCCCATCATGGCATCCAAGCTTTGTTGCGCTATGTTGCTCACTTGTTACTTAGATACAACATGAGCATTTTAAAGTTTATGGCACCCTAAACGTATAGTTACTTTTAAGATACGAGGTGGTATATCACTGATTATAGAATATTTTTTTCGTCAAGTCGTCTACTACAATCAACTTTCAATGCAACTATTTCAATGGCGGTATTTGAGGTGTATAATAGCGCAAATTAACGTTTTATTATACGTTATATTGATTATATTAGCGTGTTTCCGGCGCGGCGGCTGGCGCGGCCGCCGTGCCTGGCACGCGCCGGCCCACCCCCGTCGCTGCTGCCGCCATAAGCCCGCCCCCTATTTGGCTCCCAAGAAGCCTCAAATATCGAATATACTGCGAACACTGTTAATCTCTTTAATCATGCAAGTTTCACCAACCTTGCCCTTGAACACTTTTCCTATTACTCAAGTCTAAAGTTTTATCGATTCCAGCGTCGTTTCGCAAACTTTTCGTACGATTTTTTCCGACTTGAAGTATTTAAGTATACATGCCAAGAGTTGAATACTAAGTTTATCGTTTTAGCAGTGATTAAGTTCCAACAAACTAACACAGCTGAGCTGTCAGTTAACATGCAATAAACTTTAATGATAAACTATCTAATGTTTATAACGCGGCAGTAAATGATGATGTTGGTGCTCAAAATAGATGCATGTAAGCTTATCAGGTTGCGATGTTTTCAGGCGGATTTGACGGGACCAGCAACGTGCTGGCGGGCAAGATGTTCAACATCCCGGTGCGCGGCACGCACGCGCACTCGTTCGTGACGTCGTTCAGCACGCTGGAGGACCTGTCGGCGGTGGTGCTGCGGCACGCCGACTCGCACAAGCAGTGCAACCTGCTAGAGCTGGCCACCGAATGGCGCAAACGCGTCTCGGCCATCATGGACGTGTCCACCGAAGAAGCCAGCGACGGTGAACTAGCCGCCCTGATATCGTATGCCCTTGCCTTTCCGTCAGGATTTCTGGCTTTAGTGGATACGTATGATGTCAAGAGGTATAACTTTCAAGGCTTACCGTCACGACACAGGCAGCATATGAATGGGCATTCTGGCTACAATAGCAACTGTGGATCCAATGATTCTAGACTGCAAAACTCACAGAGTATACATAGTACATATGGATATAGCACGGTCGAACGCACACTGAGGTAAAGATGCAAATAGACAACTCATTGACATTTGGTGTTTTATATTAACGTGTACTTTTGTTTTGCATTGTTCGTTTTGTCTAAGTTTTGTGGAATTTTACTATGTTTATTGTGTTTCTTATGCTGGCTTATGGCCAGGCTCCGCCACTCTCATTTTACATTATACTCATCGGCTAGGTTGGGCATGACGACTCACACACGGGGTGTCGGGGTGACATGTTACCGCAAGCACACCTAACACAGATTCTCCCGGGACTACTTAACCTTACGATTCGAGCTGTAGTTACGAATTTTTTATTTCGCTTTTTCAGTGAAGCGTAGATGGACGGCGCTTCATGTTCAAACCGAATGTAAATAAAGAGAACACCGACGAGAACTTTACATTTTGCTTCAGTGTGACGTACATACGTATCTGTTCCGGACCTAAGAGCAATAATAGGACTATCTTAGTCATTGGGCACAGTTGCATTGTATTGGGATATGCACACCTTCACAGTAATCAAATCTATACTTGCATGTGGTCTTGTTGGTTCATCAGACACCCATTTATTTTTATTAGTGAATCGTTATTTATGGACTTTTAGTTTGGCAGTTTTAGCTGTAACGTATTGGATTTTATTGATTTTGTAAAGTAGGCAGTGATGTTGTAGTTAATAAATATTAAAATCGGATGTATATAATGTATCATCGCTGCAGTAGTTCCTAAAATTTAGGGAATCGTAATTGAACAGGTGGTGTACATTGATAAATTGTTGAAGTATTTACGTTATCATTCATCGGTAATTCGGTGACATTATCGGTATGTACAGTAAATTAAACATATCACGAATACTCTAAATAAAAAAACGGCGTACATACAACAACAAAATAAATCTCCATTTGCATGATATTTTCATATTGGGCCTACTAAACATTTTACATGTTTCACTTAAATCTAGGCATACTTATACTGGGTAATAACGCAAAATTACCAAGGTGCATCACCCGTACTTATTGACAAGTGGATTCCCACGTAGTTAGTCCAAGTTGACGATCTCGCACCAAATATTCGATTGAGTTTACGTACCTACCTAGATAGATTAAACTTAGCTAATGTCGATTGGAGATTAGAACAGAATTTTTGGTCAACAGGAGTGGTCTGCTAAACTTCTGTGCCGTGGCACTAGCGCTAAACGATTGTGGGTACAGAGCCATGGGAATTCGCATAGACAGTGGAGATCTGGCATACCTATCGGTACTCGCTCGAGACACATTTGCGAAAGTAGCCGATACGCTCAAATTGCCCTGGTTCCGTAAACTGACCATTGTAGCCTCCAACGATATTAATGAAGAAACTATACTGAGCTTGAACGAGCAAGGCCACAAAATAGACTGCTTTGGCATCGGAACACATCTGGGTAAGGCCACGCAGCTACTGATGTGTATATCTCGACTGATAGTGGCTTAACACGACGCTCCTCTAATATTACAGTTACCTGCCAGCGCCAACCCGCTTTGGGGTGCGTCTACAAACTGGTGGAAATTAATGGCCAGCCAAGAATTAAACTAAGCCAGGATGTGGGAAAAGTCACGATACCGGGCCATAAAGAGGTATGTATGAATAGAATACAAACAGTACATAAAATTTGTATCTTATCTACAAAGTAAATTTAAAACCTTGACCCTGAGTCGAGCCATGCATGAGGTGATGTAATATGAGCCCTACGTAACCAATCTCATACGTGATCGGTAACAGCATGCGATGGCATAGTTAAATTGGCAATGGGTACCTATCGTAACATTTATACTTAAAGATTTCTTTAAAAGTCCTACCGAACCGGACATATTATGTATGTATGTATTATGTATTTATTATCCTTTTAGGCATTCTCCGTCTGATCTCGAAATACGCCTTCACTATTGTCAATATCGATTTATACAGTCGGCATAATTCCTCTGCTAAGTATTTAGCCCCATTTAGCCAATTCTCTACGGGTAAGTGTCAATTTACTCAGGTTGCATCTAATAAAATATAAGTTTACCTAGTTTAATAAAGCGTATGGTAATATTCCCAGGCAGTATCTTTGACCTGAATAATCAATTGGCACCTACGTCAATCTTGAGAGACCTTGTAACTAATAAACTGTCCATATTTAATTATTATCACTTGAGTTCATGGCCAAGTTTTGTGTTTTTACTGATAATAATCATTATCTTTTATGATAACTTAGTATAGAGCCTACAAGGCCAAAATATATCCGATTTAAATACAAATGGCGTAAGAAACAAAATGTTAAGCTAGTGTTTTTTTGTGGTCATTAATAGAATCTAAAAAACCGCCAAGTACGAGGGTTCCGTAGAAAGATTTTAACGCTTTTCCCCATTGTTTTAAGAAGTCCAGTGTTAGCAGAGCCCTGCTCCTAAGCAAAATGTACGCAGTGTGGGGTCAACTTATATTGGTCTGCGAAATCTACAGACAGAACTAAAAATGAAAGATTTTGAGACTTTTGTGAGTGGTTGTGCTATAAGAGCTACCTTCATGCCAAATTTCAAGTTTCTAGAACAACTGGAAGTACCCTTTAGGTTTTCGGATTTCAGCATTTGTATGGAAATAGCCTTTTTAATGACTGTAACTGTATCTTTTGTTTGCGTTGACTTAAAAGGTTGATTTTTTCACAGCTTCAAGGGACCGCAGGCTTGAGTATTTGATATTAATTTCAGCATGCTACCTCCACGCGTTCCAGAGAAAAAGGGTATTGACAGACAGACAGACAGACGGACAACAAAGTGATCCTATAAGGGTTCTGTTTTTTCCTTTTGAGGTACGGAACACTAAAAAGTGCAAACTATGTATATTCTAGCTCTATTCTAATTGTAATTAAAATCATAACGTATGACGCATTATGTAACTGACGTAGTTAAGGAATATTTTGTAATTTCAAATAGACATCCAATTAAGTGTTACTGTTTTCTTTTTAATGAAATAAATAAGTATATGAATTGTATTATAAATTATAATGTGGTTAACAAGACTACCTCAATATGATAAAAAAGATTAATTCATTAATCTGACTTCATATTATAAACGATTGTTTCAAATAATTTCACAATGCCGCATCATTTGCATTGCGCATACTCGTAAACACATATTACTATATTCACCAACTGTAGGTAGGTACTCAACAGACCAATAAACTTTAGAAGTCACCTATCCTTCGTTTTTTTAACCGACATCAAAAAAGGAGGGGATTATACGTTCCACTGTATGTATTTTTTTTTATGTATGTACTTACATCGATTACTCCATCAATTGTAGACCGATTTTCAAATATTTTTTTTATTCGAAAGAGTATACATACTCCTGAGGTGGTCCCATTGTCACCAAGTCATGATCTGATGATGTGATCCAAGGGAAATCGAGGGCAACCCTCAAATTTTATAGGCACGCATTATGTGTTTCATTATTTTCAAAGGCTATTCAAGTATTTGCGTCAGGTAGTCATCATGTCATGTTGATGAGCCGATGATGGAAGGTATAACTCCTTAACGGTTAGGAGTTGGAGGTTAATTCTGAAAATGTTAAATCAACATAAAATTGTGAAATAAAAATCTTTTAACAAAAAAGTAAAACCGCCTTCAAACAAACCCTTAGAAAAAAAACGTAAAACAATTCTCTAAAGCCCAAAGTTTTATGGCCGAGCACTAATTTTAACATAAGAAAGAAGGTAAACAATCTTGACATGTCTTTTTATTGAAAAATGTTTATTTTTTAGGGTTCCGTACCTCAAAAGGAAAAAACGGAACCCTTATAGGATCACTTTGTTGTCCGTCTGTCTGTCTGTCTGTCAAGACCCTTTTTCTCTGGAACGCGTGGAGGTAGCATGCTGAAATTAATAAGAAATACTCAAGCCTGCAGTCCCTTAAAGTTGTGAAAAAATCCACCTTCTAAGTCAACGCAATCAAAAGATACAGTCATTAAAAAATCTATTTCCATACAAATTGCCGATTTTAAAAAACCTAAAGGGTACTTCCAGATGTCCTAGAAACTTGAAATTTGGTATGAAGGTAGCTCTTATAGCACAACCGACTAGGAAAAGTCTCAAAATCTAAAAATTTTATGTCTGTCTGTAGATTTCCCAGACCAATATAAGTTGACCCCACACTGCGTACATTTTGTTTAAGAGCAGGGCTCTGCTAACACTGGACTTCTTAAAACACTGGGGAAAAACGTTAAAATCTTTCTACGGAACCCTCGTGCGCGAGTCCGACTCGCACTTTGCCGGTTTTTTTTAATAAGTAACTGTTACGTACAAAACCATAACAATATAAATAATTAAGTGTCATTGTTATTTAATTGTTACTTGATGTTATTTATTTTTAAAAAGCGTTTTAAAAAAAAAGACATGTCAAGATTGTTTACCTTCCTTCTAATGCTAAAAAACCGCCTTAAAAAAAGCCTTAGAAAAAAAATGTTAAATAATCCTCTAAAGCCATGAGTTTATGGCCTAGCACTAGCAGAAATATGAAGCCGGTGCGGTGCTAGCGGAATATTCTTTGAAATGAAGCACCGACTTCATATTTCTGCTAGTGCTAGGCCGTAAAACTCATAGCTTCAGAGGATTATTGAACATATTTTTTCTAAGGTTTTTTGAAGGCGGTTTTACTCTTTTGTTAAAAGGTTTTTATTTCACAATTTTATGTTGATTTGACATTTTAAGAATTATCCTCCAACTCCTAACCGTTAAGGAATTGTACCTTCCATCATCAGCTCATCAACATGAGATGACGACTACCAGACGCAAATACTTGAATAGCCTTAGATAATATATGAAACACATAATACGTGCCTATAAAATTTGAGGGTTGCCCTCGATTTCCCTGGGATTCCATCATCAGATTATTGACGGAGTAATCGGTGTACATACATAAAAAAAATACGTACAGTGGAACGTAGAACCTCCTCCTTTTTTGAAGTTGGTTAAATAAACGAAGTATAACTTGTTCCATTTTCTAATATTTGTTTGGAGAATGTACGTACACAAATAAGCGATTAATTACCTATATTATTTATGTTATTCCAGGCTTATCGATTGTTCGGAGCGGACGGGCACGCCCTAATCGACCTGCTACAACGTTCATCAGAGCCTCCGCCAGAGGTGGGGCAGAAGGTGCTCTGTCGCCATCCCTTCCAAGAGTCCAAGAGAGCTTACGTCATACCGAGCAAAGTCGAGCATTTGTACAAGGTACGGTAAGGCTGAGCGTCACAAATCAACTAATTCCGGGTGTGGAGTGTAGTCGTGGTCATGGATTGTCTGGTAGGTTGGTTGTGGCTTAGCCTGGAATCTTTCTCTGGTATGCTTTTCCCTGGCAATGCTGAGTGCAGCTATCCTAGTGTTGCATTGTTTTCTCGCGCACCGCTTAGCAACCGCCCGCAGTTCTCTTTAAGCAATGTTTCAAGCCACATTTGAAACAGCCCGCTTCACGGCACTTAGGGTATGTTAATGAACTGTAAATAATTAACATGGAAGTAAAAAAAAAAAAAAACGATTTATTGATTATTTTGGTTTTTATTTTTATGAAACATTAATAGTATGAAATTCAACATACAATGACAATGCAAAGAAAAATCTGTTAAGCAGCTGGACTTGAACCAGCAACCTCGGTAATCCGTACCACGCGTTTAATGCTAAGTATGGTTAATTGGTGGAGCGTGGTACGGATTACCGAGGTTACTGGTTCAAGCCAGCTGCTTAACAGATTTTTCTTTGCATTGTCGTTGTATGTTGAACATGGAAGTAGTCGTATTTCATACTTCTTTCTGCATTTATATGTATTCTAGATTACAATTATTGTAGCGAAACGTATAGTGCGCTGAAAGTTTTGTCGCTTTGTACACCTCTCTTTTAGGCCGTCTTACACGGGCCTGGCTACTATTTCACCGACTTTACAATGGTCAGTTTTCAATGACAATTCATTGTCAATTGCTGACTTGAAAAGCTTTTCTTTTAGCGCGCTTCATATTGGCAAATAAATGCATTTCGAATTGTCAATAATATGTAATGTGACAATTGTAAAGTTGGTGAAACAGGGGCCTGGTTTAGGCACTTAACGTAACGACAGACGATACAAGTACTTACGTCAAGTTAACCCCGACTTAGTGTCTAACTCAGGTCGGCCTTACTGTGTCAGTTAGAAAAGGATGCAATGAACCACAAAACTTTGTATGTTAAATAATCAGGTTAAATAAAATCACGACCGTGATTATGCTATTACCATATTAAATAAGCATGACATTATTGTTGTAATCATTACAGGTATTATATAGAGCTATAGCTTTGTTTAGATAAAACACATTCAATTCAATCGAACTCAAATCTGTAATTACACATGGAAATAAAAATACCAAGTACAATTTACGCTTCTATCCTAAAAATTATAAGCCTCGACTTTTTTTTGGCATTTGTAGTAACAACTTCAGACCGACGTAGAAAGAACGTAATTTGTTATTTTAAAATGTATACTTATCTTTTTAGCTGACATATTACGTATGTTTGATTTATATTAAAGATAGACTGATAACCGTTATGGACGTTCTCTATCAGTGCTGTTGTTCAGATAATTTGTATTCTTCCAAAGACATTTAAGTTTGACTAGCAACAATTCGTTTGTAATCATACTTTAAAAAGTATGCAGGCCCTTATCATGTTGCAGCGTCCATTGTAAGTAGTTTAGTTTCCTATCCTAATTAAGTTTTAACCTAAACTAAAATAATTTCAGGTGTGCTGGAAGGACGGCCGAATCTGCACTCTGCCAAAGCCGTTGTCTGAAGTCCGTGAGAGGGTTCAGTCCTCGTTGAAAACTTTGCGACAAGACATCAAGAGGAACTTGAACCCTACACCATACAAGGTATGATTTTGAACAAAATTCATAAGAATATATTGAATATAATTTTAAGCATGGAAATAAAGAAATTATATTGCAGGGTTTTTGCTTATTTATGACTTAAATAGAATAGATAAGTAAATTAAATATAATTTTAAGCATGGAAATAAAGAAATTATATTGCAGGGTCTTTGCTTATTTATGACTTAAATAGAATAGATAAGTAAATTAAATTTCACGTCCGTTGTAGAATGCCATCCGCTTTATAATTTTTTATGGCCCCAAGCTTAGAGCAGGAAAGGAAAGTAGATTTTAACCCGCGATTTCCCCTCTGCCAAAAATTAGACATTATGTCTACTTATGTTAAATGCACAGGGTCTGTTGATTGAGTGCGTGTGTTGACATTTGTGTGATAGTTTTGTTTTAGTATGAGTTTGTAGGAACGTATGAGGGTAGACGTGTGCTGTTAGAAAAAATGTAGTGCATAGATAAGCCAAAGGCGCCTCCCGTCTGTGCTTTATGCCCCCAAACAATGTTATTTTATTACAGAGTAAAGATATGTTACGTCCCTAGTAAATTGCGTTTGCTCGTTATTGTGTAGCCGCGGTTGCACAGTTGGTCGTCACCGTCACGACACTTTCGTAGAGTTGTTTGAACTGTCAGAAAGATTGGTAAATTTGGTCTTTTATGAATTTTCAACTCGGGTGTGGTAGTAACATCTACTTTCTGTTTATTTATGTAAGTAATATAATTGGGCCCAAGGGAATCTATCATCTGTAATCTTTATGACAAAATATTATGAACAGTGTTTTTGACCGCAATGAGATACATATTTTCACCTTGGTTAGGTTAAAAAAAATATTTATTATTTTCTTTATGTTGTGATGCAATTAATTTTTATTCAAACATTTCTAGAATGTTTTCAATTTTTTTAACCCCCGACGAAAAAGAGGGGTGTTATAAGTTTGACCTGTGTATCTGTGTATCTGTGCATCTGTGTGTCTGTGTATCTGTCTGTGGCATCATAGCTCTCAAACGGAGGGACCGATTTAAATGCGGTTTTTTTAATCGAAAGCTAGTGTAATCGAGATGGTTCTTAGCTAAGTTTCATCAAAATCGGTTCACCCGTTTTTGAAATATTAAACTTTGAAATGACAATGTCGGGGGTTTTTCAACTTTTCTAAGTTGGTTAGGTTAGGTTATTTTGTACAATAATGTGTACTTATTATAAGTTCTGTGTTTATATGTGCAGGTGGCGGTCAGCGACGATCTCTACAGCTTCATTCACGACCTGTGGCTTCAGAACGCTCCCATCGGGGAACTGTCTTGAAATTAGTTTACGCCAAACCAAAAATCCAACACAAATTATAGCATGCTTGCAATCGCTTTCGGTAAACTGTGCACTAAAAAAAAAGCATGTTTTAAAATTATACATAATTCTATTTAGTAAGTATTAGAATAAAATCAGTATGTTATAAATTAAGTTATAGTTATATATTAAGTGCTAGTCACATAAAAAAACTTTTCGAAAATACGAACCGAAGCTCGCGTAGTCTTGCATCAAACAAAAGAAAAGCTGGAATTATCAAAACACAAGAAAGTTCTCATTTAATTACAAGATTTGTTATTTTTGTATCGATTTTGAAATAATACATAACAAAGTAGCAATAGTTACTAATATTTCTTAATAGGAAATTAACTTTTAAGAAATGAAAGACATGTTACATAAATCTTATATCGATTAGTTTTCTATCCACGAAGAGAACGAATGAAAGGATCCCTACCCTATAGGGCAGAAGAATGTTGATGATGGGTTGTTGATCGATGTTTGTGCATGATTTGTTTTCCATACTAGACTAGGGAAGTAAGGAAACACAACGTACAAAGATTGTATTTATGTATTTTAAATCTTATATGTATTTTCCCCCATTTCACGGGGTGTGTAGTAGTGTAGTGTAGTGTAGTACTAGTAAGTAGAGGCCACGAAAATTTGCGCGTCTGTACTACAGTGCAAGTGGTTACAATTTTGTGATATAATTTATTTTTTACTACTTTTTACAATCATTATTTGCTCCAATAGTTCACATCAATTCCCAGTCACAAATCGATTTTATATTATTTGTTTTGTATCCACTTGAGGTTTTATGTATAGGTACATGTTTGTTACAGAACGATTACTCTAAGTTTACCACTGACAGATGGTTTGCCTTCATTTCGTTTTTAAATTTAATATCTTGCAAATGAGACGCTTATTACATAATCTGTAAACATGTTATATTATATTACAGATATTGTAATAAGTTGAAAATGAAATGAAGGCTAACTTAGAGTACTTAATCGTACTATATAATTATATTAGCACTGATCCTCAAGTTATGAAATGGACTTAAACTAACAGTGACTTACCAACACCATAAACTTTGGTTTAACGCTTGGAAACGTGCGAACCAAAATACCACTAATTTACAAAAAAGATCACTAGTTGAGCATCAGTCAGTCTTAGTTGGGACACATTTTTCGTGAATTTTGTACTAGACCATATGTCCACGGTGTGAGAAAGTAAGTCAATCTAAACTAGCAATCAAATCAATCTATTATAAATTGATTTATAATGTTATGCGGCTTTAGTTTAAATTCGCCATATATGTTATAATTTTGTTTCAGGGCCCCGTTTTATCTCGTTAATTATATGAAAAAATGAAAACAAAACAGAAATATTATTAGTCTAATAAGCTTCGAGAAAAGGGGCCCAGATATCACTGATGCTGATTTATTACTTTATTGTACTCACCGCCTGTTTCACCACCCTCCAATAAAGATATCTGACAGATATCTGTCGTACAGTCTCTGTTTATTTTGTTAGAACTAACAGAGATGACATCACGACATCACATTTATATATTAGATATGTATAACTTATCTGAGGGTGGTGAAACAGGCTCTTCGAAATAAAACCAATAAAAAACCTGAAGTGTCTTGAAAACGGGGAAGAGTTTTAAATTATGTCACTATAATAATAATAAATATGCTTTTAGTTATCTGTAAGATAAACTTTTATACTATGAAATATACTTAATCTTTTAAAATTATGGGACGGGAGGTTGGTCATGAGTAGTTTACAGTCGTTATCAGATATCTCGGAGCAGACAGAGTACCCGGAAATAAGTAGGTAGTAATTAAATTCATTCATTCATTCATTTAATATTATGTAATTGGAATTGAAAACGGGGAAATGTCTGATAGCGATTATATTAAGAAATTTGAAAATAATGTGCTACAATAGTAAATTCGTTTTATTTGCATAGGATGCATACTCATTGTACGTATGATAGAGGAAGTTACGTTTAAACTGAATGTAATTGGGAGGGCATAATAACATTATATATCGTTTTTAAAATGTGCTCGGACTGTAATTAAAACTGGGTGTTATAATTGTTTATTACTGCAAAGGCGGAGAAAATAGGCATAGGCCGATATATGTATGGTGCTTTTCTCTATCAAGTGCTTATCTGAAACATGCGAAGAAATTAAAAAAACTTTAAGAAATCGATATTTTATTCCTAAGGCTACTTAGACTTAAATTATAACCAGCACTTATTATTATTCCGTTCTTTCCAACTTGAATTGTTTTTTTCATGGCTGTACGTCATGATGTTTCGTCACAAATTGACATCGATACAAAAGACGATCACGGTCACTTTGCAGTCTTAGACCTCAAATTTTGTATGAAATTCAGTTATAGTATAGGACTCTCGTCTAACCGCGCCTGAAACGTGATACTTCGCAGTCTATTTATTATCTAATATATGTATATAAAAGCGGAAAACCAGAACGGGATAAAAAAAACGACACAGCAGGATAGCGCTCTAAAACACCATTTTGACAGGTTTCTCTCAAACAACGCAATATTTCTCTGGAATTTTAAAGCAATTCTATTCTTTGACCTTGGGAATCGCGAAAAGCTTGAGAAAATATGATATTGGGTGTGTAAATTTTGTATATTATTATACAAAATTTACACACCATTTTGTATAATAAGCAAAATAAAATCGCAAGTTCGAATTTCGAGCCAGAAGCGAGCGATCTATTATCTATGCCAGTGTTGCCGTTCAGGGCTAAAGAAATCTATTCATAATCCCGCATTGCAGTCTACGATTTTTTTTAATTTTATCTACGTAATTTTTTATTGATATAAAAAGCAAAAAATGCGTTTCCAATATATTTTTTTGATAATCTATATGACGGACTAATTAGAAATATTACTTTTTTTTTTTACAGAGGACACATTCCTATTGCTATAGAGATTCCTTACGTTAATTTATTATTCCACGCGGGAAGTTGTCTAGTAAGGAATATAAAGTCGATATTTCATTGCATATTGCTCATAAGATTGCGTTTCACTGATCAGTGGGATGGCGAATAGTAAACTTTAATGTGTAACTGGAATACTCAGAGACATTAATTGATAGACATTTTTTCCGATATATAAGATTATAAGTATTTCTCTTAAAAAATCGTAAAAAGGTTTTTTGAAGAATCACTTAATTATCCGAGAAGAGCATTAGGTACACCAGAACTACCTATTTAAACAAAACATAACATCAACTTAATATTGTTCTATTAAAACTCTTGATATCTGCAGAGACAAGTAATACAAAGACTGCATTAGCAGTCTTGGGTTGCTTTATGTTTCGGAGCCACAGAGTACCTTTTTATAACTGAGATAGAGATGTCACTTCAACGTTTCGCACGCAGCGACATCTGGTGCTTTGTGACGGTAAAATATGGGATGACGTCATTGACGTCTAGTTTCCTAAATGTTAAAATAATTTACTTTGAGCAATTGCTATTACACCATGTTCTATTATATACATTAGAACATGGTGTAATAGAAATTGCCCAATGTCCCGTTTTGATGAATTTGATAATTATTCAGTGCTTTATTTTTTACACATTTTCTTTTTATCAGGCATTCCAACTCCAATTTAGACACCTGGTGAATGTGAAAAACCACAGATTAGAGAGATAATTGCGGTCATTATTCATTCGTTCCGTTCCACTTATACCTTCACTGTACGTTGTTTTTAGTAAATAAAAAAATCTAAATAAATATCAAAACCTCCTAAATTACTAAAAATCTAAGTTTTCGCCCCATTTTATTAGGGTTTACTTGCAGAATGATACGTTAACTCAACCATTGGTTATAGAATATTCTATATAATATTTTAGCGTAAGAAAAACTGATGCGTGTAATGATATTTTAGATAAGACATTACTATAATTAAAAAAGGTCGATGTTACCAGTGCTCACAAAATAAGTAATTAGCAAAAGCGCATTTTTAAACAAGGAAAGATAAATGAGAGCATTTATTAAGCGAAAATAAAATATTTATTCGAAAATTTAAAACTTCAATATAAACAATATTGATATTAGCACCACCTATCGACGTGTGACAACAACTTCATGTCTATAACCCAATCAAATAGAATATTACTTAAGTATATACTATACAATGTAACTTGAGTGACTACTGAAATTAGCTGGACAACCAAGTGTACATTTTGTTCTAAGTTATACCACCGTGTTCGGAGCTACGCAAGTTAGTATGGAGCAATCTCCATACTAACTTGCGTAGCTCCGAAACATAAAGT
Source organism: Clepsis dumicolana (assembly GCA_963691665.1). Classification (NCBI taxonomy): domain Eukaryota; kingdom Metazoa; phylum Arthropoda; class Insecta; order Lepidoptera; family Tortricidae; genus Clepsis; species Clepsis dumicolana. Next base: position 7,469,888 of record OY829508.1, on the reverse strand, counting down.
TCACTAGATGGCGTTGTTTATCATGTATGGGAATATACCCCGGCTAAACAACGCCATCTAGTGAACCTTATGTTGCAGAGCTACGCAAGTTAGTGTGGATATTGGCAGTCTTTATATTACTGGTCTCTGATATGTGTTTTTACTATGCTGAAAAGTGATTTTTCAATACTTTAATATAAAAGAACGATTTACTATATTATATGATGTAGATTGAAGCCCCAGAAATATAAGATGTTGATATAAAATGGATTGGTGTAAGATGTATTTGTTCTGCATGTGTTCTAAATCATTTGTAGAGAAATAGCTAGCCAGCCAGCACATCAGCTATCATCGAGGACACAAAAGTTGGTCATGGTTGGTTGCTTTGAGGCGTGCTAGGGGGTCTGCTACTCATTGTACTAGAGGTCCAATCTTCAATCCAATCCAAGTCCAATCAATCAAGCGTGACCTTTGCCATACAGAAATCTGAAAGTTGGTTTGGCTTAAAAGTTCAGTCATGATAAGGCAATAAACACATTTTTAACAACATAATTCTGTGCCTTTAATTAAAAAGCATTATAAAATAAGCAATCGATGCACACTATTATGGTTTAATAATATGTGTACGAATTATGCTTAGTATAATGTAATAGAGCGAACCTATCTATTTAGAATTAGTTAATACAAAAAAGTAGAAAAAGGCACGAGTCTTTTATTTCCTCCTTCACTTCTTTTGAGGCTTTGCACCATATATACACCTACCTATAGATATATACCTACCACCAACCTACCTCCATAAATATACCATACGCGCTAGGAAGGCACGCGCACTAGTTACATGGGGAAAACGTAGTGTTACATTCTTTGTCCATTGAAGCCATTGAGATAGGAAAGTGGAGGCGCTATATTCTTTTATATGAAGCGTGACTTATACAAATATCTGCCATATCGACACATACATGTCAAACGGCATTTTATCTCTTTTTAACTTACTGACAGCTGCATAAGAATAGGAGAGACAAACAGTATTTGTTGGTTACTAAATTTGGCAGCACTCTCTAAGTGACGTCACGAGTTTACGACAGCGTGGCAGGTGCCACCATGTTCCGTGCCAAGTTTCGTGGTAGATGTGCTGTCAAACGGTAGCCGGCTCCGAATATATTTGCTGTTTTTGTGAGTATTACTCTAAGAAACGAGTAATCATGGTGTGCAGGGCTCTGTCTTTGATTGTCCTAATCATGCCCTAGTGCTGCGTCAGACAGTGTAGTGTTAAAAAAAAACATTAATCAACCTGAATTGACCCTTCAAAGGTTAGTAACCAGTTACCTTGAATAATTCGAATGCTTTATTGTATTTTGGCATGTATCGTAACATAATGATCTTATAAAATGAGTACGAACGTCTGTTTAAGTACGATTTGTTTTATTTTCCAATGATTTTATTTATTTCAACAGAAATAATTTGCTTGATTTTGGCATATTAGCTTATGCGGTGCTAAGTATCGACATAGGTATCGATGAAATTCTAAACATTGTTTGAATTTTTTTTTTCGTCAGATTTCCTGTGAATGAAACTGCCAAAAATAAAAGGATTGGAATGGAAAATATAAACCCACGACATAAGACATGGTTTGTCTGCTCGATGCACTTCGACATGTCATGCTTCAACAGAACTCTTAATGTGACGAGATTGATGACGTGACGGAGCAATTCAGGTAATTATTAGATCTAAACATATAAAATAAAACCGTAACTTTCTGACTGACACAACGCACAGCCTGAACCAGATTTGAGATTTGGAAAAAATGGCTTAGAGATAAATTTATAGATACTTAACATTCTTCTTTTTCAGTCTACTCGTGCCTGTCACCTGTGTTGCCTTGTACATCAAGTGTGAGGGTAAGGTAAAGTCTGTAATCAAAATGATTATAGATTTGAGGTTTCGCTATCACGGAAAAAGAAGTTGTGAGTGTTGTGACAAAGTATATTTCAGAAACTATTAGAAATGTATAAAAACTTTGGAGATGCCTAAGGCAAATGTTTTTTATTTTCACTTTTGTGGTTAGTAGGACCTTGTGCGAGGTCCGTCCCGATCACTACCACCATCTTACTCGCTAATCCTCCCGCTAAGTAGCAGTGCTTGCACTGTTGTGGCCCGGTGTGGAGAGTAAGACAGCCGGTGTAATTACGGGCACAAGAGGAATTACATCTTAGCTCTCTAGGTTGGCAACGCATCTGCAAACCCATATACACACATGTCATAACTCCTCTATAATGCGTTCAAAAACCGTAGAAAATGTGAAATATGTGCAAAAACCAACATAATTTACAATAAAAAAACAGTCGATACGAAACGTCAGTTCGGTATGTTTACTTATCTATGATAAAAACAACAGTCAAATTCGTGACAGGTATGGATATGATAATGCCTTCTGCTTCTGAACGTGTCTTAGAGTACTTATAATATGTGTGTAGATAAAAGTAATGTATGCTACTCTATATAATTAGGCCTTAAAACACTCGTAATGTAACAGTTGCATAAACTACTATAGCGTAGATTTTATCGATATCGATATCTGCATACGTTTAACAGTCCCAACCCTATGAAAAGCAGCCATGTTACGTGCCAAATTTTAGTAGGTATGCATGCTAATTCTGTAGGTATCGCCGGTCCACTTGCTATTAGGTCTGTGATTGAAGCATTGGATGCTTTATGACCCTGTCAAAATCTAGCGTAAGTACCTAATAATCTAATAATAATAAGGTCCCGGCCCTTGATGGCGTGGAAGTGTAAAGGATAGATGAACTAGTGAAAGGTGAGACTGCGACTTATTTAAAACTTTTTATATAGGAACTACATCTCGGAAACTACATGAGTATTCCTAATATTAATGTCAATTATGTCAACCGTTCTATGAATCTTTATCCTTCTTTGCCTACTAGCTGTTTCATTTCATATAAGTAGGTATTATACTTACCTACCTACTTACGTTTGAACCTTTACAGGCCATAAGGAGTTCATAGAGTAACTAATGGCAAGTCTTAAACCTTTAAATTGCTACCTACTTCTTTTGGTAAATTTAAATATATTTTTTAATCCAGTTCCTCAAAACTGCCACTTTTTGTGGCTACGTATTGTGCGGAAAGTTTGATTTTACGCACTAGTGCTTTTTACTTTTCCAAAGCGCCAGTGAGTGGAAGCAGCTCACCGCGTGCCGCCGCCTGCCTCACAGCGGGCACCGGCGGATGGTGAATGGTAATGTGGAAGCTCGTGCCGGCCCACCGCCTCATTGTTTTTTTTTTCTCAAATCTATCGTTTGGTACACGAGCGGAAGTATCATTTTCACTCGTCCCGAGTCTCGACCCTCGCCTGCCGGCTCGGGCCTAGACACTTCGAGACAGGACTCGTACAAAATTGTATATTTTCCGCACTTATTTAAAAAGTAGGTTATATTTCTATAAAACCTGCTTAAATTCAAGTTTTTCCCTATTTAATTTCATCAACAAACGTTACCAATGAATACATATATTACCGTAAACGTAATGTACTTGTAATAAATATACTTGTAATATAAGTAGGTGTTGAATTACCTAGTCCGAAATAAATGTTGTCCAAGTACCTACTTATCATTAAGTATTGTTTTTTCGCACTAAACAGGGTGATGCAATACGCCGATGTTTTCAATTTGCCGCCATTTTCTAGTCACGGCTCTCATATTAGCCAGCAGAGTACCTAATAGGGTAGTTTACTGATGTCAGAATGAAATCATTTTAAATTTTCACTTATCAAGTTTCCGAAAATATTCATAAAAAACCGATGCCTCACTTATTACTGCAATTAAAACGATTTTTAAATTAACAAAAACTGTTAAAAGGAGGCAGTTTGATCACTGAAGATTATGACGTCATAGTTCTGAATTCCTTAATTCAATACAAACTTCATACGTAACGGATTGTTTTGACATTTCATAAAAAGTTGCTGATTTGACTAATATGAAACAACCCTATTGCGTAACATTTTGACGCTCGTCATGGGATTGAAATGAAAATTGAAATGTCAGTTTTTGTATGACTGACTGAGGGTCGAGCACGACTTTACGAATGCTGCGTAACGTTACGGTTATCGTATCGAGATCGAGAAACCTCACACTAAATTTTAGTTCCAAATACGCTCACGGGCGGGCGCTATTCCAAACGTTATACAAACTCTACAATGTTTACTATTCGATTTTACGTTACGCAGCATTCGTAAAGTCGTGCAGAATCGAATTACCGAAATGTATATTATCAAAGTCAATGCACTGAAATTTTAGAGCAGAAAAGTATTTTAAAATTACCTGCGAGTTTCTATTCAAAATCATTGCCATAAATAAAAAGTATTTGGATGGGATTGTGTGAAGTGGCCGTAAAAGTTTACTGCGCGGTGTGGGTGGCTTTGCGATTCTTGCGATGCCGATTGCTTGCGCTGCGCTGCGGAACGGAACGAAACGGAACGGAACGGAACGCCGAACGGTATGTAGGTATGTATTTGATCTGACAAGTAACCTCAAGAAGACTGATTTTTTATCATTTTATACAAGTGAATCAATCAAGTGATTTCCATCTCATATAAGCCAGAAGACGACACACCCCGTAAGTTTTTGAGTAATAATTTAACACTACAAATACTAAATTCATACTAATTCCTCGTTTTAACGTGTAACCTAATTTGCATTTACCAATCTATCCGTTATATATTGAGCGTTATCAAAACAAATTGATTATTATTCGCTTTGTTTGTATGCAGTACGTAATCCATTTGTTTCTTTACCATGTTTGCTTTCGTACTTTGTTTAGAACGTACTAAAATATAAATAAGCCGCCCATCCGCAACTGTAGGTACAATACAACAAACTTCTCACGTACTTTGTGCTGCTGGTTAATAGGTATAAATGTTTAAATTTCTGTGCTTTCTTATTGTCTCCGGTATATTTTGTTCTAATGTGAGCTGGAATTAATGTGTCTATTTCAAACCAAGGAACTTACACTAGAGCTGGAATAAGATCTACCAAGAAGTGTCGGGGCCCTGATTATTTGACCTTGAAAAAAAATAAAAAAAAGTAACAAGGACGATAGGCAAGCGCGGTACCGTCTCTTTCTGATTATGGTGACTAGGCTATCGTAGGACAAACAGGACCACAAGGGCTTTTTAACCGACTTCAAAAAAAAAGTAGGTTCACAGTTTGACCCATATGGCATTGATCTGAAATTTGGTATGGGTATGTAAGTTGGATGACAATACAAATACAGACAACAATAAGTACCTGCAAGTACATTCGTCAAAATAGCTTGTATTAAAAATTATTTTTAAAGAAAAATTCGTTTTCAAGTTTCAATAACAACATTATGTCATAATCGTAATTTAGTAAAATAATACTTTCTGATATTAAAACCTTTAAATCCAACCATATTCGAACTATTTTGAACATTCAAAATTGGTTCAGCAGTTTTCACATAACCGAACTTACATTCATACATCTGTGTAGTCATAGGTTACAAAAACACACATGTGATCTAAATAAATTTACATTTATTATTATAATAAATTTCTAAATAAAATAATATTATATGTAGTTTTTCCCTTGTCGTGGCCCCTCTTCCCAGATGTTTAAATGTGGTCACCTCTATTCACAGATGCACACAAATGTATAAAACAACTGCCTCACAGGAGCGAGTCGCCAACTCCTAAAAAGTTTACCCCTGAGCTCAAGTCAAATACCTACGTCTATGGTTTGCATTGGAATGCCAATTCCCAAACTCCTACAACAATCCACTAATAGTGTTACAATATTTTATGCTAGTCACACAGAGAAGTATAGAAAGAGATAAACCCGCCCTCAGTGACGTCCCTTTCACACTTTTTTTTTTAAATTCCAAGTTTAGGTACGACCACGTTAATGTTAGAGAGATGTCATTTCAGTTATACAAAGTATTTACTATTTCCATGTTTCAAACTGAAACTTGACCTTGAAATTAAGTTTAATTCTAATTAATTTTGACTTGTTAAAATAGTCAAATAAATAAATAATAATAATTGTGTAAATAGTCGTCTTTCTATCATCGGCCTGTCCTTTGTACGACAAGTATTTAACGACATATTGATCCTGTCAAATAAGAGATCGATATCTTTGTACTTGCTGGTCCAGTTACCACAGAATTGTTTTATTAAGGGCCAGAAAGGAAAAACCGTAGTCATAGTTGACCAAGCGAGCATGAAGTGAAGCGTCTCTGTTTGCAGCTTGGGCGAAAATTATTTTGTATGTCAGGATGTCTGGCTGTTCTCATTCTCAACCAATGCTCGAGAAATTTTCTAAGCAGGCTTGATAATTACATATATAAATATTTTTTGTAGATTAGTTTTGGAAATTAAAAAAAAACCGGCCAAGTGCGAGTCAGACTCGCGCACCGAGGGTTGCGTATAAAGATATTCCCCTTTTCCCTAGTATTTTATGTTGTCCAGTGTTAGCAGGGCCCTGCTCCTAAGCAAAATTTACGCAGTCATTTTATATTGGTCGGTGGCATATACAGACAGACACAAAAATTTTAGATTTTCAGATTTTTCTGAGTGGTTGTGCTGTGTCTATTCATACCAATTTCAAGTTTCTAGGACAACTGGAAGTACCCTTTAGGTTTTCAGTGTATGGCAATTTGTATGGAAACAACCTTTTTAATAATTATCTTTTGATTGCATTGACTTAGAAGTTTGAATTTTTCAAAGCCTGAGTATTTGATATTAATTTCAGCATGATACCTCAACGCGTCCCAGAGAAAAAGGGTCTTGACAGACAGACTGACAGTCAGACGGACGGACAACAAAGTGATCCTATAAGGGTTCAATTTTTTCCTTTTGAGGTATAGAACCCAAAAATAGTAAAACCACCTTCAAAAAAATTAATAAATAATGATTTTGTTACGGTGCTAGCAAAATATTCTATTGAATGAAGCACCAACTTCATATTTGTGCTAGGGCATAAAACTGATTGCTTTAGGATTTTCTTGTTTTTAAAGTGGTTGTACTTTTTTTGTTAAAATGTTTTTTACTTCACAATTTTACGTTTATTTAATATTTGAAGAACTTACCTCCCAAGTCCTGACTGTTAAGTAGTTGCTCCCTGAGTTGCTCCATGAGATGGTGACTACCAGACGCACATTGAACACATAATATGTGCCTATAAAATTTGAGCCCTTGACTTCTCTGGGATCCCATCATCAGGCCTTGATTTGGTGACAATGGGACCAACTAGAAAGTTACCAACCCTACCCTTACCCTACACCCCCCCCCCCCCTACCCTAGTACCCTTTCAAACAAAAAAGAACTTTCCAAATTGGTCCAGCCGTCTTCGAGTAATTGGGGAACATACATAATATATTCAGAAGAATTGAAAACCTCTGTAAACTCGGCTGAGTTTTATACTTACAGCGCAGCACTGCTGATATTGGGTTCCAACGAAATTTTATCAAATGAAATTAAATCGCAATATTCGAACTATTAATGTTTATTTTCAGTTCTTCGCCTTACAACAGTCAAACACAAAGTGCCAATAAAAAATGGCAAACGAATAGTTTTATCAAAACAGTAAGTAGGTAGTTCGTTATAGTCAAATCAGTGACTTAATATTTTAAATTATGACTTTTGATATAAAGCTAATCAAAATAAGAATTGCTATTAATTATACATTATTAGAAGCATATTCATATTCAGTAATTCTATTTCACAAAACAACTCCTAACAACAATATAGCTGTAAATAACATATTGAAATAACATAATGCCAACAGTCGGCCGTCCTGCAATCATTCACGTCCTCGTGAATTCCTAGCTTTATTATTAACTATCAGTACAGTACAGAAAATATTCGTAAAACATCATAAGTGATTAATACCTTTTTAATAAATACTAAATCACAGTTGTTAGAGAAAGAAAAAAAAAAATTGTAACCAACTCTAATTACAGTGCTCTACAAAGTATGATACTTAATCAAATACACAAAATTGAAGCCTCATTCATATCTTCAATTTTCGTGATATTAATGTCTGTACTAAAACCTCAAACCCATTTTTAGTACAAATCACAATACTCGATTATACTCTTAATAAAGTGTCTTCTTAAAGAAGTTATCTAAATACTTCGGTTATGTTATTTATTACTACTTATAAATTAATTTTATTATATTTTAAACAAGTTAATCTCATGAATATTGAAGCCTCATTCATATCTTCAATATTTACTTAAATCATCATTAACTGTGTTGCACTAAAACCTCAGACATATTTTAGTACAAAACAGAGTCAATCATCATTCATTGAAACATCTATATATAAATCACATTAGTTCCCGATAGCCTCATACATATCTACCGTGAACCATTATTTATCATTCAATCATCTATTATTGAGCTTTCAGAATCCATAGTCATATCAACATTATTATTTCCATTGTCATCATCATCGTTCCCATCATTATCATCATGGCTAGAAGACCTACTAAATACTAGCCAAGGGTGAATTTTATCAGACGCGAATACGCTTTTAAACGACCTATTGCCCTTCCTTGTCAATGGCGTATCTTCAATCTCATACCTATCATGGCCTAGCACTCCAGTTATGCGATACGGCCCTCTTAATTTAGGGATGAGTTTCTTACT